>CAXIUP010000059.1:70000-225000 GCA_964035015.1 Corallium rubrum | reverse complement strand
TCTGCTCATAAGTATTTTAAGGAATTAGCAAGAAAGCAGAATTTTAAAAATCTCCCTCTGTCTTTGACAAAAAGACACCAGTTCCTTGAATGTTCAAATTTTGGAGATGTGGAAGAAAGTCCTAGCTCACATCCATTGTTTGCAACAGAGAAGAAGTGTGGAGTAGTTCGTGTTGCCAGTGGGGAGGAACTATGTGCTCTACAGCAAACATTTAATGAATCTGGTTTATTACCTGGCATACAACTGGAAAAAGGTGTACAAGGTGAGCTGGATTGTATTAAATGGTACGAAATTTTGCAAAGATGCAGTGATTGCTATTGGTGTATGCAATGACCCACCTCTTCCAGTATTTGGACAGCTAAGGCAGATTTGGTTAATAAGTGACTTTGTTTATTTCGAAGTTTGTGCTTTTGACACAGTTTGCTTGGACTACTTGCATCAGGCGTACTTAGTTAAGAAGGTCATACCTGATGTGGTCTGTGTTGTTCCTTATGAGAAAACTGTTTTGTATCTCCTAAGTATGAAATTGTTGATGTTATGCATGAATATGTACAGGGTACTAGTCCAATCAATAATTGAACTATAAAACATGCAAGGGACTGATCAAGATTTATAGAAATGTAAATCTCAATAAGTGTATGTATTTTGCACAGATATATAAAACACTTAATTGATAATACTGCAACAACTGTACATATTTATAACTTGCTTTTGTATATATAAATAGCTACCTCTTTAGGTACAATAAATATTTAAAAATTGCAAGCAGCATATAGTGGATTGTTAGAAGATTGATTGCATGTTTAGTTATTTTTAGTTTTGGGTCATTTACTCTGTTTTTGAAAAGCTTTCAAAGCCTTGCTAATCACTTTGTACAATTTGTCTTCAAAATCTCTCTATTACACACTTTAACAATTAACTTTTGTGTGTACATGTATCAAAGTAATTTTCATCAGTGCAAGCATCGGTATAAATGCGGACATTATACATAGAACAAGTATTAATATTCTTAATTTAAGAATACAAATTCTTGTTGAGAATATTTTTCCTTAATTTAAGAATTAGTAATTCTTAAATTTATTGGATTTCTTATTTTGAGAAATAGATTGCTTAAAATGAGAATGACCAAAATAATTCGAATAGTATATCGAATTAAAACAACAATTGTTCTTAGACAACAATTGCATGCTATTTAACTTTTATATTAAAATTATAGCAGTCATAATGTTAATTCTAGTCAAGTAAATCTTTGCTTAATTTAAGAAGTGCATGATCTTGTTTAGATAATTTGTTCTCAATTCGTGAATTGGCAGTTCTTACCTAGTAAAATGTTGCTAAAATTCTTATTTCAAGCAATGATTTGCTTAAAATAAGAAATCTTATTCTTGCTAAGAATAGGGGAGTTCAAGGTTTTTTTCGCCATATTGCAAGGGGTGCAAAACCATTGGGGCGAGCGCGCGACCATGCCTATTTATCCTTGTTAAAATCATGGCGAATCTCGCGAAGCAAGAAGGATATCGCTTCGGTTTTTGTCGAATTCGTCTTTAATCGTCGTTTGGATAGCTTTGCTGTGGTCTGGTATGTTCGTTCTTTGATTTCAGACCATCATCGCTGATAACCAACTTGTAGAAACGCTATAATACGAAAGTTTCCTCAACTGAGGGGTGGCTGCGCCATTGTGGCAGACACGGGACGCGGCTGTTTGTCTATTTTCATAGCAGAGACAAAACGCCTCGCTGTGTAGTGGGATACTGCGATAACAACAAACGCAGTCTATGTTGGGTGAAGAGGTATTATCTTAAAATTTTGGTCCTTAATAAGCGGCGAAATCACCAGATTTCGGCAGAAACTTGGCGTAAGCAAACATTTGTCTAGAATATCCATATACCAATGGTGTCAAATTTCCCAAATAAAATTGCTTCGTTCTTCAAAATAATTACACGTTTAATTCGACAAAAATACAATCAATATGTACGATTCTATCTTTATACTTAATAGTTAGGCTTAAATTGTATTTAACTATATTTTCCCCTGTATATGCCAGTTAAGAACGTGTATATAGAAGTAAACACGCATAACCCGAAACGTATCCCTTTCCTGCGAGGAGATATACATTATATAAATACACGTCGTTTGATAACGAGAAAGAGGATATTTCAGACTTCAGATGACGAAGATGAACTCTGGTTACTTACGTTACTATACGCTTGAAGTTCGAGTGATTTACAAGAGAGTTGGAGATAAAGTTTTACAATGCGTTGCTGAAATCGTCAGTCGACGTGCCCGTCATAACAACGCAGCCCACCCCTCAGTTGAGGAAACTTTCGTATTATAGCGTTTCTACGCCTTGGTTATCAGCGATAATGGTCTAAAATCAAAGAACGAACATACCAGACCACAGAAAAGCTATCCAAACGACGATTAAAGACGAATTCGACAAAAACCGAAGCGATATCCTTATTGCTTCGCGAGTTTCACCATGATTTTAACAAGGATATATAGGCATGGCCGCGCGCTCGCCCCAATGGTTTTGCACCCCTTGCAATATGGCGAAAAAAAACTTGAACTCCCCTATTTAGGATTTTGCTGTGTAGCAGTTCAAACGCTTGAGGGCTGTACCCAGCCGTTCGAACGCTAGAACATGGAGCAGTCCCTTCGAACTCTGGAGCGAGGCGTTCGCACGCCAACTGGAATGCGTTCGAACGCCTAATGGAATGCGTTCGAATGGTTGTGGCTAGCCGTTCGAACGCTTGAACTTTGCCGTTCGAATGCTCGCAAGGAACCGCTCGAATCTTTGTAATGCACCGTTCGAACGGCGTTCGAACGCCGTTTTTTTCCCCCGTTTGAACGCAATTTTGATAAGGTACGTTTTCCCATGGAGGGTCACATATTTTGAATATTTTAAAAAAATCTCTCATTAATTTGTTGAGGACTGCCAGTAGATCAACCTGTAAAAATTTGAATCAAATCCATCAAAAGCTCTTTGAGTTTTAGTGATTTTAACCTCCAAACATGCGAAAAAGCTGTTTTCGGGAAAGTCAAAGTATGGTATAACTGTCTACAATACCCTATGGTGCAATCCTTCTTCAAAACATACTCTTAGTTCAGAGAAAAACTTGCTCATTGTATGTATTGACCTACTTTGCCACTTTTCTTGCTCTTTTAGCTGGCTTTGCTGCTGCTTCAAATGGGTCCTCGTTGAATGCACCACTGGCATAAGCTGGTCCAGCTTCTCTTTCTCTAGCTTCTTGTTCCCTAACCAGTTTGGCCTGCCTTTGAGCAACTCTTTTCTTTTTTTTCTACCTTATCAGCTTTCCTGATGGCACCATGAATTCTTTTCTTGTCTTTTCTACTTCCACCTTCCTCGGTATGTTTGCCATGTGGTATGTCCGCTATCTTCATTACTTCATGACGTCCTTTCGATCCACAGTCAAACTGTATTGTAGCAGAAATACCTGCCATTTCCAATGCTTTTGGCCCCTTGAATTTATGTTTAGGTGCCTTACTCCAAACAATAACATTGAGGCTTTCATTTTGATTTTGGGAATAACCCGGTAAACAACGAAGGAGCAATGATCTTTCACTTATAGTCTTGTGAATACAGGCTGAAGAAACTTGAAGAAAACTGCTTCAAGATAATGGTTCTTTGGAGCAACCTCTTTCTTTGTCCTAATGCACTCACACCAAGAATCTTCTTCTTTAGGGCAAAACTTGTGTCTTTGCTTTGGATCTGGTAGCATTACCGTGTGGTGAAGTACAGCTAAAATTGCATGTTGCATCTTTGTAATACTTTCATCGATTTCTTTATTTGATTTTGCATTACGATTTACATCGTCACGGATAGCTTTACCATAATATTCTTGAAGCTTATCAATCGATTTGTCAGAAAGTCTATGACCCTTTCCTCCAACTGACTTTCCATCCACCAACTTTCCTTTTGTTTTCTTTTTCAACTCTCGGAGTGCGGTGCCAATCCTTTTCTGTACATGACCGATGCAATCCAGTTTCCTTACACGATGGCAGACAACACTTTCCTCTTCATGTTCTTTCTTCCATTTGACAAACTACTTAGATTTTACCCATTTTGTATAATCTTCGCTCTTCCTATCCATCTTTTCGTACTTTTCACATGTTTTACAACAGCCATAAACATCCCACACAGCTATATATGCTTTTGAATCCCCATCACAAACCATATACTTGTAGCGAATGTTAAATTCGATCGACCGTTTCCACAAATCCTCCGCAATCGCCACCTCCATGTTGCCACTACTGCCATCATAGTTCTTAGAACAATGTTCCAGATGAGTTGCATACCACTCTTTGTATTCATCTGACTCTTTGATGGCTACATACCCAGCAAATCTTTGACTTGAAGCTGTAGTCAAGCACTTGCCCTGTCTCTACTGAAATTACAAAGCCAAATCCATAATTGGCAGTGTGTCCCCTCTTGGACCATACTCCATCAAATGTTACAGCTATGTCAATTACTTCATCTGTAATGGTTGGGGTTTCTTTTTTCAGTTTGCGGCGAAGTCTTGATGTTTTTCAACAGCTTCCTTGTGGGCAGTATACAAAGCATTTGTATGGTCGTTCCAGGACTTGGATGACATAGGTTGAGGCATATTCAATATACTACAAATAGTAGCCATGCCTTCTCTTCCAGTACCGGTTTCAGATGATGCATAAACTAGTCTCGATTTATGTCAGTGGTATGAATAGCATCCCCAGAATTCCCAGTCGATCTTGAAGTTGGAAGATAAGTTTTTTTCTTGCATTTTGAGCACTGTAGACAAAACAGTGCACTTTGACCATAACGTTTGGCCTGATCTTCAATAAAAAGAATCTGTGCATTCTTACACTTATGGCTTTCTTGGAATGCTTGATGAACATTAGACAGGTGGAAAAATCGATAGCCAGGGTCTTCCACATGATATGGGTCAGATGGGTCAGGGTCGTCATCCTCAATCTCGCTGTCACAACATGAACTTTCATCGGTTGAACTTTCACTACTTGAGCTGCCTGAGCTGGATTCATTATAAGCCATAATCTTCCTCTCAGCTGCTGTAAGTTCTCGCTTAGCTTGCTCATTGCCTTCCAAATCGCCAACATCTTCTGGGACATCAGGATCACAACAACTTTCACGAAGAACTTGTGACTGGTTAGCACAGCTTTCATTCGTTATATCTCGCACCTGCCAGGAAGGGATACCTCTAAACTGATTTTCAGCTTCTTTCTGGGCATTCTCCAAACAAATCAAGCTACAAATAGACTTTTTCTCCGTAATAAAGCTGAAAACCACGAGCACAATCCAAAAGACAACAATTTGCAATAGATTGCCCGGAAAGGGTGCTCAATTGTATTGAGTATACCTTACCCCGCTCCCTAATTTGTACCCAGACTCCTTGCAAATGGATTCACTCACGTCCAAACACAACTCATCAATTATTCACCTGTTTGTGACCGATTATTTAGCCGTTTTAAAAAAAAAAAGTCCGTTTCCATGGCAACGGGATGCAGGAAGTTTTGTATTTTATTTATACTATCAGAAAAAATGCCATAAATCTGAAACGGAGTACAATTTGAGAAGTCTGTAAAAAGTAACTAAAAACTAGATAAATATTCTATCAAATGAGACTATTTTTGAAATTTAGCCCAGATTTACCAAATTTGATGTATATAAGGTATATCACAAAATAGTTCGGAACGCATTCAAGACGTCTAGTCGGTGTAAGCAACAGACTTGAGGAAACTACGTGAGGGAAAAATTCGACACATTGTTTAAAACATGAGAGCAGAGGTTGAATATGGACTGCACACAGACAGTGATGTTCACAGAACGCTTACGCGTATCTTTGCTTTTTTAGTTGTACCCAGTATGGGTACTGATTAAGATGATGATCCATCACAGGATCTGGCTTTTCATAGTGTAAGAAAGAGAGAGTTACGGTGGCTTGTCATTAGGCATACAAGACTGTATAGTATGCATACACCCAATGGTAAGATTGACAGCTAACACCTTGTAATTTATTGTTTCCGCGACATACGATGTAAAAAAAACTGCCCGCTTTTGATGCATCATGAAATGCTCATTGCAAAGTTTGCACTTGTGCAATTAATAGACTGCAGCTATCGTATCAACAAAATGAGAGAGAGGTAGTAAAAGAAATGCTTATTTGTACAGGTAATAGCATGGTTTCGAGTGCAATTTGGAAAGGAAAAAACCCATGCACGAGTGAGTTTTTCAAAGACTATCAAAATTGCACGAGTCCGAAGAACGGGTGCTACATGAGGTCTTTGAAGAACTCGCGAGTGTGTTTTTTTTTTCAAAATTGCACTCGAAGCCATGCTATTACTTAATAATAATATACATGAAAATGTTAGACAAAGTTACATACCACTTATTGCTCCACTTTTCGAAGCTTCAATTTTTTAAAATTGCTTCGGTTCGTTCAATAAAACGTCAAACGTTTTACTCATAGCATCTAACCTCTTCTTGTAGAAACTTTAATGACAATAAATAAAAATTCCTGCTGTATTTCATCGCAATGTTCTTTGATAACTCTATGTTTTTGTCGCCATATTGGATTTTCTCGTGAAGGAAAAACCATCCTTCAAAATCCGCATTGGCATTTCATTGGCTTTCCGATTGTTGTTTCGCCAATCAGAATTTATTTATTTATTAACTTTGCCTCAATACAAGACACACAATTAAGATATGAAACTACATAGTTATACTATATGAGGCTGGGTAACCGCAACAGCTGAAGCCAATTACTGTGGACCCTTAACAAACGAGTTATAAAATATGAGATACTGGACAATCAATCAGACGAAACGGTACGACTAACACACTAATAACAACACGAAGGTACAGTAACGAGATTACGACTACAGTTACATTTAACACACACGCCTTTCCAGGTGCGTGGATCGTTAGAGGAGTACGTGTCCTTTAAAGCTGTAAGGTAGTAGTTATAGAGTTGTGACTTAAAAGTTGTGAGTGATAGAGATTTCAAAATGAGACTTTTTGGTAGAGAGTTCCAGGTTCTTGTTGTCCGGCAGATATAAGATTTTTTGGTAGGTAGAGGTTTTGCATTTCTTGGTTTGGTAGAGGTGACAGAATGCTTAATACTTCTTTAAATTTGCACTGTGTTTCATTTTCTGCACTGTATTACATTAAAATTGCACTCCTCTCGACCAATCAGGATGCAGTAGTTTTGTCATGTAAATTATTAGTCGCTAAGCTTCGTCTTTCTCAAAAAAGCAAACAAAAAAAAACAAAAAAACAACAGCGTATTCGGTTGCATATGCGCCAATCTCGTTCATTCACCTTGCCTGTTGTTGAACATTATTTTTTACAATTAAATACGAAAGGGTCGTTTAACTGCGAAACGGTTCTTCTTGGCTTCTGTTTTAACGCTACCATGCGCAGGGCATTACTTGTATTTGATTTTTCTTGTCATTTTTCAACCTAAAAATACCTTAAAAACAAACATACCCGACAACGAACAACCAACATCACATCGTCATGCTTTGCCGTTGTTGTCTTCATCTTGATATTCTGAATTCTAATGAGTTTGAAGGTAATGAATAATTATAGTTGATTATTTACCTCTGCCAGTTAGGGTTGTTCTAACCTGTTTTGAGATTTGGGTGAGAATTTATTAAGAATCTTACCACAAGATTCCTTCGTGTAGAAAAGATGTTTGATTTCTCTCATTATCCTTATTTTATGCAAACGTTTTTGCGTAATCCCTGTACGAGTGCAATCAAGCATTTTATTCATTCAAACATGTGTAGGTCTCGTGAGCTACACTAATTTTCCTTTTAAACATCTCGAAATAAAATCTCGCTTGCGGAGGTTCCAGTCTCCGAGTGCCCTCTTGTTCTGGATATAAACATTCCCGTAGTTGGATTGTCACATTCCATTTAAACTCAGTAAAACTTAGAACAACGCTCTTTACAACTCAGTCATAACCCGCAACTTTTATCCAACCCTTCAGAATAAATAACGTATAATTCTCAAAGTTGATTAGCTAGAAAATTTAAAGTGCCCCTAACCTCGACAGTTTTTATTGTCTTATTTGGAAGAACTTTTAAAATGATAAAGTAACTTCTTTGGAAGATTCTCGCTTTTTCGCTTTGTTTTTGAGATATTTCATTTTGTTTGATATGCAAATGTCTGGAATGTACGTCACTTGCATAATGACTTATCAGAGAATGTTATGTATCTTTGCGTTCATCAAATAAAAACACTGAAATATGAATAACATGTGTGCGTGTTTCTCCTACAACACCAAACTTCTCGATTTTAAAAGATTTCGTTCGAGAATGAAAGAGATACACCAACTTCTTCGAGAAGTCATTATGCATGTGTGACGTAAATTCCGTACATTTGCATATCAAACAAAATGAAATTTCTCAAAAACAAAGCGAAAAAGTGAAAATCTTCCAAAGAAGTTACTTTATCATTTTAAAAGTTCTTCCAAATAAGACAATAAAAACTGGCGAGGTTAGGGGTACTTTAATTACCCGGAACGGTTGGTTCGTCTCAGTCTCCAACACATAAAAGTCACAAAATATACAATACCACTAACGTGTTGGCATGAACAGAATTTTAATACGATCAAGTCGGTTTTCTTTGATGTACCGCGGTTTATATACAGGTTATAAGCCAACCTTATGTAAACCTCGCAGTAACAATAGATCCGAACGTCGTCACAAGCTCTTTTGCTATTGATTTCTTTAGAAAACGGACTTGATCATGTTATAAATAACTTAAGGACGTCACCCTTGATTATATATCGCTAATAACCTATTGTTGACCAGTGTTTATTGGGGAGAACTCGGCAACGAAAGGGTTAACCAATGTTTATTGCTTAGCCATTGTCCCTAGAAATAAATTGTCTGGAAACGCGGCCAAAGTATTTGTTCTAGGTTTTTGTTCACGTTTGTGTACCTTTCACTTTAACGCCTGCCCGAACACATTGTATTTTTGGTATAATGAAGCAATCAACCAATCAAAGCATCGTTGCTTTAAAAATATTAATGAACGTAAAACAAAAGATTGTGCACCTTATTTGCAACCCTCAACCTAAATTGTAGCTCATTATTAATCGCTTTGATGTTCGCCGCGTCTCCAGACAATATAATTCTAGTGGCTATGGCTTAACCAATGTTTATTGAAATAATTGGCTTTGCAACCATACAGGTTGAAATACGTAAATTTAGTTACCTCTATAGCAATAGGTTAAAATTACAGAACTGGCTGGTGTAAAAAGTGAGGAATATGGGTACAACGATTGCAGATAAGAATAGTGAAATTCTAGGTTACAACTAACTATGAAGCAATTTATTGATGTTCATTGTTTGAATTGTAATACGGAAGAAGGAATAAAAGAATTACTAAAATGATTGGTCCTACATTTAAATGAACAAGTTTATTCGTAATACGTAAGTTGTTGTTATAGATAAAGGATAAAGGACTGGGGTCTAATCATCCTTACTCGCGGCCAGCGGCTGATTACGAAGGACGCAGACCAACGTCACCGTGTCGAGGCATATCAAAGCACCCCCCTCTTCCCCAGCAGCCGCAGTACGACACAGTTCAGACCACGGATCACAGCTAAGAAGTAAGATGTCGGTGTTGATTTTACTGAGGGATTAAAACCGGCGAACCCGGCGAGAAATCTTCGAAGCACAGAAGAGATCAACTACAACTACTCACATGAGTCCCAAGCTGAACAACGGGGTCATTTCTATGCGGTCACCCATCCAAAAACTAACCTCGTTTAACCGGGCTTAACATTTTTTGCGACATGCAGCGCGCTAACAGCACACGCCACCCGTACTCCCCCTGTTTCGTTGGACTCAATAAGTTCACGAAGAGAACTACATTGTGAAACAATCTGTTTTCTGAAAATCCTCGAGCATAACAATCACGTTTTGAAAAGAAAGTTGGAATGTTAAATACTGCATGCTAAATTATCGTTTGTATGATCACTAATTTTGAAGGCTCTCTTAACTGTTCTCTTTCAATGTCCAAAGAGCGAATGGATAATGCAGAAGGATACTGGGAATAAAAGTTAAATTTTTCGATTTATGACGTTCTGAATAACACGCATGCTTACTAAGGTAATCCAAGTAACTGAAATAATTTTCTTTTTGATAATAATATTACAAACAACGGCAAAACACAATCGTATCATGCACCATCTTGTTTCAATGCTGTGCCTTATTAACTGGAAAGTGAATGACATCACAATCTTGGTAAATGTTAAAATTATTTTTTTCTGATTAGTCGAGTGCTTTCCATGCTTTTGAAAGTGTTGTAGTGCAGCGATGTGAAAACGACATTCACTAGGAGGAATATTAGACATGCTTACGTATCGGCATAACTAAGTAACGATTTTTCTTTACCCCGCGTTTGTGACGTCAGATGCATAGCAAGAAAGTTGTTCAAGATAGCGAATGACATGCTTGTCTTTTTTTTTTTCGAAATTAGCCATGTTGTTACTGACAAAAATGCGCTCATGTTACTCGGATACATTAGTAAGTATGTTTTAAATAAAAAAGAAACAGGAATTAAAAGTTCTGATTATATATTTTATATATTTATGTACTTTGGCATTTCTGATCGGGATTTATTATTAGTATTATTACCAACTAGAGCTTCATCTAATCATCTTGATGCCATTTTTCCTGCTAAAGTTGGTTTATCATTCACAGGAAATGCGTGACAGCAACCCTAAGACATACAAGACTTTGCTATAAGTAGCCCGCCTTAAATGAACAGCCCCTTAGTTTGGGAAACTTTTCTCTAATAGGTCTGGTTAAAATTAAAGTATCACTATGATGGAAAAAATCGTATCGTCAGTCTTTTTTTTTATCTTATCATAACTTACATTTAAAATGATGGACGGCGTTTGTGGTTTGTCGTTATCTCATCTCGTTCGAGAGATGTTATTCACGTTTTGGAAATATGCAAATTATTTGGCTGATGATGTAATTTTCTCCAAACGAGCGAAATGAAAAATAAGGGGAATATCTCTGGAAATAAACAATAAAACGTGCTTAAACTCTGTATGCTTATAGTATCCAATAAAATACACAGCGCATGCTCTCAGGTTACTCTAAACATTAAAATGGAATTATCATTTTTGCCTCATTGTTTAAAAATAGAAACGTTTGAATTACAATGCCTACATAAGCTCTAATCTTCACTTTTTTATTCGCTGGAGTAAACGCTACTTGATTGCTGATAAACACGCAAATTTAATTTTATCATTAGAGAAGCCCAGGAACCAGCAGTTTCCACGAAAACATCTAAAGTTCCACGTTATTTATTATTATAAGCATGCAAAATTTGAGCACTTTCTAATGTTTATTTCTAGAGATATTCCTAATTTTACGATTTTCATTTCGCATAATTTGCATGTTTCAAAAACGTGAATATCTCTTGAACGAAATGAGATGTTTACAAACCACAAACGCCGTCCATCCTCATTTTGAATGCACTTTATGATAAGATCAAAAAAGACTGATAATTTTTTCATCGTAGTGACACTTTAAGAGTAAACTCTCTTTGCGTTCAACTGTTGAATCACAGTGCAACATCTTTACGTGTTCCTCAGTTTACTTCATTTCCTGCGAATAGCTAACTATAAGTCTATAACTTTAATAGAGGAACAAGGAATCAGGATGAAACTTTAATCGGTGATAATATCAAGCAATTCTTATCAGAAAGTGCCAAAGATTATTTAAAAATATATTGATCCAGGGCAAACATGAGATATGCACTTTAAAATATCTTATAGAAACCATCTTTTAGAACAATTAAGAATAAAAATAGAAAGTGACTTATAATAAAAAGAAGAAAAAATTGCAGGTTTGCGGGTACACCAGTTTTATTATTTATTCGGTGAGCTTTCGGTCAGCTGTTGACTTGATTATTGACACGGGAAAATGTGCCGTGACCCTGCAACTGTGTTTGCATTGCCCTTATAAACACGGTAACTGGCCAATCACAGCGTGCGTAAAACAACCTACTTTATAAAGATAAATACTCAATTATAAGCATGCAATGTTAAAACACGAGTTAGACTTGATAATGATTTCAGGTATTTGGTATATAGACCATAGACGTTGTCAACCTCAAATACTCTTGCAATGTTTCTGAGTAAAATTCAGGGATCGAAGGGCTTTACGTAACTATATGATGTGCAAACGCTAACGCTTAGAAAAGAAATACCCCTATGGATTTGCAACCTTCGGCTCAGTTTTTCCCCGGAGGGTTGTGGTTTGGTTTAGGGTCACTGGGGGTTGTGGTTAGATTTAGAATTTCCAGGGGTTCTGCTTAGGGTTAGAGTTAGGGTCCAGATGGGTCACGATTGGGGTGGGGGTTCTTTAATATTCAGGATTATCCTGACTTCTTGACCATTTCACTATTCAGGATAATCTTGAATTCTAGATGAGAAGATATGCTGGATATAGACAGAACAAGACGCCTGGGCCAGTCCGTGGAGCATGAATTGAAGGCTGAATGTGTTGCATTCTTCACACTGGTGATCATATTCATGATCAAGAAAGTGGTCAGTCACATCTGATCATTCGTCTGATTCAGACGGATAATGCGACGATAATGCGTGTTCGAGTTACACGACGGATGATCGTCACGTCGAATTAAATGTTTCTCTACTGCCTGTGACAATTCGGCGTCATGTTTTCTGTTAAACAACAAAGTCAGCCAATCACTTTCAAAATCTACCAACAACGTGCAAGAACATCTTGATCAAAAGGCAAAACTCTTCAACTTTTTTTTTCCAACTCCAAAAGCGAAAGGAGAAAAGAACTTACAACATGCCTCACGGCCTCACCCAGTCCACTCAGTCACACGACTAACAACTCACCGGAAGTATGAATAGAAGCGTAAGTTAAATAAAAAACGGCGTGTCATCCACTAGGAATGTAGCATCTAAATAATAGTATAATAAAGCAAAAAAAGAAAGAAAATGTACATTTTAAAGAATGGGTCCAACCCGCTTTGAAATGATGAAAAGAAATATCCCATAACCCCCGCCCATAGGCGTTTCACTATTGCATGTCACTTATCCGGATTTTGTGCACGCACAATTCAACCACCCTTTTCACACTTCTCCGAGGAGACTCCATTTATAGTCGGACCTTCTTTTATTATATGGAGTTGAACTGGTTGCATGGGAGACGCTGGTATCGAGACGCAAAGCTCGTTAGTAATTTTCATACTTTGATGCCGCCTTTAACTAATGTAAAGGGCGTACCCTATTCATTTTCCTTGATTTTCGCCATTTCTTCGACTTTCGATCTTTGACCAAAAATTTTTTTTTTGGATCAGGTAAAGGCTTTTTACACCTTCCGTAGCAAGAAGAGAGACTTATTCGTGATAAATAGCCATAGTTTAGCCTTATTTCAAAAAGTTGAAAAATCGTTCAAAATGTAAAGGAGAGGGGGGGGGGGGGCATATTCATTTTGCCTGATTTTCGCCATTTCTTCAACTTTCGATATTTGGTCAAAAAACAATGTTTCGCACCGGGTAAAGGCCTTTTACACCTTTTGCAGCAACGAGAGAGACTTATTCGTGCTAAGTGCCCATAATTTAGCTTTATTTCAAAAGTTGAAAAATCGGTAAAAATGCAAAGAGGGGACCCAATTCATTTCTCCTGATTTTGGCCATTTCTTTAACTTTCGATATTTGGTGAAAAAATGTTTTGGATCGAGTAAAGGCTTTTTATACCTTCTGTAGCAACGAGATAGCCTTATTTGTGCTAAATGGCCATAGTTTATCCTTATTTGAAAAGTAGAAAAATCGGTCAAAATCTAAAGTGGGAATCTTATTCATTTTGCCTGATTTTGGCCATTTCTTCATCTTTCGATATTCGACCAAAAAATAATGTTTTATATCGGGTACTGGCTTTTTTTTCCAACTTTTGTAGTAACCAGAGAGACTTATTCGTACTAAATGGCCATAGTTTAACCTTATTTCAAAAGCTAAAAAATCGGTCAAAATGTAAAAGGGGGACCCTATTCATTTTGCCTGATTTTGGCCATTTCTTCAACTTTCGATATTTGGTCAAAAAATGATAATCTTGATAATGCATCTGCAACCGTCATTTCTTTGCCAGGGCGATACTTTATTACTAGATTATAAGGTTGTAAACGAAGCAGCATTCTTTGGAGCCTAGGAGGTGCTGCAATAAGATTTTTTGGGTGGATTGACTCTAATGGATTGTCATCTGATTCCACTTTAAAACTACGGCTTTAAAGATGTGTATGGAACCATTCACATCCATAAAAAAACTGCTAACAGCTCTCTCTCTATGTTGGCGTATCTTGCTTCTACACTTGTTAGGGCCTTACTTGCGAAAGCTACTGGTTTGTTGTCCTGAAGCAGACAGGCTCGTAGGCCCTTCATGGAAGCTGTTCTTTAAATTTAATTTTGCATTTATCTGGATTTAACTTCAGTCCGATGCTCCTGCATCTGCTCATTACCGTTCATGCAATCGGTGATCGTGCTCTTCATCTGATTTCCCTGCAACAACGATGTCATCTGCAATTCCGATGACTTCCTCGCATCCTTCAAATATTTGGTCGATCTTGGACTGGAATATGTTTTGGGACATTTTTAACCCGAAAGGCGTGCGAAGAAACCGACATCTCCCGAAAGGAGAATTGAACGTCGTGAGGTATGTCGATTCCTCATCTAGATGGACGTTCCAATACCCACACTTAGCATCGAGTATCGAGAATACTTTCGCACCTCTTAGCTTTGGAAGGATTTCTTCTAGCGTTGGAATAACATGATGCTCTTTCTGGATTGCTCGATTAAAATCTTTATGGTCAAGGCATAGTCTAAGTCTACCATTAGGCTTTCTTCGATATACATGGCTGTTGACCCATGCTGTTGGTTCTCCCTCTTTCACCTTTGCGATTATCCCTTGCGAGACCATTTCATCTAATTCTTTCTTGATATCATCTTTCAGTGCTATAGCTGACTGTTGGATTTATGGCGATATGATACTTGCCATTAAACTTTCCAATTCCACTGAAACAATCTGGATATTGCGACAGAAGATAATCTTCTTTATAACGTTAACGTTTACCTTCCATCTGACTAACATTGCTTCTCTACGTTGCAGTTAACCGTTGCGAACTTCAATTCTAGCAGTGTAGGTAACCCAACAATATCTGGGCCAATTGCTCCTGTAACGTAGAAAGTTGCACTGGTTTTCTTTCCTTGATATTCACAGGGTATTCTAAGAGTGCCATATTGCTTTAAGCGTCGTCCACCATATGCGGTTAGTATGGTATTTGCTTGCTTGAGTGCAACGATCGTGGGTTGCCATCTGCGCCAACGTTTGCAGGGTACATCTGGCGATACACTCTTATTGATAGAACGTTTCCCTAGACCCCATATCTACCTTCGCCCTTAATTTAGTGTTGCGGTTATCATTGCGTTGTACTTCAACGTTGACTGTGACGTTAAATTCATATTTCCGGCTTCCTCCGTCTTGCTGCCCAATGTTTCCTACTATAATAGACTCAAATGTTATGGTTTCAAACTCATCATCGGATTCGTCATCTAATTTCTTAGATATTTAATTTCATTAAGTTTTGAACTTCCTTTATTTCCTTGCCGTTGCTTTAAGTTAGGCTGATTTGGGACCTTACAGCCCTCCCTTCCATACTGCGTTGGGTTATCCCGATTTCTATATCGACACATCTGGGAGAGTGGTTTGGCTTACCACATCGAGTGCAAGTTGTTCCCCACGCAGGACACTTATTCCGCGAGTTATCAGGGTGGACTTTTCCACAGTTATTTCAAATTTCCCTGGCTTGTTTCTGATCTACTGGGACCAACAATAAACCATTTGCACGAGGACGTGAGATAGCGTTGGGTGACTACAACTACCAGAATGCTTTGCCAGTATTCTAGGTTTCGGCTAAAAAGCATGACTCAAAGGAACCCGTCCAGTCCTTTCGCGGCTTTTCCAAAATATGTCATCAAATTTGTTTTTCCAAATTTGTCGTCAAGTTTCAGTGAGTCTCAAGATTTCTGAAATTTTTTTGATACCCTATACCACAACATATACCCTAACCATAATCAGAAATCTAGTTTACCCTCTAGCTTTTTGAAAAAACATATTTGACGACATCTTTTGGAAAAGCCGCAAAAGGACTGGACGTGTCATTTTGAACCATTCATTTTAGCCGCAACCCAGAATACTGGCAAAGCATTCTGGTAGTTGTAGTCACCCAACGCCATCTCACGTCATCGTGCAAATAGTCTATTGTTCTAAATTCGAATGTATTCTTTCATAATTCCTAGCAATATCAATAGCGTCATCCAAACTAAAGCTTTCATTGTTTTCGAGCAATTTCCCCTGTGGTCTTCGGTGTTTAGTTCCTATTCACACTGCATAAATTAGAGCATCGCATATAAAGGTCAACAAACTATGAATAAATTGTCAGTGTGGTCGATTACAACGACTCCGACAACACGTGCTTCTATGCTGCACCCTATAGCCTTCGCTAGGAGCCTTCGCCAGTACGTTACAGCAAGACAAGCCCTTATAGCTTTCTGAACATGTAAGGTCTACCAAGGGCGCCAATCGCTTGCTGGAAGTGCTGCATTTTGAGGGCACTTTTGAGCAAAATTGAAAGGCTTACATCGCAATTTTAGCAGTGTATCGCACCATTTGCAAGAAATATTTTGGTCCAAATGAGATTAGACTTTCATTTTGCAAACATAAAAGAACAGCTTAAAGCCAAACAGAGTCAATCACTCAATATTCAATAATAACTCAGACATATGACACATGTGGACTTAGACACTTTGTCCATGCATGGCTCACAATAAGGATTGTGTTTTTGTGAGCACTGTTGAGCAAACCTACTGGAGAGCTCCAAAAATCTTCCTACGGATTTCAGGTTGCCCAACAAATACTTTTGCCAGTTGACGGACATCAATTTTGTCCAAACTTTCACGACGTATACATGGCATTAATTTCAAATATTCCGTAGCGAAAAGTGTGTGTGTGTATGTGTTTGTGTGTGTGTTAATTATATAGGTATCCCCCTGGCCAAAAAGTGGGGGGGACGTGTCTGCCCATCCGCCCCAGGCTTGACGCGCCTGAGGTCTACTACAGTTCACTTATATATTGATGGTTGTCGGGTGTTGACAGACGAGCGACAAAGGCTGGAACACCTGAAGCGTGTTCTAATCTTCTTTCCTTTCTTCCGATCCTGTTAAGAACTAGAATATCTGGGTCACGGCCTGATTGACCGAAACCGGTTCTTACTAACTGTGTTAGTCCGATATATTTTTTAACAGACTTGTGCATGTATTGGTGAAATGATTTCCTCCGCGACATGGTTCGAGGGATTATTTGTGTGTTGTTTAGGGATGATCTCCTATATGTTACTCAAAGCATGTGAGGTGTCTCGATTACCAGGCAGGGTTTTGCCAGGGCGAGATGTCACCAGTCGTTTGTGAAATGACGTCCTTGACCAGATGGTTCGAGGGATAATCACAAATGTTATTCCCGTGAGGTTCAGTGATTACCGGAAAGATCCTGCCAGGGTGAGGGTTCGCCAGATGTTGGTGGCAGGACTTCCTCCGTTCTTCGACCAGATGTTTCGATGCATGATCACATATATGTTACTCAAAGCGTGTGGGGTGTCTCGATTACCAGTCAAGGTTTGCCAGGGTGATATTTTGCCAATTGTTTATTGTGGAATGACCCCCTCGACCTGGTTGGCTCAAGCCAAGGGATGAGCAAAAATATGTTATTCGCGTGAGGTTTATACCATTATGGATAAAGGGGCAAGGCTTTGCCATGGAGAGGAGTCGCCAGTTGCGTCTGTGATACAACTTCCTCTTCTATATGACACGATGGGTGCGGGTGAGGGTTGTTGATTACTGCATGAGCAAGAATTCACCAGGGCGCGCTTTCACCAGATTTTTGTGCTACGCAATTCAGAGTTGTATTTTGAAATATGGGCGAAGTTTCCCAAGTTATTAACAATGATCACATGCAGCGCTATAACGGGCCTGTGCGACATCATTGGTGTTTTGGGTTTGACAATAGATGATGCGACGTTGCTGTGTTACGTCCTATTGGTTCTAACGGTAGGCGGAGTTTCCGTCGTGGAGTCTTGGTAGTTCTGAAAACGGGGTACCTCAATCAACCCTCCCAGTTTACGGGGCCAGGACTGTCACTTCTCCCCTGACGGTGGGTTCCTCCTTTTTCCTCCTTGTTTTATATCATAGATTTTGTTGTTGGCTTACTTTATATGATGTACAGGATGATATAGATTAAACTATGATGAACTACAGCATACACAAATGAAGACTTGCAGAACAGTGTGAAGACTATCCCTCTTCGTGCCTTTATATACTCGCAATATCTTAACCTCGTTGCTCATGTAGCAGAGCTGAAAATAAAGCAATTACAAAGATACTTCTGTTTGCAAAACCAGGTAAAACTTACTACAGGGACCCATGGATAAAGATTGCTGATCTACTTGGAGTGGCTATTGAGCAAGTGAAACGAATGACGCAGGCTAGAAGCGGGCTCGCCCAGTTGATCCTGAAACGGTTTTAGCTCGTCTCCGTGCGATAAAGATCGCGTTGGAGAAACATGTAATGTAATGTAATGCAATGCAATGCAATGCAATGCAATGCAATGCAATGCAATGCAGTGCAGTGCAGTGCAGTGCAGTGCAGTGCAGTGCAGTGCAGTGCAGTGCAGTGCAGTGCAGTGCAGTGCAGTGCAGTGCAGTGCAGTGCAGTGCAGTGCAGTGCAGTGCAGTGCAGTGCAGTGCAGTGCAGTGCAGTGCAGTGCAGTGCAGTGCAGTGCAGTGCAGTGCAGTGCAGTGCAGTGCAGTGCAGTGCAGTGCAGTGCAGTGCAGTGCAGTGCAAATACCGGACTCGCTATTTTGCGCGTTCACACTGGCTCTGAAAAGTTACGTATGCAAACCTCGTTACCCAAGCAACGAAATTACTGTTTATTAATTTCAAGATGGCGGAGGAAACCGATATCGATATGATTTGTGCAGCTTTAACAGCTTTGACAAATCATTATCAGAAAAATGTCAAAAGGCGCCAGGAATCTTTTAAGAGAAAAGCTCTTAAGACCTTTAATCATTTTAAGCGAAAAAAAAACAAGGAAACGCGAAGCATTGCTTTCTATTTGCATGCAAGTTCTGGCAGGGAGAGAACCATCTGAGAGACGGTTTTGGATCCAAACAAGGAAGAGAGCATTGAGTTATTTTGGGAGGAAACCGTTCGTTCATGGAACGACGATAGACTTTGGCTGGATAATTTTCGGATGCCTCGGAGCACCTTTGATTTCCTCTGCAAGGAAATGTCCGTTCGACTTCAACGACAAGTCACTAACTTCCGCAAAGCAATAAATGTGGAGAAGCAAGACGAAGACCTACGTTGGTTAGCATGGCTCCTCGGTGTTGGGAAAAGCACAGTTTGTGAAATTGTCCAGGATGTTTGTGACGCAGTTGTGGATATACTATTGCCTCGAATAATTAAATGGCCAACGGGCGAGAAGTTACGTAGTGCAATTGATGGTTTCCTGGGTAACACATACCGGCACACACATACCAATTGTTGCACCATCGGAGTCTTCATCAGATTTTTTTCAATCGGTAGGGATTTTATTCCATTGTTTTGCAACTTGTTGTTGATCATCAATACAGGTAAAGTAAATAATATAAATTATACTAATAATATACCAGTAATTATAATAACAATGGGCTTGTCTCACCCCCGCGTGACCATAACCTCTGCTTTATTTTGATTGGTCAATTAACGTTTGAGGGCAAAACATTTTGCTTTCAAATGCCATAACTGGCCTGTTACATAATTGGCCTTCACGCTGTTGCGGTGACCCTGCCATAGCTTTTAATTTTGTGCTTGTGTTTGAGTGGTCCTCGTTTTAGTTTATTCTGTGATACCATACATGTATTTAGACAAGTCTATGGTGAAGCTAATAAAATTAAATAAATAAATAAATAAACAAATAAATAAATAAATAAATAAATAAATAACTAAATAAATAAACAAATAAATAAATAAATAAATAAATAAATAAATAAATAAATAAATAAATAAATAAATAAATAAATAAATAAATAAATAAACTGACTAATCGCAGTAAGGAAGAGGTCAGGGTCACGTGGGGGTGAGACAAGCCCATTAACCATATTTCGCACAGGGTATACAGTAAACTGTAGCTACTAGCTATAGTTGCAAACACTGTTAGCAATGTAGACACTGTACAAGCAATATTTATGGATTAAATTGTATTGATAAATCATATCTATTGGACCATTGGGAGTTTTCATGTGACATCACCAAAATCATAATGCCTAAATAAATATGGTTGGACAGATCTTTGTGTTATAAATCTTTGCTGAAAATTTCCAGGTGATACAATTAATCTTTTTGGAGTATTACTTAGAGTGATAGCTATATGCTCTGCATGTTTTTCAAAATGAGACAAGCTTGTGATGTCAGTGAAACTGTATACCTATAGGTAGTGTGCAACTAATCCCCTGAGATTCAAAAGACATGTTTCCACCATGTTGTATAAAATTATAATTGCAGATGATGAGAAACTTTTCTCAAATTCATCCAACATGGCGACGATGGTGTAAGGTGCACACCACCAATACCATGTAGCAATAGTGCAATGTAGTTTTGTTTTAGGACGGGTTTTTCTATGTATTGATACATACAAAACTCACTAAAACTAAAGCATTTGCTGTTTATTTTTTCTTATACTATAACTAAAGATTTACAGATGTTAACATCAAGTGGCCTGGGAAAGTTCATGATGTAAGGATTTTAGCAAACTCTGGATTGCTGACGAAAGGACAAGCTGGATTGCTATTTCCAGATGTGAGTTTTTATTCCCAAGATAAAGCACTGAACTCTTCTGTTGGGAATTTCTGAGTGACCAACTAGCTTGTAACTCTGAGTTGCCACTCGTATTAAAGTTGGGGTTTTTTATCCCCGAGCCGGGCGACGGACCGAAGGCCCGGAGCCCGGTGAGGGTGCTAATCTCGACACGCGTGGAGTCCATTTTACACGCGTGTAGAAAAAGCGAGGGAGCCGAAATCTGGGAAATAGTTTATTTATTTATTTATTTATTATATATATATATATATATATATATATATATATATATATATATATATATATATATATGTTTGGTACGGTGTCACGCGGTAAGAATAGTTGGACACGGGTGACTAGCGACAAGAAAACTAAAAATCTGTCAGTATTTTGCTTTCGTTTAACGAAATGGAGCCTGCTCTACTTAAATAATAAAAGAGAACAACGAAGGAAAGGATACAAACAGCCGGTTTAATATATGTTGAAGCGAAACCAGAGGTCCTGAAGAAACCAAGCGCCCTATGGTAAACAAAACCTCGATCTGAATTGCAGAATTTCAAGTTTATAACGGTAGGGGATTTGTATTTTGTCCTTATGTCCTAAAACAATATACATGCATCTTCACGTTTTCGTGCTCTCCCTTTGCTCGTCCAAATTAACCATCAGTCAGCTTAACTAAAACTAACTTAAAACACTATCTTAGGCTTATATCACGCTTATATTAACCGTGGTGGACGTAGGCTTTGTCGGTTTTCTTGGCTGTGATTCCAAATTTTCGACTGAAACGTTGTCTGTTTAATACTTCTTTCTGGAATCCGATTCTACTGAATTGTTTTTATCTCTGACTCTACTATAAATGTAATTTTTGAGCTGTCAACTTTTAATTCTGCCTTTGCAAAATGCACATGCATAGAGAAGCCATTTGAAGGCTTGCTAGAAATAATCCCTTTTGAAACCTCACAAAAACAATATATTTTTTACAACCAGAATTTAATAATGAAATCTAAGTTTTGCTTTGATATGTTCAACTTTCATTAAATGATTTAAATCAGTTTTGTCATCCTATCGACCTATCCATAAATTGTATAATTTAATATCCCAAGGATTTAATATCATTTGTTTTTATATTTGTTTGTTTTTATACAGTATTGGCTGTATAATCAGGAGTGCTTTTTTTAATCAGGGGGTGGGTGGGTGGGGGGTGTTTCAAAAAAGCATGTAAAAGTGGGCGAGGGGTTGTTGCATTCATGTATTTCTAATTAGTTGCTGAAGAATATCAGTGGGTACAATGTACCAGTTATGCTGATTGAAGATCCAGCATATCCACTGCTGCCTTGGCTAATGAAACGTTACCCTAATAATGGCAACCTGAGTTCTGAGCAGATTACGTTCAATTGCCGCTTAAGCCGTGCAAGGATGGTAGTCGAGTGTGCACTGGGTCGTATGAAAAACAGAGTGAAATTCCTTCTAACTAAAAGTGAGACAAGCTTGGATTACTTACCTGCCAAAGTTGCAAAGTTACCTGTTGTGTGCTGCACAATATCTGTGAAATGAAAGCAGACCTGCTCCCAGAAGATCAGTTTGAACACATTGTTAATTCTGATGATGAAAATATTAATTTAGCTATTGAAATGGACACAAATGAAGAACAGATAAGGCATGCTTTGACTTAATTTTTCATAAACAACTAACATTTATTAACTTACTCAAAATATCTGCAGTAGTTCTTAACATAGACTAGTTGAAATGTTAACACCTTAAATATCATTAACGTTTTTCAAAAGTAATACATAGACTACTATTAATACATAGAATTAAAGTTTGTAATATGTTTTCTGATTGTTAATATCATGTTGCATAGCATATAGTAAGGGGGTTGTTGGTCACTCTGTCGTCTCCCTGCAATGGCTCCGGCAAGAACGGCCATAGACTCTTTGTATGCCTCCAGCTCTTCTCTCCACAGTTCAGCTTCATTATTTGCTTGTTCTTTCATTTCAAACAAAAAATTTTTTATCAAACTCTCTTAGATAGACATGGTCTCCTTTCGTCGCATTTTCTCCTTTCAAATGCAACTTGCATTTTAGTTGGTTTTCCCTTCCAAATCATGGACTTCTCTTTCTTTCTGGGAGGTGTTTCATCTTCTTCACCAAGGGTAACTGCAGATTCCTCCTTTTCTGATTCCACCATTTTGCTGGGTGATGTTTCATCTTCTTCATCTTCTTATTCTAGTGCACTAGAATCGCAAGGTCGTGGGTTCAATTCCTGCCGGAGGGCCTGTGTAGTTGCATTTTTCGCAACTGGTCCAGGTTTGGTCTTAAAATGTATATATTCTACACTCGAATTTTCCTTCAAGTTTCATTCGACTGTTCGCACTGTGCTCGCTTTGCCTCAGATCGGTCTCGGATTGATCTCAAAGTGCAGTGTGAACAGGCTCTCAGTAACGTAAGAGTACACTGCCAGTACCGGTACCGGTTCCTGTACCATACCATGCACTACCGTACAAGCAACGTGCCAGCACCGTACCAATACCAGCACCATACCAGCACCAGACTAGCACTATACTAGTAACGTAACAGTACGTGAGAGTATAGAGGGGAGTAGAGTAGAGTAGAGTTGAACAGATCAACAAAAGTAGAGAATGAAAAGACGCGTACCGTAAACTGAAGAAGGTTTGAAGAACTTACCACGCGTAAGGACATACTGTGTCTGTTGAAATACACCCAATGCTTCGGAACAAGTAGCGAAAGTTGAAACGATCGCAAATACCAGTATCCCAATAGCAAGTCGTCTTGGAAAAAAGTCTTGATTGAGTTTTTCAAAGAGCATCGCGTTCTGTTACGATTTTTTGCCGTATTAGGATTCAAAATATCTCTCAATGTCTCCCTCAGTAACCCTCCGTCGAAACTTCGAGATTCTTCACCAAATTCACAATCGGATTCTGAAATGAAATTCAAAATATTACTTCTTTAATTTATTCCAATCTGTCTATATTTACTCAAATGTTTGGGACTTTACAATATGCTACCATATGGACTTTGTTTTGTTTTGTTTTGTATTTTTTAGATTGTTCGCTTGAAGTTACCTTATATACCTATATAAAAGTGTCTCTAGTCTAAACAGGATACCTTAATTCGCACAATAAACTAAAATTTATAAAATTCCCATTAGAATATGCTAGTAATTTTCAATTTTACTACAGGAACGGGTTTTTAACAATCCTTCTAGACGAATGTCGAGATCGCCTTTCACACGCTTTAACTTAAAGAGGTTTTTATTGATATATTTTGATTCTTTCCCGGGAGTCCTGATACAAAGCGCAAAAAAAAAAACCGTTGCGGTTTTCTCGATATCTGATTCTAGCGAAAAGTTATACAACATTTTGTAAACTGACAGAAACTAATAAGCTTGGGATAACTGCGCCGGAATGGCGTCAACGTAAAAGCTTTTGCCATTATCGAATTTTCCAGCCCAATTTTATTTGTGATATATTTATCTACCGTCTTTGAAAATTTGAGAGGAACCAAAGAAAGTTCTTTAAGTTAATACTTCATTTAAAATTTTCCCTTATTGCCAATAGTACATTTTGAATAAACAGTACCTAAAAGAAAATTGTACTTTAAATTCTAATTCTCGTCCAAAACATTATAAATCGTCATTTCTTTGTCACAATTTAATTGTTTTTCTTCCTTGTTTGAGGTACAACTCACGCATGTTGAATGTTCGTATAACTACTAAACATCATTTTGCACATGTTATTCATCCTGCTTCTACAAGGCACGCACAATTTAACGTTACTAGAAGTAAAATTGATTTTCTTCGTCGTCTTTCTGACTCTTGATCAGTCTTTACATTTGGCGAAGCATGATTACAAGATATTACATGCGCAATATACTTTTGATAATGTTAGTATACTGGCAAAAATAACTCTAAGTAGTAATACGGAGTTTTCGATAAGAAGTCCCGCTAAATTCAGCTTCAGTGCGAACCTTATTCAAATCCATTTACAGCCCTGATGTGATCCAGATCAATCTAAATTTTAAAGTCTAGTGTACACGGTTCTATACTTTAAAACATTACTTTATAAATGTCAACTAGTGTTAGAAGAACTTACATTATTAGTATTGCTCTATAGAAAACCAGTCTTCGTTCATCAAAACCACTTTTCGTTATGGAAATTTAGCCAAACGCTTTTGGTGTTTAATAGTGTTGAAGTAATTATCTTATTCCCCGTTCATAAATATTTGAAAACGTAGACTGCACATGGTTCAGAAAATTGACCATAGTTCGCAAACGCTACTTCAAATTTATCGAAACATATGAAAAAGTTGAAATAAAATGATAAAATTAAACACTAAATAACGGAGAATGCGTTTGGTTACCTCCCGTACACAATAAATGTACATGGAGTTAAAATGGCAAGCCAACGTATACGCACGCACATAAAAGTTGTTTTGTAAACATCAGTTTTTAAAAGTGAGCAATACAATTTTTTTCTTTATTATATTAAACCATATGATAGCGTAAAGTAGCTGACAAGATTTTAGCGGGAAATAAGTTAAATTTTTAGAGATATTAGTGTTTTTGTAACTGGAACCCTTGTCAAATTCAAAATTGCGCGTTGTCGGAAATGCCTTCGGAAAATGTCACGTGTCATATCACAGGTGCAACATTGCGCCAAAGTTGTCATGAAATACGCTTTGTATAAATGCTTCTTGTTATTGCTCAGATATAGGATACTGAACGATCTATATTTGAAATATAAAGCTAGATTAAAAGTTACGTGTTTCTGCATTTTAAAGATTCGAAAAATGGTCGGAATATATCGGAAGAAAATCGAAAATACTGTCGTCGGAAGTAGATTTTCGAAATTTTTAAAAGCTCATAGTTCTTGAAATACACTGAATTTCTCAACAAAACTTTATTTTACTTACATTATAATCTACTTTACGTTTTCGTGTCGTTTTGTTTCTAAGGCACATTGTTTAATATGAATAATATAATAAATACAAGACACATAATTGCTTTTATTCATATTGTTTTGTTTTACTACCTCCGCCAGAAGGTTATGTTTTTACTTCTGTTTGTTTTTTTGTCTGTCTGTAAATACTATATATCTCTAAAAGAATTGAACCAATTATGTAACTTTGCAAAAAGGTTGCCCACAAACCAGGAACCAACCCAAAAAATCTGCTGGAAGATTTTCCGGGTAAAAAAAAAGGGGAAAAAAAGGAGATACTTAATTGTGCTCATTGTCATTAGAATACTTTGTTGAATAAACACATAACAATAGACTTCACACTTTCATTGTTTATGATTTGATGTTTATCTTAAGGCTTATACAATAAACCAGCTGTGCACTGAAAGACACGCAAAGTTCGTTATTTCCTTTTCTTCTAAAAACGAGTGCAACGAAGGACTTTATTCATATAGTGTAATAAAATTAGCGTCTGCGTAGGCAGTGTAGAAACAACAATCGAAATATATTAAGGTTAGATATACTGCCGAAATAGAGAACGTAGGACCCTTCGTCAGGGAGAAACGCCAACGTTTCTCTCTGACGAAGGGCCTTCGCTCGAAACGTTAGACTCCTACGTTCTCTGTTTCGGCAGTATATCTAACCTTACTATATTTCGACTTTATTCATGCATGCGTAGATCTGGAAAGCTAGCCTGATTAGCGTGGCTGCTTTCTCCTAATACCCCGCTGGCAGCGATATGCGGTCTCTGAGAGCCTTCTACTGTGTTCATACTAACGGCAAACGTCTAGAACAATTACGCTAGACTTTTATATTTGCCATTACAAAACAACTCTAAATATAGATTGGCTAAAAACTGTGTTTTGAACTAATGGAGTGTTGCCGTGTTTGCTTAATGTATTATTATCATACGAGAGCAGATAATTTTAAAGATATAAAGTATTAACGTGTCTAATAATCATGACATTTAAGACACTTTCGCGCGCATTGTTGTGGAACAACTTTATCTTTTTCACTGCGTCTATATAGGGATTGCATATTTATCACGATTCCGTTACACCGTGATGTCCCGCTATACCAGAATCTCGGCTTGTAGATAATTTACTGTTATTTAGTAAAATGTACGGTACGTTTTTATACGAAGACCGGCCTTGCCGCCCGACCGGGATCCCGGTGGGATCAAATGTTCGTCGATATAAACGCAATATCCCGGTAGGCCCAGATGAAGTTTACTGAACTGCAATGCTTGTAACTTTGATTATAGTAGAATAATTAGGGTGACTTTTTGCTCTTTTTGCTCCATTTCCTTAAATTCCCACGCTTTTTGACCCAGGATGCAATTCATCCCGCGGTCAACTGGGACGAACACTTTTTTTGCTCCATACACCCGGAATGAAATTTATCCGGGTGCTTACATCAGGCCGGCCCGAACTCAGGTCGGACTGACTTTTGATCGGCTGTAGTGTTTTACTGTAGATCGTTTTCATGACTCCAGCCTGAGATTCAGTTCACGCCAGCGTAATCTCAGGTCTGTTCTAGGAATTTATGGGGAAGGAAAATTCGAGTGTAGAATATATACATTATAAGACCAAACCGGGACCAGTTGCGAAAAATGCAACTACACAGGCCTTCCGGCAGGAATTGAACCCACGACCTTGCGATTCTAGTGCAATGCCCTGACCACTGAGCCACGGAGGCCGTTGCCGAGTTCTGTATATATTTGTGTAGTTGCATTTTTCGCAACTGGTCCCGGTTTGGTCTTATAATGTATATATTCTACACTCGAATTTTCCTTCACCATAAATCCTTAGAACATGCTATGTAATCGTGTGAAATGCCCAATATTACTTCTAATAAACCCCATTCTCTCCTGGCATTAACGCATTCTTCTAATAAACCCAATTCTCTCTTGGCATTATGCACTAGAATCGCAATTATTACCGCATTACTTCTAATAAACCCAATTCTCTCCTGGCATTGTGCACTAGAATCGCAAGGTCGTGGGTTCAATTCCTGCCGGAAGGCCGGTGTAGTTGCACTTTCGCAACTGGTCCCGGTTTGGTCTTATAATGTATATATTCTACACTTGAATTTTCCTTCACCATAAATCTCTAGAACATGCTATGTAATTGAGTGAAATGCCCAATATTAAACTTCTAATAAACCCAATTCTCTCCTGGCATTACCACCTTAATATATACAGAACTCGTAATCAAGCTCTTGGCAACGGCCTTCGTGGCTCAGTGGTCAGGGCATTGCACTAGAATCGCAAGGTCGTGGGTTCAATTCCTGCTGGAAGGCCTGTGCAGTTGCATTTTTCGCAACTGGTCCCGATTTGGTCTTATAATGTATATATTCTACACTCGAATTTCCCTTCACCATAAATCCCTAGAACATGCTATGTAATCGAGTGAAATGCCCAATATTACTTCGAATCTCAGGTCGCCAATTAGATGACAGAACTGAAAATTTGATGCCGGCCTAACTCCCGGCTGGCCTTCCACGTAAAGTCTAATTCGGGCCACGAAAAAGGCTTTTTAACCGACGCAATCCCCGAGCCGGGCGTAGGGCTGAACGCCCGGAGCCCGGTGAAGGTGCTAATCTCGACATGCGTGGAGTCCACTTTACACGCGTGTAAAAAAGCAAGGGAGACAAAATCTGGAAATAGTTTGTATATATATATATATATATATATATATATATATATATATATATATACGTCGTAGGGTGTCACGCGGTAAAAATAATTGGGCACTGGTGACTAGCTTTGAAGCGAACTTTATATAATTTCCATATTTTGCGAAACAAAATGGTTTCAAATGGTTTCGTTTTAAACGGAAAGAAGCAGAACAACGAATAAAAGCAGGATACAAACAGCCGGTTTAATATATCTTGAAGAGAAACCAGAAAACCTGAAGAAACCAAACGCCGTATGGTAAAGCAGGTAAACAAAAACTCGATCTGAATTGTTGTGTTTGTGGTTACAGGTCACTCAGGACATTTGTATTTATTTATTTTGCTGATTGTAATCAGCATTTTTTCATTAATATATTCTGTAAACGCCAAGAATGGCAAGACGTTTAAATAGAACCATTTTAGACACTCGTCAGTTACTGTAAACTTAATCTAGCAACTATCATATAAAGTCTTATACCTTGTCCCTTTAATATGTTGTTTTCAAGTTTTTGCCCATTTATAAGAAGTATACAGCTTCACGTTTTCGTGCTTTGCCTTTGCTACTGTGGACGTGATGTTTTTCATTGAATTAATTGCAAGCACTTATCAGTTATCATAAATACTCATAGACTTTGTCCATTTTCTTTTGTCCTGTATTATACAGACTGGAAGGTTGTCTGTTGTTTTTATCTCCTATTACAAATGTAGTTTTTGAGCTGTTAACTTTTAATCTTGCCTTTGCAAAACATAAAGATAATTCCTTTGGAAACCTCCTAAATGGCTAAAAACAATATATTTTTACAACCAGATTTAATATGAAATATGTAAGTTTTCCTTTGACATGTTCAACTTTCTTTTAGTCATCCTAATCATAAATTCTGTAATTATCCTGACGATTATCATTTGTTTTTGCTGTATATCAGAAGTGCTTATTTTAATTGGAAGGTTAGGTGGGTGGGGTGTATTTAAAAAAGCATATAAAAGCAGGCGAGGGGTTGTTGCATTTATGTATTTCTAGTTTATTAGTGTTTATTACTATTATAGGTCAAGACATATTAACGCAACTTACAGTATAAAGTAGCTACTGGGCAAGTAAAGAAAATCCTACTTGCTGACAATGGCTGAGACTCGAATCCCACAGCTTCCGATGCCCTGAACTACCGTTTAAGTGGCTAGTAAACCGAAGGCAATAGACGAGTTCACAGTTAATGGCGCCATATTGCTGGGGGGGGGGGGGGGGGGGGGGCAAGAGGTTGGGGCGAACGCGGCCAAATGCTAATGTTTTCTTGTGAATTTCTTAAGATTTTAATTGCAGAATTGGATCTTTTTGGATAAGCGCTATTGTGTGATGGGGAAAAAGAACCGTTGTTGCGTTGGTGGCTGTGACAATGACAAAAGATAACCACATTTGGTTGTAAAACGATCGCATTTGTCAAAGATGATTTGGCATAAATGCTCGAGAGACGAAGGCTTGTCTGAACTTTGGAGAAAAAGTGTTGCGAAAGGCCGAAAAGATTTTAAACCTGGGTCATACATGACGGTGTGTTCAAATCACTTCTTGGAAAGTGAACGTACCAAGGATAACCCACTGCCAACACTATTTATGAATGTATCAGTACAACAAGCTGCATCACCGAAGAAGCGACGGAAACGTGATCGCTTGTCGCAGAATTCCAGGGGGAAGAAGTTGTGGTATCAACTGTCACCGTTGATCCTGAAAATGATGCCGAAAATACCGAGGACAATACTGTTTACCCCTCATTTCAATTCGCCCAAATAACCAGACAATCCGATGCCCGATTCTTTACTGGACTACAAGCTACAAGCCTATTTAAGGTCTTGTTTCGGTGGCTTTTGGTGAAGGTTACACAGGTGCAGTCAGGGGCGGATCCAGGAATTTTGCAGAGTACGTCAAACCCGGAAATATTATTTCTAGGGGGGTCCGGGGGCATGCCCCCCCGGAAATTTTTTAAAATTTGGTTCCCTGAAATGGCATTTCCTGCATTCTGACAAGACTATTTAGAAAAATCTTACAGTTTTAACTTGTGTTTTTTATACAACGTTTTATGATTTTTTAAGGACTTGGCTTTTGCATTTTTTTTATCATTATTGGAGACAACTTTTTAGGACTGTTTTGCTCCATATCAGAGCTCATCATCAGCATGCCTACGAATCACTGTTGTACAGTGAATTTGACATGGACAGCCAAGGCTCCAAAATATTTTGTAAGGTCAATCGCAGCCACTTCCTGCAATCCCTTAGCTGCCAAGCTGTCTGGTTTTGAGGCACCAGATACTCGCCTTAACACATACCTCTATCCAGCCAGTCACTGTCTGATTAGAAGAAGCAATATGAATAGACCATATGCGACATTTCATGGGCATCCTAGTCATCTTAATTCTTAACTACCTAATATTTACCCCTTATTTACTTTGAGTTGTCTGGTTTTGAGGCACCAGATACTCACCTTAATACCTCTATCCAGCCAAACACTGTCTGATTAGAAGAAGTTTTAGTATCAATAGACCACATGGGACATTTCATGGACATAGAGAAGCCCATCTCTCTACATCATCCCAAGTCATACTCATACTAACTAGTAACTACCAAGTATTTTTTTTCTCTTCCCCCCCACCCCCTACCAGAAATATATATATACTGTATATATATACTTTATTTCATCACAAGATAATATAGATAGTACAAATAGATATGAAAGAAGAAAATAATAATTTACAGCGATGGGGAATCTACAAGAAAGCAAAATTTGCTTGTTTGGTGTAGATCCCTTTTATTGAAAATAGAACTAGTATATACATTAATAATTAACAAACTATGGACAATATATACCCCCTCAAGCCCACTACACAACATCTAAGTTATCGATGTTGCATAATCAGCCCAAGAAGGTATTTACTGTCATATTAAGTAACTTAATAATATAACATTGTTGGTATAGCCTAGAAAATTGCTACTTCACATATATTGTATATATAATAATGATGATGATGAAATAGTATATAAGCCTAATTTCTGCCTTTTTTTAATAAATTAATGTTTACCTTTTTTTAAATTTACATTCTGTTGCTATTGATCTAAAATTGTTCCAAACTTTCGGCTACAGTAGCTAAGATTATTTAATTATAATATTCAGTGATGGATTACTTATATTTGTAACACATCTCATTATCTTAATAATTATATGATGAATTATTCATAAATATACTTGAGAGCTCTACATATCCCATCTAATTTAAATAATTTACGCTTTTTATGGTTGCACAAGTCTGAGGAACTAAAGATAAGATAGTATCCACTCACCTTAAAGCAATACAACGTTTCTTAACTTTCTTTCAAGAAACAGCTTTAGCATACTGAGCGTCGATATCCCGATCACCCGATGTATAAATGGCTTGCCAATCTGCGCCGACAACTCTTGACCCACGAGGAATCCACACGATTGGAGTTTCTTTGTCAAATCGCAACAGATCGTCTTCGACAATTCATCGTTTTCATTCTGTGTCTCTTAGAACGCCATAATCGAACTCAAGCAGAAGATTGACTGCTGGCTCAGGCAGCTTGGTTATGCCGTAGTCTTGCACTCTTGCCGTAGTCCGTGTACGTCGAAATATCCTTTGCTAGCCAATCAAAAGCCAAGAACGTCAAAATATTTTACTTCCGACGTAGTCCCACTACTTCCGCCGTATCTCTATTGTCTTTGTCCAATCAGGGCTCGTTATCTTGACGTAGTCGGCCATTTTGACGTAGTTTAATTATCCACATTTGTAAATGGCATCCCTCTCTATCCCTACCGTATGAACAGTTTCGTTCAGGCTACATGAAGTAGACTAAGTGTCCTCCAGCCGAGGACTGGGACTGGGTCAGAGAATTATTAATTTTTTCCTCGATATAGCAGCGCTAAATACGTACAAAAATGAAATTTTTGAATATTTCAAAAATTCATAAATTCATATAAAATTTTTAAAAATTTGAACATTTTTAAAATTTAAAATTTTCAAATTTCAAATGTTTCCAACTAATTAATTCATGAATAAATTAGTCTGGGATTTTTGTCTACGTCGCGTGACGTGTTTGACGTACCCTAAATCCGCCCCTGGGTGCAGTACTGGCGTGGAGCAAAGCAAACCGGGAACATCACAAAAGGCGTGCATCTCAGGGTGATTCACCGTCGTTACCAAATAAGCCTGGTCTTTCAAGAGCCCTTTCACACGAGCAGGAATTTTTGCTTGTCCTAATGCGGCTACGACTTGGGTTGTTTGGTCGTGACCTTTTTGTCGTGCTTTTTAACATGAGCCCTTGGCTCGGATGATTGGGCGACCACATCCTGTGCATACGACATTAAATAAATCATTACATTACATTACCTTGCCTTCCGGTTTAAAGTTTCACCATCTGTGGTCACTACTATTTTCATCACCTGGATAATCCTAATGTCGAAAGAACTGGAGGTGTTGATTATCATAGCAAGTCAGAGGAACACTTACAAACTGCTTCAAAAAACAATTTCCAAAGGTCAGATGTATATCATTGACTGTTTTGAAGTTTTCACGGAAACAGCAAGTGCCTTGGATGTAGCAGTTGCATTTTGGAGTGAATACAAACACCATTATACATTTAAAGGTTTAGTAGGTATAACACCAACAGGGGCAATTTCCTATGTGTCTCCAGCCTATAGGAGCCGTGCTTCAGATATTTTTGTGGTACGAAACAATGGGTTTTTAAATCTGATTGAACCATACGATCAAGTTATGGCCGACAGGGGTTTTAAAATTAAGGAAGATCTAATATTGGCATCTCTATGTATCCCCCTAAGTTGTGCAGCATCAATGCAAATGATGCCTGCAGATGTCAGACAAACATCATCCATTGCAAATGTAAGAATATATGTTGAACAGGCAATTAGACGTGTGAAAACATTTAATATGTTAAAAAGTGATCTCCCTATCACACTTATTTCACAAGCAGACAACATTGTTAAAGTATGCTGTGCACTCTGTAATATGTTACCTCCATTGTGTGAACAAATGAAATGATTCTTTTCAGTTGAACCTCACTATATCAAACTCTCAATTTGACATTACCAATTTTGTGGAAAAAAATTGACAACAAGTGCATGTTTAATGGATGTGTTTTTGTTGGAGATAAGAGACGGAGAGGTTGAGATACTGTGGTTCAACTCTATAATGTTATGCAATTATATTATGCACAAATAGATCTATATAATGTTATTCATTGTATACTTACCTAAGTGCCAAAGTTTGTTTGCTTGTTGTTCTCCCAAACGTCCACTTAATATGTGTTTCTGTATAACTGTACAGGACACACTAAACAGTAGTTCTATGTTTATTATAACACATTTGAACGATGCTTTCTGTATACGTTTTTTGTAAATATTCCCATGATGTGTCTATAAACAGTTATTACATAATAGCAATGATGAGTTTGTTATAAACTCGTGATTACTACACCATGCATGAACAGAAGTGTTACACTTGCAGCAAATACGCTGCCCACCAACAGGTATTTCATCAGACGACAAACACACATTGCACTTGTCCAAAGAATGTAGATCTATTTCCCCTTCACTAACTGGTTCCTCCACCTGTTCCAGGGGTTCCGTCTGTTTCACATGGCTTGGTGGATCTTGAACTGGTGGTGGTTGTGCTGTCATGTCCAGAATACAATAAGTGCACAGCCACTCAGCAGCATCTCCAATATCATTGATGTTTATCTCTGCATAATTTAAGTGCCACCAGGCATAACACCAATGCCAAACGTTTGCGCATGCATGAATTCTCTAGAATAAACATTGCAAGAGAAGTGGGAACTAGCCGTGGCGACAACAATCAGACAGTGAAGACTAAGTAAGACTCGACTACTCATTTGTGTTTTAAAAAAGGGTAAAGAAAATTACGAAGGGGTAAATTCAGAATATGTTACAATATTGACAAAGAAGCTATGCACAAATTACCTACCTTAGCTTATCATTTTGGTAGTCCCGAACCCGGGCGTAGGGCCGAAGGCCCGGAGCCCGGTGAGGGTGCTAATCTCGACATGCGTGGAGTCCACTTTACACGCGTGTTACAATGCGAATAATCAATTTGAGCGATCTGAATATTTGTATATATGTGTGGACGGACCACACCATTACTGCGGTGAAGATTGTGGGTCACTTGGAACATTAATATGGAAATATACATGCGAAAATACTATTATTTATCACTATGGAAAGAGAAAATGCAGCTCAATAAAACAAGGAAACTTTAAGGGGAAGCGACAAGAACTATTAACTCGAAGGAAAAGTGTTGAGCGAAAGTCGAAAAGATTGAAAGAACGTACAGAACTGTCGCGACGACAACTGAACGAAACAGTGGAAGGCAGGGAAGTTATTTGCTTAGCAAAGAAAAGCGAAGCTAACAAACTGAGGCGGTCAGAAAAAAAAGGTAAACAAGTACACTAGAAAGAGAAGGCAACGGGAACGTCAGTGTCGTGTATGATAGCGAGAGAAACGGCAAAGTTTAAGATAAGTCTGAAAAAATCTCAATGAGAATGTCAGCTGTTTTCTTAAAACGTGTCGTGAATCGTGACAAACGTTTTCCATGTTTTCTCGTCAATACTTTGAAATAAATGTTTGCTATTTCAATTTCACCTTGACAGTCCGATTAATACTGTATATTTTTGCTTTGTTTCAATTGCTGGTTTTAAGTTATTACAGTTTATTTTTGCCGACGTGTCCTGCTGAAGACGCCAGTCAAGATTGAGTTTTTCTATGGGACGTGGCATGTTTTTCATATTTTAATGTATTTTCGAATCAAGTTCTGCATTTTGCTAGGTCCAATTACACTGTGTGGTTTGTTAGTCTGTAATATATATTCTTTTTGGGGCTATTAATTTTCAGATTTGGCAGATTAGGTTGCTTGAGTTCTGTCGTTGTAATAAACAACATGCATGGAAACCATTTGAAATCAAAACATGTACATGGAAGCCATTTAAAGGCTTGCTGAAAAAAACCTTTGGAAACCTCGAATAAACAAAATATGTTTTACAACCAAACTACCGGAGTTTATTAAATCTAAGTTTTGCTTCGACAGCTTCTTTCTTCAACCACTGTTATATAACCATTTTCGACTGGAAATTTTGCTTAAAACATGGGGGGGGGGGGGGGGGTATGTGTTACAAAAATACACGTTACAGCTGGCGAGGGGTTGTTGCGTTTATGTATTTCTAATATGCTTATAATTTTAACTTTGGTGTCGGACTCTTGGACAAGTCCAAATATTTCAGTGTTTTCCCGCTCTTTTTCTGAAGACGAACCTGAGACGAGTTCGGACGTCGCGCATGCGCAAAACGTTTGGCAGCGGTGTTACCAAGCATTGCGAACGTCACAAGACACTATTCTCAAAATCATTGTTGACTTCAGGTGCTTCTAGAATCATTTTGTCACATTTTGGACAGCAAAATACATCTCGATACCCCAGGATACACGGCAGGACATATGGATTGTAAAACAATGTTGCATTACTCACAGATGGAAGGATATGATTCGAATCAAAATCTATCCTTTCAATCAATGGGGCATATACACCGACAACCCACATTTGATCCTGAACTTGCGTGTAGTATTGATGACTTCTCTTCAATCTTGGTTTCCCATCGTCATCTTCCAGAAAGTCAACTTGCTCATAGTCATAGGTTTCTTTCATGTTAATGTCCTTGTTCCGGACTTAAAATGGGCATTTGACTTCTATTGTTGCTGTTGGACAACACTTGCACTTAAAAATGCCATCGGGCGAGCCTGCCAGGAATAGGTGATCTGTCCTAACAAATAACCCACACTTCTGGAAGCCTTTAAGCCCTCTATCATGCTGAGTACCTACAGCTGTCAAAAATGATTTAACTGCATCATTTTCATGCATTACTCCCCATTTAACAGCAGGTAAGTGTGAAATATCCTTACCTTGGCAATGATTTGGACCACCAAAGGAGAATAGTGCGGTCGTTTTCCCCCCTATCTTCTGGAGAAGACTGTTGGTCTTAGTATGTACTTCATGTAGGTTGGAAGCCGTGATACGCCCAGGTCTCTGATTAAACCATGCAGGCATCACTAGACTGCTGCCCTTGGGTTGTCTTCTCAATTATTTTGACTTGAGCTCCATTCAGCTGTATGCTCTCCATAAATGCAGGTCCAGTTTCTTCAAGTGGTTTACTGCTCACTGTTTACTGACATGTATGCCATGCAGCTTCTGTTATAGTAGGAGCGATGTTAGCGTTACTTTCCAGGCATAATGACGTCAGGACACAACCATCCGTAGCAACATCTCGGATGCCATGAAGAAGGCTTGTAACTCTTTCATTTGTCAAGACTCTTTGGGTTATATGCTTTGGGTCAAATGTTTGCATGGTGACATTCTGTTCTTCTCGTCAGGTGTGGTTTGGTTTCTCTTTTTGGTTTTCTTGTTCTTGCGGAACGTTATACTGTCAACTCTAGAGTGTTTTACTTCTTTCTTCGTACCTTTATTCCAGCCCTATGGAATACTGGTACAGGCTGGTGAAATGAAATCATTCTTGTAGGCATAGTTCACTTTATATAACAAAGCAATGACATGATTGCAGACCTCACCGGATCCGGTAATACAAGTGCACCAAGAAGTACAAATTGAATATCTCTTCTCCTCTTTCTTGATACAAATCCATAATTTGTGAGCATCATCGTTGATTCTTTGCGATGGGCAAACATCTGACTTCAAACATTTTTATCAGTCCGACAAACGCTATACCATACATGAGTTCCAACAAAACCACTCTTCCAATAGGAAAACGCTTTTTGGTCTTTGCATACCCCGATATAATCAATCTCGACAGCTTTGATTTGAAGAATGTAACCAAAGAGCTTGCCAACATTTACATGAGCATTTTTATCATTTTCATTTTGATCATATTATTTCATAAAATTTGTATAACAATTAGAAATTGATTAGAATCTTTCATAACTTATGATTAGACCGCTATTATGATGACGTGACAGATCGAGGCAGACGTTAGATTTTTGTAATGACGTTTACAAACTACCATAGATTGTCCTGAGCAACACAGGACGAAAGCTCAGCAGAATAAATATATTTTATCCGAAAATATTTTATTATAACATTCTTCACCATGCAAAGCAGTTATATAAAGCTACAAGTATAAATGTTGTTTCTTGTAGAATTTTGGAAGATCGATATGGATTTAAACCCATCAACTTTGCTAGGAATGAAGTTCTTGATTAATTAATCCATCTTTATAGCATGATAAACAATGTTTATTGTTGTTCGAGTTGATTTAAGGCCGCAAAGCATTGTGGTAAAATGTACCGCTGCCAATTTTGGGGCCGACCATTTGACTTTTGAGGGGGGTGGGTGATCTGGTTTGGGTACGAATTTATTTTTCGGTACTCATATTGCTGAAGAATATTTTTTTCCCAGGACGCAACTATGTGTGAAATGTTTTTCACCATTTTAGCTTCGGCAAGATCTTTTTTTTTTGAGCATTTTAATTTAACTTTTATCCACCAATGATAAGGGTAAATAAGCAATGCTTCAGAGCTTTTATTAAATATTAGGCCCTGTTTATACGTTTGCAAGTCTGACAGACGAAAGTAACGTGTGTTGTAATTTTATACGATGATAGTATATTTTCGCCGAAGCTCGAAATTATACATTGGAATAGTTTTTATCCATTTACTGGAAATTCCATGCGTCTGAAAAGTGACACATGTATCAGACACTGGTTACAGATGTTTTATTTGTGTGGGGCACAGTGGCGGCGGAACATGTTTGAAAGTAGGGGGGCTGGGTGACAAAGTTAAAGGGGCGTGGCCGTAGACTCTGACAGGTCAAGGGCGTAGCCCAAGCATTCTAGGGATGTCCTAGGGCATGTTCCTCCCCCCCTCCAAATTTTTTTGAATTTTAGGTTACTGAAATGGCCTTTCCTGCATTTTAAGAGCACTTTTTGACAGAAAGTAAAATTTTCCTTGTGTTTGGAGAATAGTCTTCCTTTTTATAAACGACAAAAAGCAATCGTCAAATCCAATCAGAAGTTCCCTCATGCAGGTTCTGACTTAAATAACATCATCTTATTGTCATGTCTAATTGTCTATGTGACTATGTTCGCGGCCGTTTTGGAGCCTGTTCCACAAGAAATGAGGTGATCGTACTCTGCTTCGCCATGGCGCCATGTTATTATATATTTCTTGTTCCCAGGCTCTCCCTTTAATTTTATTGTCCATGGAATTTCATGGGACCTCTTGGGATTTCATGTGATAAAAGTGGCATCCTCCGATATTGGGCAGAAGACGCTTGAGCCTGAGATCAAGCTAACAAATCCGAACTAATTGAACCAAATTTTTTGACCATAACCTTATATATCAGTCTTTACAACATGTAAGTTCAGTTTTTGAGTAGATGACAGATCACAGAAGTCAGAAGTATCTCTGTATGTTGGTGTGTTCTGAGCGTAGGTGGGCTTAGCCCCCCCTAGATGCGTTGTCTAGGGGGGCTATAGCCCCCCTAGCCCCCGTGGTTCCGCCGCCCTTGGTGGGGCACATGGATAAAACATCTGATCTGGTCATCTGGACGCATTTAATTCGTTTTAAACATCGTTCTCAATAAGAACGATGTCTAAAACGAATTAAATGAAATGCGTCACTCTATATATTAATCGTAAAGGGGAGTAGTTCTGAACAGTGTCATATCCAGAGATTATTTGGGCACACCGGTCAGCGCTGAAGGCGCGAGAACCCTCTAGGGGGGTCCGCGGGCATGCCCCGCGGAAAATTTTGAAATTTAGAGCCTAGGAAATGCAATTTCCTGCATTCTGAGATGCGATTTTTTACCATTCGGAGGGCTGACTTTTAAATTCTTGTAGGGTTTTTGAAAAAAACACTCAGATTTTACCCATAGTTTATATTTTTCGGGCACCTCGGTAATTGGGCCCTCGATACAGCCCTGCGAACAATTGCATTGAGCCAACACAAACTTACTGTATTATTACCAAAACCGATGATGTGCGTCATGGCCCAAAATGAACATGTCATCTTTTCCGTCAAAACATTAACGAATCCGTCTGCATTCCTTAGCCTTTGAAATTGACACCGTGAGATCACTGCAATATGATTGGTCCATTTGCTACTTTTGAATTCTCTAGCCAAAAACGTTTAGGAATGCAGACGGGTTCGTCAATGTTTTGAACAGAAATCATGACGTGTTATTTGGGGGTCATGCAGTGCATCATCGGTTTTGGTAATAACTACTAAAAAATATACATGTAAGTTAAATTTAATAGATAAATTTAAACAAAATAACAGTTATTATAATACAGTTTATCGTTTAAGAGATGAATGTATTGAGCGGACCATCCTACCTCTTTACATTTTAAAATAATAAACTATTAACGTTCAACTTTGTTTTTGAAAAGTGATGCAATTTTTTTCTTGCTCAAACTTGATGTAGGATATTTTTCTCTCTTTGTGCCCCCCCCCCCCGTCCCAAACCACCTTGCAGGATCTAAAATCACTCAACCCCTCCCCCCCCTCCCGCGCCTCAAATCTAAAAGGAATTAAATGCGTCATTCTATATATTAATCGTAAAGGAGAGTAGTTCTGAACAGTGCCATATCCAGAGACTATTTGGGCGCGAGAACCCTCTAAGGGGGTCCGGGCATGCCCCCGCGGAAAATTTCTTCCGGTAACGATCCATTAAAACAACGCCTAAATGAAGTACTTCAATGATGTTGAGTTCATGGCGCTGACCAATGTGACAGAAAGAGCAGAACCAATGTGTTTTTCCATTCACGTTTCATCATCTTTCATGTTCAGTGACGTTCGTAATTTGCTGGAAGTTTATAAAAGAATACAGTGAGGAGAATTAATAAAGTAAAGAACTGTTTTAAACTTGAATATAAAGCTACAATGAGTAATGATTCTAGCTCAACTAAAACCCGTTCTAGCAATAGAGAAAAGACTCGTAGATGTCCAGTCTGCATCAAGACATTTGGTAATTTATCAAGTTTAAGAAGCCATATGGTAACACATGCTGGAGACAAACCATTCAAATGTGATGTCTGTGACAAGACATTTTCTCATTCAGGTAACTTAATACGTCATAAAAGAACACATACTGGAGAGAAACCATTCAAATGTGATGTTTGTGACAAGATATTTTCTGACTCAAGTTACTTAAAACGTCATAAAAGAACACATACTGAAGAGAAACCATTCAAATGTGATGTGTGTGACAAGATATTTTCTGACTCAAGTTACTTAATTCATCATAAAAGAACACATACTGGAGAGAAACCATTCAAATGTGATGTTTGTGACAAGACATTTTCATTCTCATGTAACTTAATAGTTCATAAAAGAACACATACTGGAGAGAAACCATTCAAATGTGATGTCTGTGACAAGACATTTTCTGACCCAAGTCACTCAATACGTCATAAAAGAACACATACTGGAGAGAAAGCATTCAAATGTGGTGTCTGTGACAAGATATTTTTTGACTCAAGTTACTTAATACGTCACAAAAGAACACATACTGGAGAGAAACCATTCAAATGTGATGTTTGTGACAAGATATTTTCTTATTCAAGTAACTTAAATGTTCATAAAAGAACACATACTGGAGAGAAACCATTCAAATGTGATGTCTGTGACAAGACATTTTCTGTGTCAAGTCACTTAATACGTCATAAAAGAACACATACTGGAGAGAAAGCATTCAAATGTGATGTGTGTGACAAGATATTTTCTGACTCAGGTTACTTAATTCATCATAAAAGAACACATACTGGAGAGAAACCATTCAAATGTGATGTTTGTGACAAGACATTTTCATTCTCATGTAACTTAATAGTTCATAAAAGAACACATACTGGAGAGAAACCATTCAAATGTGATGTCTGTGACAAGACATTTTCTGAGTCAAGTCACTTAATACGTCATAAAAGAACACATACTGGAGAGAAACCATTCAAATGTGATGTGTGTGACAAGATATTTTCTGACTCAAGTTGCTTAATTCATCATAAAAGAACACATACTGGAGAGAAACCATTCAAATGTGATGTTTGTGACAAGATATTTTCTCAGTCAGGTAACTTAATACGTCATAAAAGAACACATACTGGAGAGAAACCATTCAAATGTGATGTGTGTGACAAGATATTTTCTGACTCAAGTTACTTAATTCATCATAAAAGAACACATACTGGAGAGAAACCATTCAAATGTGATGTTTGTGACAAGACATTTTCTGAGTCAAGTCACTTAATACGTCATAAAAGAACACATACTGGAGAGAAACCATTCAAATGTGATGTGTGTGACAAGATATTTTCTGACTCAAGTTGCTTAATTCATCATAAAAGAACACATACTGGAGAGAAACCATTCAAATGTGATGTTTGTGACAAGATATTTTCTCAGTCAGGTAACTTAATACGTCATAAAAGAACACATACTGGAGAGAAACCATTCAAATGTGATGTGTGTGACAAGATATTTTCTGACTCAAGTTACTTAATTCATCATAAAAGAACACATACTGGAGAGAAACCATTCAAATGTGATGTTTGTGACAAGACATTTTCTGACTCAAGGAACTTAATACATCATAAAAGAACACATACTGCCTACTGGAGAGAAACCTAGTTTGCTAGAAGTAAGTGATTTTTTTTGTAATAAAGTAATTTGAAGGTACAGACAGTAAGTGCGGAAGATTATCTGTATAGCTATTGTCTCTTGCAATGACTCCTGGTTGATGTAAGTACTATAGTGACTATACTGTACCAGGGCATCTATAAGATAGGGCGGGGAAACGAGCTGTGTGCCCTGAAGTATGTGTGATGTGTGGGACCCCCCGAATATTCGAACATTGAAGGAGATTATTTACCTGCCCCAGTCCTCGCACGTCTTTAGCAATGTCTACCAAATATATTTTTTCCCTTTGCGACGTGTTTGTTCGCATGCAGCAAAAAAAGCTCAAAAAATTAAGTGACAATATTTATACCAAAGATAGATCTATTAATGGAGTAACTGTCCTTGGATTTGCTAAGTTCTGGTGCCAGGGCAAGTTACTAAATATTTTACAAAACGAGTGCGAGTTGGAACTGTGGAAGCCACCATGATGAACGAAACGAAAGTTTGCTGGAAGAGAATTCACATTTCCTTTTTATATTTTGGTTTCTGGTGAATGATGATCATACAGTAAGAAGAACATGTATTCTTTTGTCGATTAAAAATATAAAAGTGACCACAAGACGCTTAACTACCTTTCAAATACGTACATTTTCAGAACATTCGAGCCAGGAAATTTTCTCAACTATAACCAAATTTTTAGGCTGCAATCAACACGCTATTGCTAAAAAAGCTCAAAAAATTACGCGATGAAATTTGAGAGGAATAAAGTTTAATGCCTTCCAGACATGTATTTAAAAAAGCTAAGTTCTGGCTCGTTTTCGAGTTAGGAAATAATTAAAATGTTCTATGCGTGGAGCAAAATAAGACAAGGAAGCCATAAATGACTTTGGCTTCAACATTGGAAATTTTAGTCGTTTTATACTTAAGAATGCCTTCCACCATGTTATATGAATAGTACAACGTATGAATAACAAAACAAAAAACTTACACCAACAATCGAGTCAATAGTTGCAGCATTATAAGAGATTTAATCAACGTCCTTGAATTTCACATGGATTTTTTGTTTTGATCAAAATTTGCAGTTGGCCACGCTCGCCCCATGCCTAAAGTGCATCACACATGTTTCAGTACGTCAGATTGGTGTTTCACCGCCCTATCTTATAGACGCCCTGACTGTACCATGTATTAGGGATTGGCGATACCAGCTTTTTTTGTTCAATACGATACCAGTCCGATACTAAGAATTTTGGTCGATATCGATACCGATACTTCAATTTTTACATTGATTGAAATAACTTTTAAAATAAAGAATATTAAAGTAACAAATATAACAAGTCAGGGAATAGTCTATCAGCTGCATAAACATTTGCAATTATGATTTTAAATCTTAAACTGAACAATATCAACGTGCATGTTCAATGTTTTCCTAAATATATAAGTGATAACTATTTAGTTAAATGTTTTTATCTGCCTCGTACCCAGGTGTCTCCCCATACATATTTGCATACATATATACATTCATATTTACACGAAGTATTGCAGTACTTCGTGTAAATATGAATGTATATATGTATGCAAATATGTATGTGGAGACGCCTGGGTATGAGGCAGTGTTTTTATTTAAAAACAGCATCATACAACCCTGCATGATGAAGTATTCACCGATTTTCATAGATACTGACCAAAAACATCGCAGGCTCAAGTGGTATCGAAATTACCAATACTTTTTGCGAGTATCGAAAGTATCGATATTTTTGTAAGTATCGTTGGTATCGATATTTTGTACTAGTATCGCCCATCCCTACCATGTATGTGCATATCAGGACACATACGTTTCAGTCTCAAGGTGTAATCAGTACCATCAAGGGGGGGGGGGGGTAGGGGGGGGGGTAATTACCCCTGGGCCCGGGCCCAGAAAGGGCCCTGCAAAAAATTTAGTTTATGAAGATATATCATATATTATTTCACGATCGAGTCGGTTTTCTTTGATGTACCGCGGGTTTTATACAGCAAAGGCCCTATGAATACTAATTAGATAACAAATGAAGGAAAATGTAAGAAAATCTTTGTCCAAGGACAAAATAGACAAAACTTTGTTGGAAAACCTCCTCAATCGTGAAATAAGTCTACGCGTCCGCGGGGCTTTATATAGCATACATCCCTCATTCTCGGGATTTATCTATTACTTATAATAATTATCAAAAACTTACCGCTGGGGCCCAGCAAAACCTTGGTAAGTTAATCATTGCTGGGAAACTTTCTGGTCATGGCTTACAGACTTAGTATTAGTATTAGTAATAATAATATAATATTTTGTGATCAAAACTAACGGAGTTGCGGACCCCAGTCCCAGCCTAGCAAAATCAGTGTTCGGGGGCATAAAATCTACGTCAACGGAAATATTTTGTAGCGGTTTCATTTCTACAGGCTAAAACAAACAGACCCTGCTGCTTTCAGCTTTCTGGACAGAGTAATTAGTAGATAAGTCAGGGTAAAACATACGAAATATATTAAGGTTAGATATACTACCGAAACAGAGAACGTAGGAGTCTAACGTAGTAGTTTAACGTTTACACTCTTTACGTTTCTCTCTGACGAAGGGCCTTCGCTCGAAACGTTAGACTCCTACGTTCTCTGTTTCGGCAGTATATCTAACCTTATAATATATTTCGATTGTTGTTTCTACACTGCCTGCGCAGCACGCTACTTTTAATAAGGTAAAACATAGGGCCCCAGTGATAAGCTAACTTTTATTGGGACACAACTCACTGGATTAGCGTTAAGCTTCTCAAAGGTTCAAATTTCAAGCCGCATTCACGCGTGACGGGTATTATTTTACAAACTGTAATCTGTTTCTTTTTTAATATTTGATTTATATGTTTTATTTGACTGTTGTTAAGAAGGCAAGTAAAGTTTTTTTTGCTGAACCAAGCCACCGAAGTATTAATTGCAATACCCGAAGAAAGTAGTATTAGAAATTACAGAGATTCGGAGACTATATTATCTGCTTTTTGTACTTTTAGTACTTCACTTATAGTACGTAAGGTACTAACGTATTATAAGTGAATAAATTACTGCGATTTCCAGTTGAGTTTGGAACGCCTAAAGTTCTGCCGTTATTAAAGTTTAGTCGTTTGAAACGTGTAGTTGTGACGTAATACGAATAATGTTGTCAAGGCGTTGCTAAGGCGTTACATACTAGTGCCTTTGTTTGAATGCATTGCCTTGCCCTTGGCAACCACTTGGCAACGCCTTGACAACATCGTTCGTATTACGTCACAACTACAAGTTTCAAACGACTAAGCTTAACGGCAAAACTTTAGCCGTTCCAAACTCAACAGGAAATCGCAGTACCAAATATAATGCGAATGCGATGGTTTGTGTTTGGTTTATTCACGTCAAGATAACGCTATTGCAACTAAAAATATCGGAGGGGGCCCGCACAGTATGAGCCGGGGCTCGTTCTGGCTCTCGACGGCCCTGGGTGTAATACCCCACAGTGCAGATAATTTAATGGCAATATATTTGAAAATATATCAGTCTGACAAATGTGGTTTGTTGAATAAATAATGGTTTGAATGATGCACCTGGGAATGTTATTATGATTAAAGTGCCTATGAAATGAACAAAACCAAACGCTTTCATCTTCGCAGTCGAGTCCAAAGGAAAGCGTTCCATCAGCCGTTTTGAATTTTGTAGATGAGGAGATGCAATGCAATGACGAGCTGACATCCCCGGGTCTTCAAGCTAAGATAAACGAAACGTTTGGAATGGAATTCTCTCTTTCGAAAGTTAGGCCTGGTAAATGCGACGTCGAGTTAAACATCCAATTTCAGTCGAATTTAATTGTTTGTACTTTGACTCGTGGATCCTGAAAACGACTTCCTGAAAACATTGCACCAAATATTTCATTCGGCGCGGCGATAATTCGTCGGGTAACTCGAACACGTATTATCGTCGCATTATCCGTCTGACTCAGATGAATTTAATTCGGGTGTCGAATATAATCGAGTTATACGTCGCAGTTTCGTCGAATACAATTCAAACAATTAAATTCGTCTGAATTAAATTCGTCTATTGTGCGACGTTTAGCGCAGGCATTAAACGAATTCGGAGAAGTCTAGAATGGTTGGCAAAAGTGGGTTTTTTCCCATAAATTGTTGACACTTCCTCTATGACAAATTACCAAAAATTTGTTTGTTTAAAAAGTCATATAAAGTCATTTCTTTTTTTCCGGTCCGGTATCTGACGAAATTGCATGTTCTGTTTGGCTAGCGAGCGGTGCGTAATTTCCTATCTGGACCCCGCAACCGGCCGGCTGCATGGTGTTTTCAACAACAAAACAAAATTTGCAATTTCGTAAATTAGTATTTAAAAACACGCTAAAATGTATACTGGGAGCTACAGAGAGCTACGGGGATGCAAATGAGTTCTATTATCCAAATGGTTCTGACAACTTCATATGGGGTGCCGTTCGTCAACGTCAACGTCAAAGTTAAATGTGTACCTTGGGAACGTATTCGGTTTTCATTCGATACATTCGAACCAATACATTGTCACATGAATGTGCCCGTAGCGAATCACCTCTCGCTAATCCCACGGTGTTGATGTTGATTTCAAAACGGTTAACTTTGGCTTAAATTTAGAACATGTTTTGATGGGCGGTGTACACGCTTAGGTGCCAACGACTGTACACCATGTTCCAATTTTATACAGCATTTCGTACAATATATAAAACATGTTAACTATTTTATAATACATGTTCTCTTTTACAAAACATGTTTGATTTTAATTGTCAGTTGTTTGCCGTACAAGCTGTGTTAGTTAGAAAAACTCTGAGTTCTCAGCGGGACTCGAACCCACAACCTCCTGAATGCTAGCCAGACGCTCTAACCATTGAGCCACTAGAACTCAGATAGTGGAACTCAGAATGCTAGCGTCTGGCTACAATCAATTTCAAAAGTAGTTGGGACACTTGAGCTTTTCTAAATATACTCGTTCAACATCGTCTATTTTGCGATATGTACACAATCCCTCCCTCCCCCTCCCTTTGCAATGTTGTCTAATGAAACAAATTAACAATCCGGCAAAATTCACCGTAAACATGGTATACAACATTGAACAGGGGGTCGGGGGAGTTGGAAAACCGAAAAAGGACGCAAATGTCCCAAGACTTCTGAAAATGATTGTCTGAGAAAACATTTTTCGTTAATCTAACATTAGCTGTTATGTAGTTTGGGTTTTTACAATAATAGCAACAATTGAGTGAAATGTTGACATTTTGTTGATAACAGAATTGTTCTAGGGGGTTTAAAGGCATTTAAAAGCTTCTATATACCAACATACAGCGACAATGGTAAACCGTAAAAATTTAAACCGTAAACTTCGTAACGAAATGGTTTGTTATATTTCACTATTTTCATCGCCTATCGCCAGACCTTCTCTCCGCTAACCTTTTTCTGATGATTTAAATAGTAATTTATAACCTGTTTCTTTGCCCATTTGCAGGTAGCTGACCCACAAATTGGGTCAGCACCTGCACACAGGCTAAAATTACATATTAATTTATTTGTTTACTTTGTTTTTATTGGCTTACATGTGTTCACGTGATTCCCATTGTAGCTCTGCTATAAATATGCGTGACCACATGTGAGTTGTTTACTAATTTCTCCTGACGAAGGGCCTTCGCTCGAAACGTCGAGAAGATTTTTCTCTGTTTTTCAGGCCAACGTGACTTAACCCTGGTAATTAAAGGCATTTAGTTGTGTTTATTGCTCCCCAAAACGTTATTTTATTGATTAAGACGTCTTTGCACGAATTATTGAAAACATACTACAATGAAAGTGATCGCCTCATGACAATGCAATTGGAAAAGCTTGATTTATCTAAAAAATAATTTAAATTTATTCACAATCAATCGATTACGCATTTCTTTAAGTATGCGGAGAGTTTAACTTATGCAATATTCCCTTCACTTAAGCCGCTGTTACACGGCGCAACGGTTTGTGAAACCGCCGTTGCGAGACAGGTTTCATAAGTCGTTGCTTCGTCTTACACCCCATGAAACCAATTTCGCTAGTTACTTGTTACCAGTCTACATAAAAGCGCAACTCGTGGCGCAAACACGTGGGAAATGTAAATTATAAACATGGCGGGCATTTGTCAACATAGAAAAGCTCTTGCAGTGTTGATGCTTTTCGACCTTGAAAAAGAAAATCCCTCACCAAAAAAAAGAAACAGAACTTTGTCAAGATCATGGATATAGACCAGGCGGAGAAGGGGGGAATGGTCCCCCGACGGGGAAATTTATGAGACCAAGTGGACTTGGTCAACTTTGGGGCGCTGAGTTCGAAAATCGTTGGTATACAGGCTGTGGGCGGGGCCTTCCGCCTCGTTTTCACGTTTAAACCTCGATTTGGTGCAAAAACGATATCTGCTCGATTGAAGCGAACAACAATGGAGAATTTGTTTAATCTGGGCACCTTTAGCAATTTTTGGGTGCTGAGTGCAAAATTCGATTGTATTCAGACGATAAACTGGGCCTTCCGCCTCGTTTTCACGCATTACAGCATCGTTTTCACGCATTAAAGCCTCGTTTTCACGCTTTAACCCTATATTGACCCCTGTAGCAGATCTGCTACCACTTTTTAAAAAAATAGTAAAAAAAATAATAATAATAATTTGAACTTCGTTCACCATTGTAGCGCATCTGCAACATGTCTTAATTAATTCTGTTTGATTAATTCATTACTTCATGTAATACCATATAATCAGGCGACGAAAACAAACATGGCCGCCGCCGCTTTGGTTCCGACCGTGGAAATTAGGTAATTCCTTTTGCATTTTCTAAGCCTTTACGATATAGATATATAGTTTATTTGCTATTAGTTGTCAAATAGCATGCCTATAGCCTACTTAGGCATCGAAATATAGCAAGATAACTGATCTCTGGGTTGAAATATCGATAACTGAAAAGATCGGTTGCAGATGTGCAACATTGGTCAACAAGGTTCAAATCTCATATTTGCGACGATCGATCGATCCTACTCTCCAGAGATAATGCTGATAAGCGAGTGGCAATCAACCCAAAAGCAGAACCACCATCATTTGCCGAAGTACAGACCAGACCAGCTCCTTCTGACGCGGAGATGTTTTGTTCACAGCTGTTGCTGTTATGGAAATCAGTGCGGTATCTAAACTCAGCCAATCAGACAAACCCCAGATTCGTTGGTTGGATCGTGCGTCGTTTTCAACAGGCTCATAGCAAAGCAACCCTGATGACATACTTGCCTCCTATTTCTTCCCCAATAACCGAATACTCCACCATCATAGAAATGTTCCATCAATCTAGACAGCTAGCGAGGCAATCCAACATGTCCCACGCTCACATCACCCTTGACGTGGGAGCTGCAATCAAGGCTTTTCATGTGGTTTGGAACTATCCAGATGCATGGTCCGACATAATAATTCATCTAGGCGATTTTCATGCAATGGTGACCTTTTTTGCAGTTGTTGGGCGTTTCGTGGAGGGCAGTGGATTCGAAGATGTCATATTTCAAGCGGGTCTGTGCAGCTCTGGAAGCATCACGGGAGTGATGAGTGGAAAGCACTACAATCGATGTTGGCTTGTTCACGAGGCTTTTTCCGAAGCATTGGAAAGGCTCTTTACAGAACAATATTTACCGACTATGCCAGTGAAAGTTGAGGAGTTCGCCCAAAGTAACCCCGCGCAAGCAACGAGTTTAACGAACATTCTTAACGACGACTCTGTTAAAGAATATGTTAAGCAATGCCAAATACAGAAAGCCAAATGTATGAACGGAGAATTTGGAAAAACACCCCAGTATTGGGCAAAGTATATGGAGCTTATTGATCGTCAGCAGAAATTACACTTTTCCATCAATACCAATGATTATGATCTGAGAATGCTCATGTGGAAAGAATCTTTGCCTTTGTGCTTTGCTACCAATCGGGTTCATTATGCTCGCTATGGCACATATTATGTCAGTGGCTTAGAATGTATTGACAGCACTCACCCAGGAGCAAGACAGGAGATCGAAGATCTTGGTTTGTCCGTACGGAGAAATCAACTTGGCATAGGACAGTCAATCGACATGGCAGGCGAACAAAGTTACATGAGAAACGCAAAGACTGCAGGTAATTTCATATTTATGAATTTAAAATCCTGTTGTATTAATGCCAGGCATCTTCTTCAACAATCTTTCCTTACATATGTGACGAACGCCCTACGTATATACCTCATATGTACATGTATATTACCATTCTCTTTGTTTTTCAGGTGGAGTCACGCAGGTTTGCTGGCATACGTTGCTGACGGGGTTAGGGCAAAGAGAAACTTTGACCTAGACGATGAATGTGTTGAGTCGCTTTGGTTCAATGTATATCCGCATAAATCAAATAGGTCAATTTTGGTTGGAGTCTTGTACCGTCCCCCGTCTACACTTTTAAACACTGACACGAAAATTGAACATCTCGTTGAGTCGGCGTATCTTGAAAGTCAAGAAATGATTTTAGTCGGGGATGTAAACCTTGATTACCTAAATCAATCAGCCTACTCTAAACACCGGCTTGCCAAAACATTAAAGAGCCTGAATATGTCTCAACATGTGACCGTGGTAACAAGACCTAAGAGTAAGACATGCCTAGATCACGTATACTCGACTCATGGTCATTTTATTTCTGATATTATTGTACCGAACATTGGCTTGGCCGACCATCTTCCTGTTTTTGCTTGTCGCAAATATTTCGATCAAAACAAGGACTCTGGTCATAAGGTTATTAACTATCTCGACTTTAAGAATTTGAATACGGAAGCCTTACTGAATGATCTTAGTAATTCGCCTTGGGACAGCGCTTTTGTATTTGATGACGTCGATGATGTATTAGATGCGCTTGAACTACTGTTAAATCAGACAGTGAAACAACACATCCCACCAAAACAAAAGCGCGTTAAGAAGTCTAAGCAACCCGATTGGCTGAATGATCGCATTGTAGATGCAATAAAACAACGCGACAACGAACTTAAAAGGGCACGAAAAACAAACAATTCGGATGACTGGGCAAAGTACAAACGGACCAAATGTTTTATTACCAACTTAATAAGGAAATCAAAACGCGCTTATTTTCAAGAATCTATTGAAAACAATAAGGGGAACCCAAAGGAAATTTGGAAGGCTCTAAAATCGCTCACAAAGTCTGAAAAACGAAGCAAAATTACAGAGTTGACCCGGAAGGATGGCAGTACGGAAACGAACACGCTGGGGATTGCGAACATGTTCAATGATTATTTTGTTAATATTGTGAGTGAATTAGGTGCTAATTTCACTACAACTGAAGCAGACACAAGCAAACTGGAAAGCTTTGTTTCATCCAAGCTGGATAATTACATCACTCAATTCAACATTCCTGATGTAACAGTGCAAGATACCCTGAGATTAATTGAGAATTTGCCAAGCGGAAAGGCAACAGGTCCTGATGACATCAGTGTAAGGGTGCTGAAATTGGCTGCACCTGTTTTTTGTTATCCTCTAACAAGGCTATTCAACCTGTCCTTGGAGAGAGGATATTTCCCCAGGAAGTGGAAAGTTGCGCGTGTTACCCCCTTCATAAGGACGGTGCGCGGGACAGCAGAGACAATTACAGACCTATATCTGTGTTGTCTGTGTTGTCCAAGCTCCTTGAAAAGCATGTTGCACGATCGCTTATGGACTACATGGTGCAAAATGGACTTATTTACAATCTGCAATCTGCCTTCCGTGAAGGCTACTCAACTGAAACTGCTCTAATCAAATTGACGGATCAGATACTGTTTAGCTTGGATCAGGATGAAGTTACTGGGCTAGTGTTCGTAGATTTTAAGAAAGCGTTTGATGTTGTGGACCATCGCCTTCTCCTGAGAAAGCTTGATCTGTATAGATTTAGCGATGCTGCCTTGTCCTGGTTTACGTCATACCTCACGGATCGTTTCCAGTTTGTTGCTCTCGAAGGAAATCTATCAGAGCGCCGTGCAGTAAAACAAGGTGTGCCACAAGGATCGGTATTGGGCCCTGTACTGTTCTTGTTATTCGTGAATGATCTACCCCTTCATCTAGAGCGCTCTTCAGTTGATATATTCGCTGATGACACCACTCTCTCAGCAAATGCGCATTTTACTGATATTTCCTCCCTGACTGACAGCTTAAATAGTGACCTTGATGCTCTAAATAAATGGTCAGCTCAGAATAAAATGCTCATAAATACTAAGAAGACAAAGTCAATGGCAGTGGTAGGTAAACGTATACCGGCTAAATTAGGTTCTGATGCAAGTCAACGTTTGAACCTCAAGATTGACAGTGCAACAATTAGCGATGTTACGTCTCATAAGTTATTAGGCGTGACATTGGACTCGGAGATGAGCTATGAGTCATATGTTGAGGAACTCTCTAAAAAGATTGCCAAGCGCCTAGGACTGCTGAAGCATATTAGTCCATATTTAAAGCAGAGTCAACGAGAGATGTACTATACCAGTGTAGTAAAACCCACTATTATGTATGGAAGCATGGTGTGGGATAATAGTAGCCGAAATTGTACATTGAGAATTCTTAAACTTCAGAAAAGAGCTGCTAGGATTATCCTTGGTGTGGATAAGAAGATGCCCTCAATTAATCTTTTCAACATGTTAAATTGGTTGCCATTTTATAAAGAAAGCATTATAAAGCGCAACACATTAGTTTACAAGAGGATAAACAGTAAATATTGTGTTCCGGAGTATTTACGCTCTTCGTTAGTACGAAATTGTGATCTTCATAATAAGGTCACCCGTCACAGTAGTCTTAATTTGGTGTGTGCAAAGTACAAGCGGGAAACAGAAGGAGGCCGCACCTTTGTCGTAAGGACTACCAAAGAATGGAATGCTTTAGACATTCCATTGCGCAGCCAAAAGTCCGTCGCTAAGTTTAAACGAATGTTTTATGCGCAATTGTTACAGGAACAAAAGACCACTATGCAATTATAAACTCTTATAATATTTTATTATGAACTATTTTAATGACTATCTTGATGACTTTTTAATGACTTATTGATTGATGTACGTTTTAGTATAATATTGTAGTTTGTTAATTAATTATTTTTGTATATATTTGTAATATAGTTTATGAGGGCCACTAATTTATCAGTAGCTCACGCTTACTGTCATGTGTTACCCTCGGTAAATAAAGTCAATGAAATGAAATGAAATGAAATGAAAAGAAAATACTGTCGCAAAATGGGTCATGAATAGACCATATCAAACCAAGTTTGTCGAATCGTTAATGGAGCTATCAGGAATGTCCACTACAATGTCAAATCCACGAAAATGTATGCGAAGCAGTGAAATTCTAAAGTCGAATAAGATGGTGGAAAAAGTCATGGTCGTATTGCGGACACAATTCATCAATCCCTTCCAACCTGATATTGACAAAGACGAGTTGTTCAATTTGGTATCGGGGTATCCAGCTCCAGAGAATGTACGCAACTGCTTACTCACACTTGAATCAAGAGGAAAGGAGCTAATGGATGAATTTCAGGGCAGAATTACAACGGAATCAACAGAATCGTCCAAAACAGATTTTTTTAGCCCAATCAAGAGAGAGACGCTCAAGACCTTCAAGAATTTGGCCGTTAAAACCAAGTTAAAGAGCAAGGGAAAGACAAAAGAACTTACATTTCAGAGAGATATCTTGGGAATGTTAGTTGCTTATTCTAACAAGCACAAGACAGGGGTTGATCTTGAGAAAGTGCTGTGCTTCCCCCTTGCACCTGTTTCAATCCCGCTAAGTACACAAGATGGTGCAATAAGAAAGACAGTCAAAAGCAAATTGTATGACGCCTCCATGAGCGACCTATTGTAAACCATGACGCACTACCACCCGCTTCAACAATGAGAACATACTTGATAGATCTTGTCGCTGCAATACGTAGTTTGGTTGGCACTGGATCAACCATAAGAGAAATGGCATCTAGAATAATGGCCACTGTTCCTTCTCAGTACACCACTATCTTCATAGTTTGTGATACGAACAAGGACAATAGCATCAAAGGTGGAGAACGTCAGGCAAGAGGTGTACGCGAGCGGTATGTCCTAACCAGTCCTGACATGAAGGTACCTCACGATTTCACAAGTTTTCTTCGTAATGGGGAAAACAAGGAAATGCTTATCAATCTTATTCAGAAAGCAATTGAAGAAGGGCGTAATGATCTGTCAAGTAAAACCATCTTCTTTTCCAACAAGTCTCAGTGTACGAAAATAACAAGGGATGAAGTATCAGTTATCGAATATTTAGCTAGTGACCACGAAGAAGCAGACACAAAGCTAGTTGCCTTGGCCCACGCTGCGAACGTACCTCCTGGAGATACTATCATGATTCGATCTCATTCAGGAGACATCGATATCCTTGCTCTGTTTGTGGCGCATGGTTTTGCTGTTAAAGTTCTAATCGACAACGGAAAAGGCAAAGCTAGGAAGATTATAGATGTGACGTCCTCAACACTGGATCTGGAGAAAAGGAAAGCTCTCATCGGTTTACACGCTTTTTCTGGTAATGACTACGTTTCCAGTTTCTTCAGGAAAGGGAAGAAAGCTTTCTGGAAAGCGATGCTGAAACGTCAAGAATATATTCGTCTGTTTGCTGAGCTAGGCAGTAGTCCTCAGGTTCCTGATCACATTTCACAAGGCTTAGAAAAGTTCGTTTGTGCGTTATATGGAAACCAAACGATGTCATCAGCGAACAAGCTACGACATAAGATCTTCTTGCAGAAGTTTGACAAAGAGAAGAAAGTAATCGACTTAAGCCTCTTGCCACCTTGTGAAACCAATCTGAAGCTTCATATAATCCGTGCAAATTATGTTGCATCGATTTTCAGGAAAGCTAATCACTTGATCCTTGATCTAGATGAGCCCACAAATCATGGTTGGGACGAAGGAGGAGAAGTTATCTGGAGCAGTGTTTGTTACCCTGACGATGTTAGTGAATTGTTGATTGGCCAGGAAGAAGTAGAAGATGAAGATGAGTTTGATCTCGTGCAAAACAGTGATCTTGAAGACGACTTTGATGACGTTATGGAAGATGATGAGGATTAACAACTTTATATTTTTTCGAAATTTTATTATACTTATATATATATTGAAGTTTGAATTTAGAACCTCAAATTTACTAAAGTTGTTCTTATTCGTCAAAGTTGTCCTTGTTTTTTATTTCGATCACGCGCAGATCGTTATTTTTCACCAAAACGAGGCTTTAATGCGTAAAAACGATGCTGTAATGCGTGAAAACGAGGCGGAAGGCCCAGTTTATCGTCTGAATACAATCGAATTTTGCGCTCAGCACCCAAAAATTGCTAAAGGTGCCCAGATTAAACAAATTCTCCGTTGTTGTTCGCTTCAATCGAGCAGATATCGTTTTTGCACCAAATCGAGGTTTAAACGCGAAAACGAGGCGGAAGGCCCCGCCCACAGCCTGTATACCAACGATTTTCGAACTCAGCGCCCCAAAGTTGACCAAGTCCACTTGGTCTCATAAATTTCCCCGTCGGGGGACCATTCCCCCCTTCTCCGCCTGGTCTACATGTAGGTCACTCAAGCATTAATACATTGAAGCTAATGATGGTAAATGTGGAGGCATTTAGCACCATAAGAGAAGCATATTCTACACCAATTGCTTTTAATATGCATCCCCCATCCCACCACAAAGAGCAAGATCCTATTCATGTCGCCAGTTGAAAGGAATGTGGTTTTGCCTGAAACAAAAGATTATCGCTGTCGATGTTACTGTTAACTTGATTTCAAAGCTTACCAAACAAGGAGAAGAAGCAGGAAATGTTCAACAGTCATTCGTTGATGTGTACGATAAGGGCAAGATGAAAGTGAAACAAAATTTTTAAAGAATGCTGTATGCCAAATATAACGTATTTGTTGACAAGCCATCTGAAGTATAAATGAGTGATGAATGAAGTATATGTTTACAATTTAACATTGCAATTACTGTAATTGTGGCTAGTTTCACAAGAAAACTAATTACCGGTAGAATAAATATGAAATTTCCATTAATTTTAGGTATTTTTATTATAGAAATCACTTTTTGTAAATTCAATGATGAGGCCTATATGTATATTCTGGCTAAAATACCGGTAGCACGTTTTAGTTTTTAAATTATATATATATTATAAACGTAAAATAAAACATGAACTAAGGAGATTTTACACAAGTTTTCCCTCACCAATCTCATGATGTCCCACAATTTCCAAATGGTTAACTTTCAAGTTAAATTTACAACATGTTTTGATGTGTGGTGTAAACACTTTGATGCAAACGATCGTATACCATAATATGATTTAGGTCAGACTAATTTAATTTGATGTTTAACAAACTTTCTGGTCAAAAACTTGCAGTACTGTAGATTGGAAGAAATAAAAAACCCCAATTTTGAATCATGATGGGGACGACACTCAATGGCACAAACTACAATAAAACATTTACGTTTTTTAATACACTGTATGTTATTTAAAAGATGCTTAAACAAGTTACATCTGAGTATGTTCTTTCGTTGATTTTGTTTGTTGTTTTTTTTTATTATTTTTCATATTGAAAATATCAAATTCTGTTTTTAGAGCCAAAAATTAAACTAGTGAAACCTTGTACACTATACCTGTACTTAATACTTTATTTATAATACATAAATGTGAAATCTGGATTGAAAATACTCAATGCGTTATCCCTCAGAACAAGGAGTGGTGTCGTTTTACTATCTGTAATGGGTCTTAATTTCTCTTTTAAAATTCCGTTAGTGATGAAACAGTGAATAAATTTATACATGGTTTTAGTATTGAAATCTTTAGATCCATTTCCATGATTTTCTAGATTATTGTAACCCTTATTTACAATAGCCTTGCAGTTTGACCCCCTGTAGGTCAGTGCAAGAAGTTTAACATTAACATTTGGGTCAATTGTTTGCATTGCCTGTATACACACAACAACTGACTTAGCATGCTCAGTTCCATTAACTGCATGGTTCATTTGGAGGTTGCAGACATACATCACTGATTACAGGTGCATGATGATTCGCCATCAAAATATTTGACAATATGTGACCTTCTACACAAGGGTTTCAAACAATATTTACCATCTCATCAAGATTCTTGATGCTTTGCAACTTCTCCTCTCCTTCAGGCAAAGATGATATGTTCCTCAAGTGTATAGTCCTATCCTCAGACCTGAAAAAGAGTATACGATGGGCTTCTGTCCCATCCCTCCCAGCCTTCCAGACTCCTGGTCATAACTTTCAAGATTACAGGGAATACCATCATGTATTACAAACTTTGCATCTTTCTTGTCAATGTCCATCCCAAAAGCGACAGTGGCACAAATAACATGTGTCTGTCCAGCTTTCCAACTCTCAGCAGTTTGTTGTCTTCTATAGACATCCATACCTGCATGATAAAATGCAGCATTTATCCCAGACTTTTGCAGTTGGTGTGCTACTTCAACTGTGTTTTTACGTTGCTGATAGTAGACTATTCCACACTTGCTGTTAAAATCATCCTTAATTAAGGCAACTAGGGATGAGTGATTGCTTCCTTGCTTCTTAACAAAACGGAAAATTAGGTTGGGACGATCTGATAACTGTTGTATAACGTTTACATCTTGAAGTTGAAGTTGCCTTGTGATCACACTCTGTGTTCGCTTTGTGGCAGTACCTAAAGATAAGGACATTTTAAGTTACCTTCAGGAGGTGAGCACTAAACACTTATTTACTAGAACCAAGCAAATAACATGTTTTGTGGCTTTGAGGCCAACATTACCTGAGACAAACTCAACCTCACCATGTGCTTCCAGTTTTCATAGGGCAATATATATTAAGTAATGTTACCTGATGCAATAGATTACAAATGAATGCATGTAATTGGATTAATCAATTATTACTTGATTTTTAAATACTGTAGGATAAAACAAGATTACATGTAGTCGATTACAAAAATAAATACCAATAAAAATATTGCATTGTCTTTTCTCCACCTGTTGGCATTATCAGAAATGTATTTTTTCCACATAAAATACTTTCAACTGCATCTTTTTGTAACCCTCTAAACTGCTGCAGTTTTAGTACACCACGTAGAATGTCAAGAGTTCGGTCGCCAGAAGGTAAGTCATTGTTAACAGTGTTACTGGTTCTAACACCATCTGCAACATTTTGAAATGGTGTCGCTTCAATATACAAATCCTATATAAAGAGAATTAATTTGAATTGTCTTTTCAATATATTCCACATTACATGTTTCATACTTTTAGAGAGGAAGGGTAGTATTGTCACAAGTTAACGAAACTTCTAAGAAGAAACCTGTTGTCACAAGTCAGAAAACACGTAATGCAAATTATCAGAATTGGTCAAATCTTGGTTCATACTGTATGTAACATTCATAAGCACACAATATAATACTGTATTACTGTAGCAATTTCAATTCATTAAATACTATAAACTTCCAAAAATAATCCCTCACCCATTCAAAAAAAACTATTATGACACTTCAGTTAACATAAGGCATGAAAACCTCAAAAACTTTGCACAAAGTGTATACCTTTTTCACAAAAATCGCTTCTGCAATTTTTTACCTTAACTCTTTTCCCAATTCTACCTTGGTGGAAAACATGTGTTGAAGCTAGCAGAAATTTTGCCTCCTTTAACATTGATAACTTCAGGTTTACTGGCTTTAGTGTAAGATTTTAGATACCCAAAGTGCATCAGAAAAATTTCTGTTAATTTGGCAGCCTCTTTCACATCTTTGGCACTAATGCAGAAGTCATGACAAACTTCGTAGCTTGTAGATACAATATACCCAACATAGGAATCGTTCTTCAGCAATTAACACGAAAGAAAAACAAACATTGAATTTTAATTTTATCTTCAAAATAACTGAAGCGGAGAAAAATGTGCATAATATTAAATATTCAGAAACTGTGCATACCTGATTACGACGCGCGGCAGACATATTTTCTAAATAATTCTTCGTCTCTTGACCGTGGCTCATTCTCAATAGACGTCTTTCTTGGTTGATGTGTTTATCTTCGAAAGTTTCACCACTATGTTTAGCTCTAAAATGTTGCGGATAAACCATTCGCCTGAAAAAATTCATTACGAAATTCACGCCTGCATGACAAATGCGGACATGGTAGTTTTCCTTCAAGGTAAGCTGCATGAAATTGCCTATCGCTTGCCTGCAACTTCGACATTGGATACCTTTCATACGATCCGCCATTATAAGATCCGCCATCTTTGTTTAGGATCTGCCAGTCGTCTCCCGCGCGTGAACATTCCCATCAGGCACGGCAAATCTCAAAACCTCAAATCTCCAGAGACGACTGGGTACGAGTCAGGGTTTAGGGCAGCAGTCATTACGATGGCGTGGGTGACAATCCCACCGCTGCCAATGCCAATTCTTATTATTCAGAAAAAATGTATAAAAAATTCTCTCATCAAGTAAGAGGCTTTATTTTAGAAAGTGTAAGTGAAAAAGGAATCAATATTTCTCATCATTAGAAGCAAACTATTATATTTTTTTTACGTCATTCGGGTAGCGTGGCCGAGTGGTCTAAGGCGCTGGTTTTAGGCACCAGTCATTTCGATGGCGTGGGTTCGAATCCCACCGCTGCCAATAAACAGTATTTTATACGTTTAAAATTTTACCATATATTGTTAGTATTAATGTTTTGCATTTTCCAAATTAAAACATTTAAAGTACTTAATATCTTGCAAAAAGTTGAAAAAGATTTTTTCTCATTAAAGTTCTTATTATTCAGAAAAAGAGTATAAAAAAATTCTCTCATCAAGTAATAGGCTTTATATTGAAAGGTGAGAGAGGTCCAAGGCGCTGGTTTCAGGCACCAGTCATTTCTATGGCGTGGGTTAGAATCACACCGCTGCCAATAAACACTATTTTATACGTTTAAAGTGCCTATCTCATGGTTGGGGACTTTGAATATTTGTAATCTTTGGATTGTTCTGAGAAAAATTGTAATACATCTTGTCAGACGAAAATTTCATCTTCATGGGCTTTTTCGCTGTTAAAGGTTCCGGAAGTGATGTCATTTTGACGTCAAAGCAGGAATATGTGTATATTAAACCCTATTTCTAAATCCCTGCTTTGACATCACTTCCGGAACCTTTAACAGCGAAAAAGCCCATGAAGATGAAATTTTCGTCTGACAAGATATATTACAATTTTTCTCAGAACAATCCAAAGATTACAAATATTCAAAGTCCCCAACCATGAGATAGGCACTTTAAAATGTTAACAGATATTGTCGTTATTCACATATAACATTTTCCAAATTAGTAATCAAAAAATTCCCTCATTCACTGAGAGATTTTATATTGAAAGGTTTAAGTGAAAAAGGAATCAATACTTATTATTATTGGAAACAAACTCTTCGGGTAGCGTGGCCGATTGGTCTGAGGCGCTGATTTCAGGCACCAGTCATTTCGATGGCGTGAGTTCGAATCCCACCGCTGCCAATAAACAGTATTTTATACTTAATTCTTTGAACGTTTCCATGGCGATAAAGTAATATAAATAAGTTTTGTGGAAACACCACGTAAAATATTTCTTTGCTAAGCTTTCGGCCTGTTGACTCAGGCCTTCATCAGAGCAATAATAACAAACTGTTGGCTCATGTCATTTATAAATTAACACTTTGCCGACTCGGTGCTTACTCTTTGGCGCGTAATGGGTGACTGGTCGCTTTCCATGATTTTCACTATCCAATTGAATGGCGATTATTTTTAAAATAAACATGTTGTATATTATCATTAAAAAGCTTAGATTCTGCTCTCTCAAATGATACCATGAACATGGGGATGCTAACTGTATTGATATGACTTTGAGTTGCATCAAACTCGCGATGTTTTGAGAATTTTAATTATAAATACAAGTTGAAATAATGTAGCGCGTAGCCAAATGTAGTCCAAATGCGGCTTGCGGAAATTATTATAACATCTAAATCGAGTAAAACACTCTTGCCTTCATCATCCTCAGGACTAATATCCAATTCCCTGTCGCTATCATGAAAAATTTCTTCAAGAACTTCGTCAACAGAACACTGCGAGTTTGAACGGCATGACGCCATTGCCGCAATAATTATATGTTGAGAGGTGTTTGTTTATTCATCAATGACGGCCCCCCTAAGCTTGTAATTTATTAAGTGAGAGCTAAAAATATCTAGATCCTAATTTGGTCATATTGCTTCACATTTAAACAAATAATGTCAAGAAACTTGGTCACATGTTCGCAAACGAGTATACTCGTCTTAAGCAACTCATCAATTAAATCACGTAAGAATACAATGGCGTATCACGTTAATTTTATTAATTAGAAAACAAAATTAAGAATGTTCTCCAAATAGGCCAAGCCACGTGCTATTTAATGGCTGTCCCTCCTGAGAAATAGCGTGATGTTTTGCGATCTCAATGGATTCTCTTGTTCTTCGCGTGAAGTATTGCTTGTCGCTGGCTAAGAGTGACGACTCTTCCCACATAACACGATGGTCATACTTCCAAGCGTGTTTGGCAACAGCAGACTTTTCTTGTTGCGCTTTTATCCAACATGTCTTGTGTTCCTTCAGGCGAGTTGAGAGATTCCTTCCCGTTTCCCCGATGACCAAGCCACACTCACAAGGAATGCGGTACACTCCAGGCTTAGATAAGCTATCCACTTCATCTTTATGTGTGATAAGTACCTTGAACAATTTGTGTTGACTACTGCATGTGAAATACCTTAATATCAGCGCGATTTAGAATCCTCTCAATCTTGGGTGATGCTGGTCCGATATACGGAAGAGAAACTGAAGGTGGTTCTTGCTAGGGCTGCGTATTCGGCTCTGGATGTACCGAAGGTGTCATTGAAGCTTAGCAAAGAAATATTTTACGTGGTGTTTCCACAAAATTTATTTATAGTATTTCATACGTTTAAAATTTTACCAGATATTGTCGCATTAATGTATAGCATTCCAAATTACCGCATTTAAACTTCATACTATTTTACAAAAAAATAAAAAAAAGCTTTTTTCACATTCAATAAGAGATTTTGAATTGAAAGGTGTACGTGAAAAAGGAATCAATATTTCTTATCATTCGAAGCAAACTATTTTTTTTTTACATCACTCGGGTAGAGTGGCTGAGTAGTCTCAGGTGCGGGCGCTGGTTTTAGGCACCAGTCCTTTCGATGGCGTTGGTTCGGATCCCATCGCCGCCAATAAACGGTCTTTTATGCTTTTAAAATTTCACCAGATAATGTCGGTATTAATGTATAACATTATCCAAATTACCACATTGAAACTTTGTATAATTTTACATAAATTAAAATAGCTTTTTTCTCATTCAATAAGAGATTTTATATTGAAAAATGTAAGTGAAAAAGGAATCAATATTAATTTCTTATCATTAGAAGCAAACTATTATTTTTTTTACGTCAATCGGGTAGCATGGCCGAGTGGTCTAAGGCGCTGGTTTTAGGCACCAGTCATTTCGATGGCGTGGGTTCGAATCCCACCGCTGCCAATAAACAGTATTTTATACGTTTAAAATTTTACCATATGTTGTTAGTATTAATGTTTTGCATTTCCAAATTAAAAGACTTAAGGTACTTAATATCTTGCAAAAAAAAAAAGCTTTTTTCTCATTCAATAAGAGATTTTACGTTGAGAGGTTTAAGTGAAAAAGGAATGAATAATTCTTTTTATTTCAAGCAAACTTTTATGATTTTCACGTCGTTCAGTTAGTGTGGCCGAGTGGTCTAAGGAGCTGGGTTTTAGGTACCAGTCATTTCGATGGCGTGGGTTCGCATCCCACCGATCCCAATAAACAGTATTTTATACGTTTAAAATTTTACCATATATTGCTAGTATTATTGTTTTGCATTTTCCAATTAAAACACTTAAAGTACTTAATATCTTGCCAAAAAATAAAAATGCTTTTTTCGCATTCAATAAGATATTTTATATTACACTTTCCAAATTGGTTCATTCAACGTACTTAATAATTTGAAAAAAAGTAAAAATGTATAGCATTCCAATTTACCACATTTAAGCTTCATATTATTTTACAAAAAAATAAAAAAGGCTTTTTTCTCATTCAATAAGAGATTTCGTATTGAAAGGTGTACGTGAAAAAGGAATCAATATTTCTTAACATTCCAAGCAAACTATTATTTTTTTTTACGTCATTCGGGTAGCGTGGCCGAGTGGTCTAAGGCGCTGGTTTAAGGCACCAGTCATTTTGATGGCGTGGGTTCGAATCCCACCGCTGCCAATAAACAGTATTTTATACGTTTAAAATTTTACCATATATTGTTAGTATTAATGTTTTGCATTTTCCAAATTAAAACACTTAAAGTACTTAATATCTTGCAAAAAAATAAAAAAGCTTTTTTCTCATTCAATAAGAGATTTTATATTACACTTTCCAAATTGGTTCATTCAAGGTACTTAATAATTTGAAAAAAAGTTTAAAAAAATTCTCTCATCAAATAAGAGGTTTTATATTGAGAGGTGTAAGTGAAAAAGGAATCAATATTTCTTATTATTCCAAGCGAACTTTTATGATTTGCACGTCGTTCAGTTAGTCTGGCTGTGTGGTCTAAGGCGCTGGTTTTTACGTACCAGTCATTTCGATGGCGTGGATTCGAATCCAACCGCTCCCGATAAACCGTATTTTTATACGTTTATAATTTTACCAGATATTGTCGTATAATGTATAGCATTCCAATTTACCACATTTAAGCTTCATATTATTTTACAAAAAAATAAAAAATGCTTTTTTCTCATTCAATAAGAGATTTTGTATTGAAAGGTGTACCTGAAAAAGGAATCAATATTTTTTATCATTCAAGCAAACTATTATATTTTTTTAGTGATGTATTGAGACACTGAAACAGCATACAAAGTCAATATTAAAAACGAAACAACGAGATGAACCAAATAACAAATTTTCATCCAAAGTAAATAATAGTGGCCAAGAAATGACACAATGCCGCGTCCTAGCGTCCAAAGGACAACTGTAGACAATATTACAATCGTTGGCACCTAAGCGTGCATGCACCTCCAGTCAAAACATGTTTTGTGTCAACGTCAAAGTTAAATGTTTACCTTTGGAAAGGTATTAGGTTTTCATTCAATTTATTCGAACCAATACATTATTGTCACATGAATGTACTGTATTTATCTTGCATGATTTTCTATCTCAAGACTCAGCTAAACTGGTAAATATGAATCTCCTACGTACCGTTAAACTTTCTTCTGCTTTTGTCACCACAAACACTGCCAATTCAGTCTATACTCTTTTCAGAATTCAGGTTGTTTTTCTCGTTCGGTTTCTTGCTTTTTCCGTGACCAGGCATCATTCAATTCTCTTCAAGATCTAAAAAGCCGTTTGTTATAAACTCATTTCTTCATCGTTCTCCCTCGAGTTAAGTAGAATAATATACCAGAGCAGAATTCTTTACAGGCTTTGGCCAGTGTCGTTCCGTGACCAGGCATAATTCAGTTCTCTTCAAGATCTAAAAAGCCGTTTGTTTCAAACTGATTTTTTCATCGTTCTCCCTTGAGTTAAGTAGAATACACCAGAGCAGAATTCTTTACAGGCTTTGGCCAGTTTCAGGACAGTGTCGTTTTCGGTCTTCGTCGTATTAACAGTTTATACTACTGTGCCAGTACCCTGCTATCCGAACTGCGAAAGTTGCGGATTTGTTGACATATATATATATATATATATATATATATATATATATATATATATATATATATATATATATATATATATATCAGTCAGTATATACTGTACTAACCCCTCGCCCGCTTTTAGAAACACTTGCGCTATTTTTTTATTGGGGGTCTGGAAATAGCCACTCCTGTTGATCAAAATATAGTTTTAATTCTAGTAGAATATTTGAAATAAAAAAACTTCAGTTTTAACAACTCTGTTTTTTTGAAGAAAAAGGTAACGAGGAACAAAGAAAAATTTAAGGATGATATTTTGTTAAAAATATTGGGGCAAGCCGACTATGTTAACCACCAGACTACGAGGCAAGCGGAAAAATTTTGTTAGAATATTAGGGTTATATTGTACGCTTCTTTCTTTCCATGTTTAAAAAAACCACTAAAAGTGACAGCTAGGCGCATTGCAAAACATCGAATTAATGTTAAGCGTGCTAATATACAAATGATGAAGAGTTTCCGCCTTCTACAGCACACCCTTCCCCTCAGCATGGCAGCAGGATGTCAACAAACTTTGGATTATGTTCTCATACCTTACTTTGTTTCGCAAACCATTATTTACACAACATGAAGAGTAGTAATTTGTTGAATACCAAGGTTATTTAACTAATGTTTTTCATTAAAAGACGTAAGATGTATATTTTATTTTCAATGTTCATCTGGTAATTTACAGTATTGACACTTCAACAGTGTTGTATTTGAATGTTTCTGAATCTGTTAATAGTCAATTCAATGAAAACATGAAACTGTCTTTAACTGGGTTATGAAACTCTTGTATATATTAAAATATTTTCACACTCAAATGTTAATATGTCACGACTGGTACTGCAACATTACCTCCACATGCCAAAATATGTATTGTTGTACAATATTATCCTGACCAAATTCAAATGAAATTAAACTCTGATTTAACAAAAATTCACACTTGGCTGGTAGCGAATAAGTTGACATTAAATGTTTCTAAGACAGAATACATGATAATTGGGTCTCGTAATCAAATAACAAAATTTACAGAAGACCCAAATATTACTATTGATGGTAAATCAATTAAAAGAGTAAAAACTGCTAAGAGTCTAGGTGTGATAATAGATGAGAAACTAAACTGGGAAAAACATATTGACAGCATTAGCAAGAAAGTATCAAAAGGCATTGGAGTCATAAAACTTATTAAACCATATATTCCTAAAGAAAATTTGATTGATACCTGCAATGCTCTAGTTAAACCTTACTTTGATTACTGCTCTTTGGTCTGGGGTAATTGCAATGTGTCGCTACAATTAAAATTACAGAAATTACAAAATCGAGCAGCCAGAGTAATAAGTGGAGATAATTATGAAATTCGTTCGACAGATATTTTAAAAAAATTGAATTGGTATCCACTAAATTATTACCGACTTGAGCAGTTGCTGGTGTTAATGCACAAAATACTCAACAATGATGCGCCTAAAGCTATTATGGAGCTGTATCAAATTTCAGAAAACCAGGTTTACAATCTTCGAAGCAACAATAATATGCTAATGTTGTCAAAACCCAGGTCAAATGCAATGAAACGCAGCTTTAGTTATGAAGCTGCCAAGATCTGGAATACTCTGCCATTACATCTTAAGAACACTTCCCTTACTATAACTAAGTTTAAAACTAAACTCAGGGAGGTTTTTAAGGATGAAAACTGTACTATTTTAAATAACTTGAAGTACTAGCAATGATTTTTCCCTTCCATTTTAATAATTTTAATAATTTTTAATAATTTTAACAATGTTAGAATGTAAATAGTGTTTTAGTTAGATAGTTTTAGTCGTAATTAAGCAAACTGTTTTTAAGTCTGTTAATAGTTAGTTCTACACGGCCCTATGAAACTCAACATTTTATAGTTTCTTTTTACTCTTGGATTTTATTGTATTTGTAACTCACTTAAGTTGATAGGCTACCGTGTTTAAATATAGTTCAATAAATAATAATAAATAAATAAATAATAAATAAATCCTGACAAAAAACTGTTATAAAATGCTTCATATTCATCTACACAAGAGCCATCAAGTAATCAAAATGGAAAGCCGTTAACTGTGGTAAGGTATTTTCCTTCCAGTGACGCTCATTGAAATAGATCCTTTCAACGTGAAGATCATTCTTCGTAAAAACAACAAAATCAAGCCAACTTAACTGACAGTATTGCCATAACACCTTGGCATTGAAATAAGTATACATCTCTTTTATAGAGAAGGTTCGGCTATCAATAAGTTCTAAGAAAAATCAGTTGTCATTGCAAGCTTCAGTATTAGTGAGATTTGCCTTGGATGCTGGGCATTTTACCTCTACAGAACCATAATCGTTCGTTTCATTTGGATCATATGTTGTTGACTCTGACAACAGTCGAATAGAATTATTAAAGTCTATATATAGACTGACGAATTTGTAACACTAAAATTACAGTATTTTCTGGTCGTTTCAACTAATTTAAAACCTTGTTGCTCAAGACACGGCAACAGAAAACCACTGTTTTTTTTTAATATTAAAAAAATATGACAGTCGTAAATGTAAATTTATTAACTATTAAAATAAGTATTAAAATAAATAGTTTAATTCACTCAAGTCAACGCGGTTTTGTTTCCGGGAACTTTCGCCTTTATTGGCTCAAACTAGATCGATGAGGTCAAATTAACATCATATATCTAGACATGGCAAAAGTTTTCGATAAGGTGAATCATAAATTAATGATACAACAATTGCATCAATATGGCTTTCGAGGTAATCACCTCAACTGGTTCCGACTATACTTGGAAAACCGACGACGAGTTACAGCCCTGGTCAGTGGACTTTGGCCTACTGTTCAGCAAAAACAAGTGTAAGCATCAACGAATTTCGAGGAAAAAGGTTCACGTTGTTGATAACACGTATGAATTACAAAATACACCTGTTGAAATTACGAAAGTTGAACACGACCTTGGAGTGTGAATTTCAAATAATCTTAGTAGGACTAAGCAAGTATTCGAGCAGTGTGCAGAGTCCAGCACACTTTTAGGACTTAACACACGTAACATTCATAGTATATTTCCTCGGATAGCTTAAGAACTAGCCGCCATGTTTACGAAAATTATTTGCCGTCAGAAGCGTTATCGCTAGTGCGCATGCTCATCAAATTATTTGCAGCAGAAAATTATTTGCACTCAGTTATTTGCAGGTAAATTAACCAATAAGAATGCGGGATAGAAACGAAATGAATGATAATAAGAAATATTGATTCCCTTTTCACTTACACCTTTCAATATAAAACCTCTTATTTGATGAGAGAATTTTTTTATACTTTTTTTCAAATTATTAAGTACCTTGAATGTACTAATTTGGAAAGTGTTATATATGAATAACGACAATGGTAAAATTTAAAGGTAAAAGAACATGATTTTGGGCAGCGGTGGGATTCAAACCCACGCCATCGAAATGACTGGTGCCTTAAACCCGCGCCTTAGACCACTCAGCCACGTCACTCGAATTACTTGAGAAAACGTAAGAGTTTGCTTCGAATGATAAGAAATATTGATTCCTCTTTCACTTACATCTTTCAATATAAAATCTCTTATTGAACGAGAAAAAAACTGTTTGTATTTTTTTGTATAATAATATGAAGTTTAAATGTGGTAGTTTGGAATGCAAAACATTAATACTAACAATATCTTGTAAAATTTTAAACGTATAAAATACTGCTTATTGGCAGCGGTGAGATTCGAACCCACGCCATCGAAATGGCTGGTGCCTGGAACCAGCGCCTTACACCACTCGGCCACGCTACCTGAATGACATAAAAATCATAAAAGTTTGCTTCGAATAATAAGAAATATTGATTTCCTTTTTCATCTACACCTTTCAATATCAAACCTCTTATTTGATGAGAGAATTTTTTTATACTTTTTTTCAAATTGTTAAGTACCTTAAATGTTTTAATTTGGAAAATGCAAAACAATAATACAAACAATATCTGGTAAAATTTTAAACGTATAAAATACTGTTTATTGGCAGCGGCGGGATTCGAACCAACGCTATGGAAATGACTGGTGCCTTAAACCAGCGCCTTAGACCTTTCGGCCACGCTACCTGAACGACGTGAAAATCTTAAAAGTTTGCTTGGAATAATAAGAAATATTGGTTCCTTTTTTCACTTACACCTCACAATATAAAACCTCTTATTTGATGAGAGAATTTTTTTATAGTTTTTTTCAAATTATTAAGTACCTTGAATGTACCAATTTGGAAAGTGTTCTATATGAATAACGAATTTTCAAATTGTTAAGTACCTTAAATGTTTTAATTTGGAAAATGCAAAACAATAATACAAACAATATCTGGTAAAATTTTAAACGTATAAAAGACAGCTTATTGGCAGCGGTGGGATTCGAACCCACGCCGTCGAAATGAAAGTTGCCTTAAACCAGCGCCTTAGACGACTAGGCCACGCTACCTGAACGACGTGAAAACCACAAAGGTTTGCTTGGAATAATAAGAAATATTGATTCCTTTTTCACTAGAATGACAATTATACCCAATTTCAGATTATATTCCTAAGTTGCGGACCTCGATATGCCTTCAGCAATGACTGAGCTACATTTATCGGCTAAAACGATTCCCCTACCTCGACGTCTAGATACTTCCCCAGCTCGACGTATTTTCCGTCCAGATTCGTTGCTTTTTCTATATGTACGCCATATTAATCTTAGGAAAGTGGTCCTAGATTTTGGCCAAATAGACCGACAACATTACGGGAGATGCAAAGTGCGGACCTCGCGATGAATTCGGAAGACTTCACTCTATTGATACGGCTCGGAAAAGTTTTCCTGTATCTACGACAAAATACTTCCAAAAGCCCCTGAATATCATGCTTTTCGAACGCTTTTGAGCGGTCCGCGGGTGGTATTTAAGACGAAGGTCTTCGGTTTCAGATATAGACAAAACGACCATTAAAAGACTTATACTCGCTGAACTCTCGCGAAGCAGCCATGTTTCTTGTTCACAAGACAAGACACAAAACAAAAGTAGTTCCCAGACCATTTCCTTTCAATAACAGAGCCAATATTGTCAATATATTGCGAATATTGTACATATTACGCAACCTATCAATATGAGATTGAATGCTATTATGAAGCGATTAGCCGCTGCCCGAACGCAGCCGCAAAATGTCCCATATTTCTGGTAATAATAAAATACTGTTTATTGGCAGCGGTGGGATTCGAACCCACGCCATCGAAATAACTGGTGCCTAAAATCAGCGCCTTAGACCACTAGGCCACGCTACCTGAACGACGTGAAAACCACAAAGGTTTGCTTGGAATAATAAGAAATATTGATTCCTTTTTCACTTGTGCCTTTCAATATAAAATCTCTTATTGAATGAGAAAAAAAGCTTCTTTTTTCTTTCAAGATATTAAGTATATACTTTAAACGTTTTAATTTGGAAAATGCAAAACATTAATACTAACAATATCTGGTAAAATTTTAAACGTATAAAATACTGTTTATTGGCAGCGGTGGGATTCGAACCCACGCCATCGAAATGACTGGTGCCTTAAACCAGCGCCTTAGACCACTAGGCCACGCTACCCGAATGACGTAAAAAAAAATAATTGTCTGCTTCGAATGATAAGAAATATTGATTTCTTTTTCACGTACACCTTTCAATACAAAATCTCTTATTGAATGAGAAAAAATCTTTTTTTATGAAGTTTAAATGTGGTAATTTGTAATGCTATACATTAATACGACAATATCTGGTAAAATTTTAAACGTAAAATAATATGTGAATTGGCAGTGATGGGATTCCAAGCACCGCGCCTTAAATCACTCGGCCACGCTACCTGAATGACGTGCAAACGCAAAAGTTTTCTTGGAATAAAAAATATTGATTCCTTTTTCAATTACATCTTTCAATATAAATCCTTTTATTGAATGAGAGAAAAACTTTTTTAATTTTTTGTAAAATATTAAGTACTTTAAATGTATTAATTTGGAAAATGCAAAAGATTAATACTAACAATATCTGGTAAAATCTTAAGCGTATGAAATACTGTTTATTGGCAGTGGTGGGATTCGAACCCACCCCATCGAAATGACTGATGCATTACACCAGCTATTTGAGATCCATAAAAGTTTGGTTGGCATAATAAGAAATATTGCTTCCTTTTTCGCTTACACCTTTCAATATAAAGCCTCTTATTTGATGGGAGAAATTTTTTATACTTTTTTTCAAATTATTAAGTACGTTCATTGAATGTACTAATTTGGAAAATGTTATACATTAATACCGACAATATCTGGTAAAATTTTAAACGTATAAAATGCGGTTTATTGGCAGAGGTGGGATTCGAACAAACGCCATCGAAATACCTGATGCCTAAAACCAGTGCCTTACACAACTCGGCCACATTACCCGAATGATGTGAAGAAACACAAGAGTTTCCTTCGAATGATAAGAAATATTGATTCTTTTTTCACTTATAACTTTCAATATAAAACTTCTTATTTGATGAGAGAATTTTATTATAGTTTTTTTCAAATTATTAAGTACCTTGAATGTACTAATTTGGAAAGTGTTATATATGAATAACGACAATGGTAAAATTTTAAACTTAAAAAAATTGTGTTTATTGGCAGCGGTGGGATTCGAACCCACACCATCGAAATGACTGGTGCCTAAAACCCACGCCTTACACCACTCCGCCACACTACCCAAATGACGTCAAAAAACACAAGAGTTTCCTTCGAATGATAAGAAGTATTGATTCCCTTTTTCCTTACACCTTTCAATATAAAATATCTTATTGAATGAGGAAAAAGCTTTTTTAATTTTATTTAAAATAATATGAAGTTTAAATATGGTAATTTGGAAAATGATATACATTAATACCGACAATATCTGATAAAATTTTAATCTTATAAAATACTGCTTATTGGCAGCGGTGCAGGGGTGGATCTAGCCTAAAATCTGACCGTTGCCCACAATCTAGGGGGGTCCGGAAATGTTTTGGGGGAAAATAATGAAAATTAGAGTCTCTGAAAACGCATTTCCTGCATTTTGAGAGTGATCTAGAGTCATATTGTAGGATCGTTTTATACATGTTTTTCACCGAGATCTTTGTATAAATTTTACTCAAATCAAAATTTTTCTTTTCTCTTTAATTTCAAGTCAAGATCTTCTAATTATACAATAAAATTAATGTTTAGGAGGTATGTTTAACGAGTTTTGTGTGACATATAAACGTACCAGTCAAGCAGCTAGGTATCCTTTGGCCATTATTTAGAATTCTATTGAGTATTCTGTCTAATGCCAGCCAATTTTTACTTGAAACAAGAATAATCAAAGCAACGCTGCTAGTGTAATATTAATATTAACAATTTATAGGTATCAGCTAGCATTTGTCAGATCACTGTTTAGAACTCCTGATCAGGAAATGGAGTCTCTTTACGTTTTATACTGTCTTTCCCTCGATAAAGCGAGAATAACAACAATGGAGTTGATGAGAGCCATGCACAATTACAAAGACTTTATGTACATACGGTTTTCTTCAATGTTATGGGCTTTTTCAAAGTAATTGTTTGCACTTTGATATTTTTTACTAAATTACGTTTTCCGCCTGGAATCTCGGTCTTGATTATAAATAGTTTTGTGCAATACTATTACTATATGTCCGACAAATCCGACAATATTAGAAAACAACAGAATTATTTACGTCCAGAAATTTCATTTCTAACTTAATCTTATTGTACTATTATCATTCATTTGACTGGTTTACTAGATTTTAAAACTTACCTTAGGGAAAAGGGAAAATAGTTTGTTGCTGCTAACGCCATAGCTTTTGTACAATTGTACAATTTTGCTTTGTTTCAACACCAGTGTTTTGTCGCATTTTGGAAAAGAAACGAGCTTCACAAGCTTTCAAACTAGTACCGTACATACTGCTGGAACAAACTTTCTGTTATATCTCCAAAGTCCTGGCCCAACGACGATATATAAGTTAGTGAGTGATGATTTTTTCGTTTCCATTTTCATCAAGACACTCTGCAGTGAGTCTCTGGGCATGCTGTACAAAACTCACACTCTTGTTGCACGTAATTTCCGCCACAAAAACATTCGCAGAAAACTGTCAAAGTTTGAAATAAACGTCCAACGTTTTTTATGTTAAGAAGACATGGGTTTTTCGATAATTCAGCAATATAAAATGTTGTTTGTTTTCCCACACCGGTGCCAGGACTGTAAGTTCGTTGCGTGAAAGTGTCGAGAATCCTCGCGTGTTCCTCGCTAAAAACACTCATAACAGGCATGAACAATGTTGTGGAACGAACAACGCTGTCCATGCCTGTTTGAACAACATAAAACTATCATGATGAATCAACAGTGTTGTTCATGCATGATACAACATGTTGTTCGGGCATGATGAATCAACAGGATTGAACAGTCATGATACAATAACCAATGAACTTGGTTGTTTTATCAAGCTAGGTTTTGCTTGTTGCGAAATGCATGAACAAGCCTTGTCGATTCTCCAAGCTGTAACAACATGTTGAAACATGCCTGAACAATGCCATTATTTCATCAATCATGTTCTAGCCTGTTAACAGTGCTGTTAATGGGTTGTTGAGCCAACAACCCTGTTATAACCTGTGAGATTTTTACGTGTGTACAGGTGTGACGGTCTGAGATTGTCACCGTGCTGAGATTGTATATCGATTTGTGTTATCAAATGTTTGACGTTCAAAACATTCAAACTTTTTGCCTTCAAATGGTTTATTGATGAAAACTCCTTATGTTACAAAATTCAAAAACTTTGTGAACTTTGCTAGTAGTTGTGAATTTGTCACAACATATTACAACAGGGGTTTTCAAGAAATCTGAACGAATGCGATGAACAGCATATGAACTGAAACAAAACGATGAGTTACTACCGTTTGTCATCACGGTATGATCGCATATTCTTGCTGTATACATGTATATCAACCTATATTATTGTTAATATTCCAAACTCTGGATTATTTTATTTAATAATTCAATGGAATGATCGTTACAAGACATCTTAATCAGTTAGTTAACGACGTCCGAAACTTTCGTCATGTATTCTAGTTCACGAGCGGATATAATATTTTTTTCATTAAAACTGTGATTATTCATCTCAAGTATTCGATTTTATTCAGGCAGTGTTCATAAATCAGTCATTTCATGGCAAACAGTCTGATTATTCTGTTCATAAAGCAGATTACAGACACTGATATAGGCCAACAATCTCAGCACGGTGACAATCTCAGACCGCCACACCGGAGCCGACTAGATTTGATTGCATTATTTCGCAATAAAATCGTAACAAGAAATGGCAAGGGTGGCTGACCGTGGCTCCCGCCAAATGCAGCCATTTTATTCTGGCTCTCCACCCGATCCGCTCGTTGTATGTAATAAACTACTAGAAATACATGAATGCAACAACCCCTCGCCCACTTTTACATGCTTTTTTGAAACACCCCCCACCCACCCACCCCCTGATTAAAAAAAGCACTCCTGATTATACAGCCAATATAAAAACAAACAAATATAAAAACAAATGATATTAAATCCTTGGGATATTAAATTACACAATTTATGGATAGGTCGATAGGATGACAAAACTGATTTAAATCATTTAATGAAAGTTGAACATATCAAAGCAAAACTTAGATTTCATTATTAAATTCTGGTTGTAAAAAATACATTGTTTTTAGGAGGTTTCAAAAGGGATTATTTCCAGCAAGCCTTCAAATGGCTTCTCTATGCATGTACATTTTGCAAAGGCAGAATTAAAAGTTGACAGCTCAAAAATTACATTTATATTCCCATAGAGTCTGAGATAAAAACAATTCAGTAGAATCGGATTCCAGAAAGAAGTATTAAACAGACAACGTTTCAGTCGAAAACTTGGAATCACAGCCAAGAAAACCGACAAAGCCCACGTCCACCACGGTTAATATAAGCGTGATATAAGCCTAAGATAGTGTTTTAAGTTAGTTTTAGTTAAGCTGACTGATGGTTAATTTGGACGAGCAAAGGGAGAGCACGAAAACGTGAAGCTGCATGTATATTGTTTTAGGACATAAGGACAAAATACAAATCCCCTACCGTTATAAACTTGAAATTCTGCAATTCAGATCGAGGTTTTGTTTGCCATACGGCGTTTGGTTTCTTCAGGACCTCTGGTTTCGCTTCAACATATATTAAACCGGCTGTTTGTATCCTTTCCTTCGTTGTTCTCTTTTATTATTTAAGTAGAGCCCATTTCGTTAAACGAAAGCAAAATACTGACAGATTTTTAGTTTTCTTGTCGCTAGTCACCAGTGTCCAACTATTCTTACCGCGTGACACCGTACCAAACATATATATATATATAAATAAATAAATAAATAAATAAATAAATAAATAAACTATTTCCCAGATTTCGGCTCCCTCGCTTTTTCTACACGCGTGTAAAATGGACTCCACGCGTGTCGAGATTAACACCCTCACCGGGCTCCGGGCCTTCGGCCCGTCGCCCGGCTCGGGGACTAGACATTATATACACATTGTATCCAGTAAGTTACTGGAAATTGTTTAATTCTAAGATGCGCCAATTAAAGGATTAAAACTCACTGCGCATCCCACAATCTTTGTCAAGAACTGTTGACTATAAATTACCAACAATATTTGGGGGGTTGGACGGGGAGGAAGCGGCTTAACCCCCCCCCCCCCCGACACTTTTCGGGTTAGGGTTACCCCCGGGAAATTCACATTTTTAAGATTAGGGTTAGGGGGTTCGGGGGGGGGGGAGGGTTTCATTAAAAACCTCTTTATTAAACAATTTCCAGTAACTTACTGGATACAATGTGTATATAATGTCTAGTAGTTTATTAGATACAATGTGCGGATCGGCTGAATGTCTAGTAGTTTATTACATACAACGAGCGGATCGGGTGCACACCCAGTACTGCGGACACATGCTCGCAGGCGCAAGTACCCAAACTGCGCATGTGCAGAACAATCTCAGCACTGACAGCAAGGACAATCTCAGACCGTTACACCAGACAAGATGGGCTTGGCAAAATGGACTTTGATTATGAATCAAAAGTTATGATCTACTCCGGAATGTGTGGGGCTTTCTGCGAACGGAATCTATCCATTGCCCATATATCTGCCACTTTCAAAGAGTAAAGTTAAAGAAGGGTCAATATTACCAAGACGGCGACAGGCGACAGGCGACAACCGACATGAAGGAGCAAAGCCCCACAACGAAATTCTCAGCAAAGCCAAAGGACAGAAAACTGCCGTGGATAAACATTGTAGTTATTGGCATTACTATCATTGTAAGTACGATTAGTGTATTTTAGACGGTTCGACTGAAGAAATAGAGGTATCGAACAAGCCTGATGTTGTTTTGTGCAAATTTCCATTAGCCTATTATACAACAACCTGTTCCCAATGGGCTGGTCACGTGTCACCCAGATTCTGTGATAGCAAAAGAAAATTTATTGGGAGGGGATGGTAGGGAATTAGGGAATTTAGAGGAGAGACGACAATCACAATTGAGAAAATATATGAATCACCTACTTGGTCAAGATATGGTCAAGAGCATTGTCCGCAATAGTCTCTTTCAGTTTCTTCTTCCAAAACAACAAAGCAGGCAGTACATGGAAGATTAAGGACTTTCCATAGCCCGTCGATAGAACAGCAAGTAAGTCTCTACCCAAGAACAAACTTTCCAAGCAAATCACCTGCAGTTTGGTCGTAAAATTTGTCCCAGTATGGACTATTTATAATAGCAAAATTAAGACAAGAAAGGAAGGTATGACACTTCCAAGACTTCAACATGGCATCTGGTCGAGCGTAACAATAAGCACATTAATAGGACCCCTCCCACAATGATATTTTTTGTTCAGTGGCACGTGACCAGCCCATGCCAGGGACTTTTCACAGCAAGCAGAGATAAGGGCCCTGGGAACGAGGTTGATTATACAATACCTACTGCTTTTGAATGTGTTTGTTTAGAGACACAAATACAAGCAAGATTTCATAAAGCTCTTTTAGTGTAAACCTGAAGCTTTTTATTTATTGTACATGCTTGTTGTTTGTCATGAAGTTATTAATCAGATAATTTTGAAAATGTATATATTTAATAAATAAGTGGGTGATTACATGGAGATTTTCATGGTGTCACAGGAAATTTGTTCCCCCCAAAAATTTGCCCCCCCCCCCAAAAAAAAAAATTGCCACCCCCTGGGCCAGATTTCCTAGGAAATTTGTCCCCCTCTTTGGAAATTTGTCCCCCCGGCTCACAAGAACATGCTTTACTTTATTTTATAACAACTAGAAATACTTGTATATACATAATTAATGCAATAACTCCTCACCCGCTTTTACAGCAACCCCCCATGCACTTTTTTTATTGGAGGCCTGGGAATATCTACTCCTGTCAGAATATTTGAAATAAAGAAAACAAAAACTCTATTTTTTTGAAGAAAAATGCAACAAAGAACAAAGAAAAATTTAAGGATGATATTTTGTAAAATATATCGAGATGAAGAAAATTACATGTCGCATCCCAAGTTTGAACTCTATCTCGTGCAAACCGACAATGTTACCACCACACTACTGAAGCATGTGTCAGAATTTTATCAGAACATTAGGGTTATACCTTACAGTTCTTTCTTCCCATGTTTACAATTGCTTGGTATCTAAAATATTTGCATTTTGAAAACTACTCAAACTGCCTGGCTGGCTGGCTTTTACACAAAATATAAAACAAAATTAACAGTGATATGATAGGATGTAAACAGGGAAACTCGAACAGTTTAATGCTGCTAAATGTTCAGTGATTAGTGAGAGTGCTCTATATTTTTACCGTAGCTTAAAATTTTCAGCCTTGATCTTCATTTGTTTTCTATTTTGACTACTGTACTCAGTCTTTTTCCAGTGCCCCACAATCTTCACCGCGTGTGGTTCATCGACACACACAAACACACACATTATGTACATATATATATATATATATATATATATATATATATATATATATATATATATATATATATATATATATATATATGAAATAAGTGGGTTTACCTCAAATCTCGATGGTCGCTACTGTCAGTTTCATGCTGGGTGATCTTCAGGAGTGTGAAACTGATCACCCAGCATGAAACTGACAGTAGCAACCATCAAGATTAGAGGTAAACCCACTCATTGTATTTTCACTCTATCTTTACAATTGCGCACTTTTCAACATTTCACAAACAACACTTTGCTTGTTTGAATATATATATATATATATATATATATATTAGATAGATATATATATATATATATATATATATATATATATATTAGATAGCGACAGCTTTTTCACTTAATAAATTATATATATATATATATATATATATATATATATATATATTTATTTAGTAGAAACTTACTAGTATTCTATTGCAAATGCTGCAATCTGATTGGCTACTCTACTTAGCAAATTGAGTACCAGTACTCGCGCGGCCATGCAGTAAAACAACATGGAGGACACGAGGAGTGAAAGATTGTTTTGCCTTTGTTTTCACACAGAAACAATGGTTAAGCTTCGTTTTTTGAAATAATTTGGAAGAACTAAGGTACGCAAGTTAGTTTCTACTAAAACAATTAGATTATTCACTCTCAATTTCTATGGGATGATAGTTGACTCGAGCTCCACTCTCGTCAACTATTCACTCATAGAAATTTCGAGCTCATAATCTAATTGTTAAATATATATACCTGCATATATCTATCTAATATATATATATATATATATATATATATATACAAATATTCAGATTTCTCAAACTGATTCACATTTTAACGCATGTGTAAAGTGGACTCCACGCATGTTGAGATTATAGCACCCTCACTGGGCTCCGGTCCGGGTGCAGGGACAATATAATGTACACTGTACGCATAAACAGAGAAGCTACTTACTTCTGAAACCAAGTGTCTAAAACTTTCTGTCCGTATTTACAACTTGAAATTGAATTGAAAGTTCAGGTTACCTTTGGGAAGGAGGTGTAATAAGGTAGATCGATTTTGCTTTAAAGTGACTTTTGTATGTCATTAATAATGCATACCTTCTACTGTAACATAAATAATACTTGGTTTCTGAGTATATGGCATATGTTTTTAGATGAATTAGTATGGTATGCATTATTAAAGCCATGCCAAAGTGTTAACAAAGTAAAATCGATCTTCTTTATTGTTCTTCCATCCTAAAGATAACCTGAACTTTCTATTATATTCCAATTCTACATGTAAATACCACTGACCTCTATACAACTGGACTGCAGGTCCACGATACTTTTGTATTACATGAAGTGTCCCCAATTGAACAGCACCATCCTGTTAGCCCACATCGATAATCTTTTGGGCGTAAGGTAGCCCAAAGTGTTGATGACACACACCGATAATCTTTTCAAGCCAAAAAAGGCTTTGAGAAAGATGTTTACTCAGAAATTTAATTATTTTTTAAAGTAAAAAGTCCAAAGACATTGAAATACATGTAAATTATGGTGTGAAACAAAGGTTCAGTGGAAAATTCTAAGCTTTTTTCTTTGCTGTGTTTATTGTTTATTGTTGATTGAAGCAAGCTCAAAACGGACAATTGAAACATCTTCCTGAACACGAAGAAACTCAAGAAACATACAAATACAACACAAATGTTCAGTTCAGTTGAACTTTTTGCTTACCGACTTTTTGTTTAGCCAATAAGAGAAGATCTTGTAAGGTGGCTGCATACTGTATTGTCATCATCTACAATCTCAACGCTCTCGTCTTCGACTCGTTACGACTAACTCGGGATGTATTTGCCACATGTGTGAAGAGTTGACACGCCGATTATTTTTTCCCGATTATTACACAATAATCGGCCGATTACCGATTATGTTAAATTGGCAGATTAATCAGTTTTGCAGATTAGTTTCCGATCAAGCGGCTCATCTCTAGTTTCAACCCAGTTAACTGGGCGAAAATTTCAACCCAATCTTCTTATTAAATCCTTGCCTTTAATAGGAAAGTAGCGATTACATGGAAAAATTTCAGCGTACAGATAAACTTTCAGCCCAGTCAACTGGGATGAAATCGCCCATGTAATCGCTAAGAAGTGTCAGCCCAGGGTCACAGGAAATTTGTCCCCCCCCCCCCCCAAATTTGCAAATTTCGTAGGAAATATGTCCCCCTCTTCGGAAATTTGTCTCCCCTCGGGAACATGCTTTACTTCTATCTTCGAATGTACGCCACACTTAGCAACTATAGCTTTACTTTTGAAAGTTTCTAAAACTTTCTGTCAGTATTTACATGTAGAATTGGAATAGAATCGAAAGTTCAGGTTATTTTTAGGAGGGAAGCATAATAATGAAAATCGATTTTGGTTTGTTAACACGTTGGTATTCTTTAATAATGCATGCCATACTAATTAAGAAAATTGCTTCATCTTATAACGTACGCCTTACGCTCAGAAACCGAGAAACCAAGTATTATTTATAAGTGGATATAGTATCAGTACGCATTATTGAAGACATACCAAAGTGTTAAAGTGCTTATGAAATGAAAATTAAGTTTGTCTAATTTGAAAGTTCTTTTAAAAGAATATATATTATTAGGTGATTTAAATTATGATTTCCTTAACAAGGATGGAAATACGCAAATATACAAAGTGAAAAGTGTAATAAATGGTTATCAAATTGCACAAATAATTAGCCTTGTATACGTATGTCGAAAACTTGGAATTTCAAGACAATTGCCCAAATGGAAAGAACATTTTAGCAGATATACATGCACCCCTTAATTTACGAAAATACAGTATATACACCATGGCTTACTGCTCAAGTAAATAGAGCTGTTTACGGTAGAGATCATTTAAAGAAGAAAGCTGTTAAGACAAAATCACGGACTTTGTTTAATACCTATAAATTGTCAAGAAACAGAGTAAACAGATTAATTAAAAAGTCGAAGGCTGAATATTTTAAGACCAGTATAGAAGAAAATAAGACAAATTCTAAAGGTATGTGGAAAAATATTAATTTACTGATTGGTAAAACATCCAATACAACTAAGATAACAAGTTTAAATTGTGATGAAGAAATTATTACTAGAGATGAAAATATTTCCCAAACCTTTAATGATTATTTTTCAAATATTGGATCAAAACTATCAAATGAATTACCAAATTCCACAGTAAATCCTTTGGACTTTGTTACTTCTATAAAATCCGATTTTCCCTTTCAATTTCTTCTTGTAGAAGTTGTAATAACCTATTGGAAACTTTAAAATTATCAAAAGCAAGTGGACTCGATAAGATATCTGCTAGGCTGCTGAAAGATGCAATAGCCTTATCACTTACCACGTCATTTAATACTTGTCTTGCTACAGGAATTTTCCCCGACGATTGGAAAATGGCTAAATTATCGCCGATCCATAAAGCATGTGAAAAAGACATCAGCCATTCCATGGTGACTCGCGTGACCAAGTCGCAAAATTTTAGGGTTAAAAGGCTTATTTTTTACTACATCTAATTTAGCAAGGATCAAGCTTACTTTATTACAATAAAGCCCTTGGGGATATAGTCAAGTTAATATATTTAATTCCTAATAATTTTATTTAATGCCCTCGATTTAATAACTTATTGTCATGTGACTCGCGTGACCGCCAGAAATGTGAAAATTCCAATTACTGGGATTCTGATTAATTTTCCTGGCAACTTATTGATTTAATTTATCTTAACCTTCATAAAACATATAGTGGAATATAAGGCTATGACACTCCTGTGAAATTTTCGAAAATTTTTTTTTTGGTTTAACAGATAATGTTACAAGTAAAACGTGACTCATGTGACATAAGACTGTGACTCGCGTGACAAGTGGCGAATAACATAACAAAAAGCCTGTTTAAATGACAAAAAGTCAATGGTTTTGTTTTCTCATTATTTGTTGGAGCCATTAATGCCATTTGCAATAATAATTTAGAACAAGATGGACAACTGGAAGCATATTTTTAGAAATGCCACAGTACCCCAAGACCTCTATGAGAATTTGTATAAAATGGCTTTTAATAGTGTTAAAGCAGCCAAATCAATATTTTAAGAATAGAATTTGAATTAAATACATCTATTTAACATTCTGTGTTGATTTGTTCCTTGATCCACTCCATTTGACTGATGTGAACACCTCAACGGCTTTGAATTCTATTCTTGTGACTCGTGTGACGTGATTCGCGTGACGAACTTGAGGGTGATTTTTCTCTGAAACAGTAGTATAGAATATGAGGCTATGGGGCCACTTTTTTTTATTTTGCCAAAAACTGCCCCAAAATGTCATAATTCAACGGAAAATGATGTTTGAAAGGGCAGACTTTTTTTCCTCTTTTTCCCCCCTTTCATATTTTAAGGATGGATTATGACGTTTTTCCTGAAAACACCTTAAAGCGGTCAGGGTTGTGGTTTTGACACACATTTCACTTACTCCCCGATTTCTCTTCAGATACTTTTGTCTTGTGTTGATACACATGTTTTCCCACAGTTACACCACCAGATAGCAGTCCGAGGCATGGTATGTACGGTGTGATCATGGCTACAACTTTACCAACGTCACTTTTCAACAGTTTGTCTTTTTGTAATTCGTTGTCTAGCTCCTCAGAGCTTTCTACAGCGTCCAAACCACCGAGAACATTGGAGAACCTACTGATTAGCATATCAGTCAGGAATTCATTAGCCCTTTCCATCCTTCTAGCCTCGTATTCAGCGTATAGCTTGTCCACAACCTTTACAGACGCCTTTTTGATGTAGCCAACTGACTGAGTTATTTCACCGTTTTCTGATAATTTTATCAGCTCACTCCTCTTACTATTGACATCATCGGTTGGTGGAGGTGTTGGGTTGGTTTCCTCAGTCTTTTTCAGATCATTGACGAGCTCATCGACGAGGTTGGGGATTTCAGTAGGTATTTCCGTTTTTGGCTCCCCAACAGATGTCTCAGCTGGTTCTGCAGCAGGTTCCTTGACTTTTTTTCCAACTCTCACCGTCTTACTCTTCTTTTCGACCATCTTACTACAAACCAGATTTTGGGATAACCACCTTATACGCGTACGGATGCCTTAACATAATCTCAAGCCTAGCGTATTTGTTTTCTTTTAGCTTTTCGGTTACCCCCATAACCTCATTACGGTCTAAACCACCCAGGTAGTCATCAGTAATAACCTTCATGTCGGTTTTGTTGGGGTTGTAGAACGTTACCAGCTTATTGATATTCTCCCTATAAGGTTTTGTGATAGCTGTTAGCTGTTGTGTGATTACAATAGTTGAGAGATTGTAGTGTCGGGCGCTGAAGGCTAATTTAACCAACTCACTTGTTCTGTTCTTTACGGGTTGCCCACTGGCACAGTCGTCGAGGACTATCAATGTTTTGGATCCTTTGAATATCCGAACAACATATTCTAGTACAATCTCAACGTCATCCTGACTACAGTCCACAGCGATGAAGTCTGGGTCGGAGGTGTATTTCCAGGTGCTATAGGTTTTGTTCCAGCTGAACGTCGGACAGAGCAGAACGACGTAGTCGAAGAGCCCGAAGTATTCATCTTCTAACATCTTCAGGAGATACCAGGTTTTTCCACAAGCCGTCATACCAACGATCAGCATATTGAATGGGTGGTCCATTTAATACTGGATTGATTTTAGATTCTTATTTACCATATTTACCAGACCATCACTCAGCACAAAGATTCGGCAGACTACGTTAGCCACAGTCACCTTCTTAGTAATCTCGACCAGGACCCCAGACTGTGTGTTAACGATCCTTTTCCCAGTTCCAACACTGTCACGGTCTTCAATACTTCTCAGATCAATCGCCAGGGCGAAAGCGTCCTTGTAGAACTTCTGGATTGTCATAAACTGATCTGTGTTTTCCTTTCCACCAAACAGTCTCTTAGCCTCATCATTGAACCGACTCTTTGGGATTCCCTGACTGAAGACAGCGTTGGGTACACCCTCAATTGTTAGCTTAACACTTTCGATGTTTGGATAGACGTATTTCTCACTATCAGTCCGGGTCTTATTTGTGAACATCATCACGATCCCTTTCATAGACTTCCGTGGGAGGTTAATGTGTTCGTTGATTAGGGTTGATCCAGCCAACCATTCAGTTGACTTCATCAACGTGACATGTTCGTAGGACAACGATCGGCCAGCTGTGTATAGTGAGGTTATTTCACTGGCGATTTCGGTGTTATCAATCGTCTCATACTCCAGTTCAAGGTTTTCCAGTGTGTACCCGTCAACAGTCTCACTTGACTGGGCCAACCATGATGTCACTCGCTTTCGGTAGGCTAATGACATAGCGGAAGTTGTTGTAAATCTCAAAGGGAGCATAAAGTCCGTGGTCCCCGGGGATCTTATCCAATCTCACCCTCATCCTCACCCCATGGATTGTGAGCATCAGAGCGTCAGCTACCTTCTCAGCGTCCCCAGAGGAGGCCCCACTGTCGTCCTTGGACATCAGCTTTCTCAGGTTTTCTGGACCAATTCCGTACCCAACCATCTGATCCCTCACACTCTTCGGTAGCCATAGATCTCTATACACACCAAGGACACTTTCACCTGTATTATCGTAAACAGTCTCACCGGCTAGCTTAACAACCAGCCTTTCAACCAGAAGCCTGGAGAGATTGTTTAGGAACCACGACTTGGTGTTCATGTTCTTAAAGTCGAACAATAGATGAAAGCTACCCGGGACCAAACAGCTATCAGGTTTTAGCTTTGGTATGTCGATGTAGAGGTCCTCACCAGGGTTGACTTTGTTGGGGTTCATGGTGATTGTGTGTCTTGTCCGGAGTCCCTTAATCTCCGACATCCTTGCCCGTCTAAATCCAGGTAACAGCTCTGTCTGACTTCTGTTGGTCATATACTACATAACAGGTTTTATTTTCTGTTTTTCCAATAGTCATACAATAACCACGTCATAGCTATGGCAAGAACCCACAGATTGTTGGCTAACCATGCTATCCCTTTTGCTCCCCAGGTCAGAACCTGTGCTACCAAACTGAACAGTGGTGCTAACAGAGGTCCCAAACTCTTACCCAGGTTAGCGAGTGCCTTAGCGAAACCACCAACGGCTCTAGCTCCCCCCGAGACAGTCCTTCTAGCAGCAACAACTATTGTGGTTATGATCCCAGCTATGGTGATGGCTATGGCAGACAGACCAACCATATTCTCCCTAGCCCACTTCTTAAACCTTTCCAACCTATTCAGGTCGTTGTTTCTCACTTCATTTTCTAAGATAGACACGGCTTCCGTATGTTCAGGCCTCTCACCAATCCTAATTCTTATGCTGTCTGCCTTTAATTCCGCTGTCTCTCTGACGCTTTTGTAGAACTGTTCCTTAACAGGGTCGGCCTCTCTTAATGCTTCTAGTCTGAAGTGATCGACCTGTTTCTCAAGAAACTCAATCTGCTCCTCATCCGTACCCACAGGGTGGAGTGTTCCAGAGAGTTCTCTTACTTCCTGTTCGGTTAGGAATATTCCTTCCGCCTGTTCTCGTAGATACTCCTCTCTTTCCTCAATCCAATCGCTGATCACTGAGCTGGTTCGTGAGGCTATATCATCCACCACTTCTTTGGGAAGTGTTGAGTTGCCGGTAATTTCCTCAACCGCTCCCTCAGCCGTATTGTAATGTTCAATTCTGGCTTTTTCTAACAGTTCTTTGAAAAGTGTTATGGATTCGACCACGCTTTTTGATTTGTTTTTACTGTACCTAATTTCACCACCTTTAGACACTAAAACTTTTACACCATTAAACCATGCTCCGGTGACGCGACCCTTTTTGTTAAAAATAAACTCAGTTTGTTCTATTATGTTCTTAGATGATGTACCGTCTCCCTTATTTATTTTAACACCTAACTTTGTCAGGAAGATCTCCTTCTTATCACGTGTAACAGACCTTTTCATTGACCCGACATCACTGCCAATGTCGGGCACCCCATCCGCTACGCGGGTTACACCATCCCTACCAGGCGTCCGACCTATCGTTACCGTTCTCTGATCTTCATTGGTGAAGCTTGTTTCGTTAGTATCTTCTTCTTCCTCTTCCCTCTCCTCTTCCTTACTGAGATCATTCATTTCGAAGTCCTCCCCTTCAGCCATTATATACTAACCTATGTACAACTCAAGTAGAACAGCTCCGATTCCAACCGGTCGACCTACTGAATGATCATTATTCCCACGAACCCTAAAGGTCATCTTACCATAAACACCCTTACGGATCTCAGCTTTCGACTCAATGTCTGTGTAGTGCTGTACACTTCCTTTCAGACTCTGCTCAGAGGTTATCGGAAGGGTACCAATCAGATTACTCCTCCTCCCATTGTCCAGACTTTTCTCACTCTCAACAGCGTCACACGAGATCCCAACATGCCTCAACCCTCTATTGATGTCCACCTGATTCGGACTGTTCGTCCACCCACCACCACCAACGTCTATCACATCGTCCTCACCAAACCCCAAAAGAAGACCCATCTTCCCAAGTTTCAGCTTTTCCGACGTTTTCACCTTAGAAGTTCCGTTGTAAACATTCTTTCCGAACTCAACCACCCCACTGTGGGTCCCGGCCAAACCCTTAACGAACGTTTCCAACGCGTCAAAGTCGAAATAACCTTCAGGAGCGGATGCCTCCTTACCATCAAACGACACCGAATCGTTCAGACCTGACACCACATTGCTGTAGTTCCGTATACCGTAGCTTTCTTCAGCATCACTTGTGGTCTTGGACCTGTCACCATGATAGGTTGTTCGAAATAGACAGTCTTCTCACCATTTTCAATGAATAATGTTAGCCTCATTACCCGGGTATATACTAACCCAGGTTTTGTACGTCACTCTCAGGTATCCATGAGTTGTGCTTATCACCATAACCCAACCACTTAACCAACACCATCTTCCTCCCACCAACTTTCTTCCTCCTCAGCACCTTCTCAACCCTATAAACGTCATCCTTCTTATCCACCGGCGACAACTCCTCCTCATAGAACTTTCCTATAATCGGTTCACCCTCAGCGTCCTCTATCTCGTAAACGTTTGGATCACCACGGATGACCTTCGTAATCCTGAAGATTTCCTCAGTGAAGTTAGCCTCATAACCCTTCGTAAATATACTCTTGTACTTTGACACCCTTACAGTGTCTCCAACCCGGAACTTGGGTAAAGGATGATTACCAAAGTGGTGACCGAACAACGTATTCCAGACCTGATTCTCGTTTGACTTACTCACGTCCTTGGGCTTCAGAAGGGTAACACTGTGTTTTGTGTTGTTATAACCCTCAACGAGATCGTCCAGGACATCAATCCACCTATAAGTCCCCTTGGTGTAGAAATACTTCCACATAGCAGTCTTAAGTGTTCTGTTGAACCGTTCGACGATCGCTGCTTTCTTGTCCGAAAACGTACTGAAGTACTCAACACCATGTTCCTTCAGCAGACCTTTCACACCAACGTTATAAAACTCCTTTCCGTCGTCGAACTGAGCCAGGTCGGGGTAGTCACCAAAGGTCTTTGAACTGTTCCAACAGCTTATCCACAGCCTCGGTCATGTTTTTCGTGTCCTTCCTGTAAACGGGAACGGCGAAAGCATACCGACTCAGAATCTCAACAGCAGTCAAAATCCAGTAATACCCCTTATTCTGGTTCTTATACCTCCCCATATCAACCAGGTCCATCTGTATCTGTTCACCAAGGTGGCTGACGAACGTCTGTCTGAACTTATGCCTCCTCACAACCGGTCTATACCTCGTGTATGTGTCTTGTGTTTTCAGCCAGTCCCTTACTGCCTTCCTACTCACATCAAGACCTTCTCCCACCGCCTTCTGGTACAACCGTTCAGCCGACTGATATCCTGTTTTCGGATTATACCATATATCTCTCAGTTCCTGTTCCAGCCCAACCCCAGCGTCCATATAACCTAACCTATGATATATGGATAAGACCCTGAGGGAGTTTTTCACCAAATACCCATACGCCGATAGGACCAAGTTTATAACTGAATCAGTCTTCGGTCAATCAGAACCTGGTGTGTTCTTTGGACCTGTCGGTGACTCATACATCTACACTGGTGACGCGGAGTTTAAGAACAATAAAGACTACACCAAGTACTTAACAATAAATAAACCACCGCCTAGATTTCCAAAAATATGGTTATTAGGTGGTCACGTTCAGACAATCCCAAAAGGAAAACAACACAGATCAATGTACAAAACACATGGGTCATATTATTACTATGATAATTTTCCAACGGAATATGTTCTGAATTATCCGGTCAATAAGTTTCGGGTTTATGTGAATGAGACAGAGTATTTTCAAAGTGACCTCCCACCGTTAGATATAAAAACTTCCTCATACTCTAAATGGGACCTAAAAGAGAAGTATTACCAGGCGCTTGTGGGGACGTACGTCGCTACATATGCTTCTGGGGTGTCGTTACTTCATCTAACACCCAGTGATGACGTTCCACCGGAAGTTACGTCACTTTTGAGATTTCATCTGTATTTCACAATAAGAAGAATTATGAGAGAATTCGATATAAAATCAGACTCAGAAATAAGTGACATTATGAGAAGCTATGGTGCAACATTCCTGATGGAGGAAGATAAGGCACCGAGATGGACGTGGCAGGAGGTAGAACACACGGAAGACCCCGAGCACTCAGTAACAGAGTGGAAAGGAACCAGGAGGTTAAGAGACGTTAGTGGAGATTTTAAGAAATTCGTACCAAAGACGAGTGATGGCTTAACCTCAAATGGTCTCCTACTCCTGAATCAGAGCATAGAGGCGTTTATTTATTCCATTCTTGGTGCTCAGGCAAAGACAAAACAAAGTATATATGGTGATAGGGCGAGTGCATTGGAGACCCAGAAAGTGTTTAGGCAACTGGTTGAGGATAGTATTATCAACTACAACACAGCTACATGGATAAACAATATGAACAGAGCGGTGACAGACACGAATGTCGTCCTAAATCTGGCAGTCTCACCAAGTCTTTGGCTGTTACCATCCAACCTTATAATTCTTAAGAATCCGATCGCTGGCTACAACAACAAACTACAGGTTGCAAATGACAGTATGAAATTTGGTGTGAACCATGGTATTAATTACTTCACGGCTCACATCAATCCAGACCCCAAAAAAACTCATCAGGATGGTGGAAATCATCTTGATTCACTAGACAACACCCGACCCCTGGAGCCCACACCAACCGACCGAAGTCTAGAGACAGCCACACCAACCCCAAAGAAGGCACAACGCCCCGCCGGTCAGGACGGGGGACCAGACAATGAGTTGGGAATCCTACTAGTCCTAACAGCTGTGTCTGGGTATCTGTTCAGTAAATACGTCCTATAGTATATGAGTCTGTTTTATGGTTACAACAGACTGAACACAGTGACTAATAAACATCTCAACGGTAAGCTGAGAGAAGTCCTTAACACGAAGCCTGACTACAAGGTCATCTTTGACCTGAACGTAACCAGATCCAGTAAGAACGCAGTCTCCAGACTCCATTTTGTTGACTACATAGAAGACAGGGACGGTGAGACCGACTCGGCCATGTTTTGGAGACCCCCAAGTGTCAACCCACAGCTGAACACCGCCGGTGACCACCACTTCCTTTACCCTGAGTCCTCAATAAGAACAGCCTTCCAGGCTAACGTTCCCAGATTCATGGGCACCGATGTTTCGGTTTTTGTCGTGGTAAAGAGGAACAGTGTGAGACCGGCGTCGGGTGCCTGGGAAACAATTGTTTCCAATGCCAACGTTAACAATGGTAGAAGCCTTGGGTTTAAAGCTGGGGTGAGTAATAGACTGGTTTTTGGTGGGATGACACCGTCTAGGTTTCGTGAGTGTACAATTCCAGCGAAGTTCATCGGGAAGAGGGTTCTAATATCTGCCCACTGGCTATCAGGACTAAGGGTGTCACACGTCAGGATAAACGGTGAGATACTGAGGGACTCATACACTATGTGTGACATCGGACAGTTGGGGACACCCTACCTGAATATCCTCGGGGTAAACAGCTTAAAAAGTTTTTACTCAGACATCAACCTCTACGGTATGAGGGTTGTAGAGGGTCGTCTAGGGGAACCTGAGATCGGGAGGATCTGTAAGGGGGTCATGGTTGAGTACGGTCTGTAGCGCGTCTGGGTATCTGTCCTATAGTATATGAGTCTGTTTTATGGTTACAGCAGACCAATCACTAATAAACAACTCAACGACAGACTGAGATCTCACATAAAGACCCGTGACAGCAGAGTTATCTTCGATCTGAACGTAACCAGATCCAGTAAGAACGCGGTTTCCAAACTCCCTCCCTTTGTTGATTACATAGAAGACAGGGACGGTGAGACCAGAATCAACTCAGCCATGTTTTGGAGACCCCCTAGTATCAACCCACAGCTTAACACCGCCGGCGATCACCACTTCCTTCACCCTGAGTCCTCAATAAGAACGGGCTTCCACGTTAGCATACCCAGATTTATGTTCACCGATGTTTCGGTCTTTGTCGTGGTAAAGAGGAACAGTGTGAGATCGGCGTCAGGTACCTGGGAAATGATTGTTTCCAATAATGACAACAGTCTCGGTAAAAGCATTGCGTTTAAAGCTGGGGTGAATGACAAACTGTTTATAGATGGGTCGTCACCACATAGGATTCACGAGTGTACGATTCCGGCGAAGTTCATTGGGAAGAAGGTTCTGATATCTGCCCACTGGCTATCCGGAGTTAGAGTGTCACACGTTAGGATAAATGGTGAGACCCTGAAAGACTCATTTTTCATCAGTAACATCGATCAGATAGGAACATCTTATATGGATGTCTTCGGGTTAAACAGTTTTAAGAAGTATTATTCAGACATCAACTTTTACGGCATGAAAGTCGTAGAGGGTCGTCTGGAGGATTCTGAGACTGAGAGGATTTGTAACAGGACCATGGTTGAATATGACCTGTAATTAGAATGGGGAAAAAGAGGAAAAGCGTCGTCAGCTTCAACCACATTGGTAAAAACCTCCAGTCGGCTGAAGTGGACAAACTAACCCGGCTCTATTCGTATTACCACAGGTTAGCGACCTGTTACAAGTGGAAACACACCCGACTGAAGAGACGGAAAATGATCCTCGAGACGGTCTCTATTGGGTTGACTGTGGTTGGGGGAATAGCCGGTGGTGTTACAGCTAACCCACTGATTCTCGGAACCATAGCAGGTCCTGGCGTCCTGATCCAAGGGTACATGACCAAGTCGGGAATGCCTGGCAGACTGGAGAACTGTGAATTCGCTCACGTTAGCTACCACAAGGTTCTAACACAAATCAGAAGCTTCCTACGCGGGGCTTCCTACGACGAAACGGTCTTCCTATCCGACGTTCGTGTACTCGACGACATTGTGACTGAGGTCTGTCCACATTCCGACAGTATGATCACACGGTACCATAGGACCTATGACTCAGCTGAGCCTGTCGGGCCTGGCTAACGGTTCTGACGACCTCTGGTATGTAGACGTCCCGACCGTTCACACGGGCCATCCAACCGTGAAATCCGCTAGGGGTCCCATTGAGGGCACCGACCACCTCAGACTCATCCGGACCGAAGTCTTCCCAATCGAGGGTAATCACCTTAGTCCCCTCAAGGGCTATGTCCTCAGTCATCTCCCCCATATACCTCTCTACACACCTGAGGTAATCCTTAGTCACACCGGCTTCACATTTCCGGCCTCCTGAGCATCCGGTCGTAGCAGGTGCCAACTGAGGCTTTTAGGAATAGTAGGGCATCAGCGGTTGGGAGTAGATTGTTTAGTGAGTGGAAAACCTGGGAATACTCAGAGAACTGTTTGTCGGTTATCCACCCATTACGCCAACAGTTCTTAGTAAAAACCATACAGCTGTGATGTGTCCGCTCTACGATCACATTCCTCCCTTCGTTGATTAACTCCAGAGCCTCTAGGTAGACATCAATTCTCTCACCAAGAAACCAAGTCTCCATCTCATACGCCCAGGTCTTAGGGTCGGCGTAAAACCTTTCGAGGTATGGATTGTCGTCAACTGGCTCCTCAGCAAGGTAATAACCATTTCTTACAGCGAATGGTATAGCGAACGTTGTTTTTCCAACACCGATGTTTCCGTCGAGGGCGGTCAGCCGAGCACTGAGCTTTGGGTTGGTCATTATACCCCAGGTATACGGTACGGCTCTAAACCTCCTGTATTTTATATGAAGATTCCGAAGAGACTTAGGCGACCCATACTGATTACCTTCCACGCCCTCAGAAGAGCTATCGGTGTGATGAGACATTGTGTTAGAAGAAACCATAGGGGAGAGTACTACGTGACTGAGTCTGTTGTCTGGCCGGCGGTCTTAGAAACCCCTACAGATGACCTCACAGACTTCCCACAAACAGCCTCAGAGATTCCTACAGATGGTCTCACAGACGTCCTACAGACAGACTCAGAGATTCCTATAGGTGGTCTCACAGATTCCTTAGAGACGACCTCAGAGATTCCTACAGATGACCTCACAGATGAAACATAGATTAATGTATATAGATGGCTGACGAGTCTGAAAAAACTCCGGAAGTCCCTAAGATAACATCAGTGGTCAAGACGGAGAGAGTAAAGGATCCGAAACGGGTGGAGGCTGGTAAACGACTGGCTCAAATATCGAAGGTAGCCAAGGAGAGGAAAGCCAGGGAGCGGTTGGCGGCTGAGATTGGTCCTGGGGTTGGTGGTCGGTCAGCCTACTACGGATATCTAATCGGAACCATTGGGTTGGTTATCGGTGGGGCTTCACTTTATTACACTATGAGGCAGGAGAGAAGGGAGGTTCAGAGGCTGAAAACCATTGATGAGGAGAAGGTAATGGAGGGAACTGTCGAACCACAGAACCCCGTTCGGACTTCCCCGGTCTTAGACACCTTCGACGAGTGAAATATGTGTTAGTATAATGTCAACCGACCGAAAAGAACTGATGAACGAGCTCTACGACGCCCTCCTGATCACAAGCGGAGCTGTGGCGGTCTCCATGGCTTCGAGGAAGGTCCTGAGGGAACCTTTGGGTACTCCTGAATCTGTAAAGGGTACCGTTAGGCTGGCTCTAGCCGTTGGAATTAGTACAGTTGGGATTAAATATGCCCAGTCGAAGGGGTACCTACCGGTTGACCCTTTTTCAAAGCCCAAGTAGCCTAAGGGGGTTCCATATGCAGTGGTTACTATGAGCGTAGAGACTGAGACACGTTGGCTGCCTCCTATGTCTAGGGGAGAGAGGAATGTGTGGGATGCTTTACGCGTTAACAGAATTGAGGCGGTTAGGGAGAAGACTTTTGATGGGTTAGTGGGGTTGGGCGGTGGTCTTTTGAGGTATGACTTCGCGGCGCCCCTTAGCGATGGTACTTTCGTACTGATTGAGTATGATGGTGAACAACATTTCAGCCCTTCCACCTGGTCTGGTAAGTTAACTCAGGAAGAGGCAGAAAGGTGCTTTAGGGTACAGAAGGAACACGATCGGATGAAAGACGAGTACGCCAGGGACAACGGTCATTACCTACTCAGGATTCCGTATTGGGAAAGACGTAACATCCGTTCTATTATCGGATCTTTGTGACGGAGTGTATTATGTCTAGTTATATATATGGCTAGTGTGGTTGCTGGTGGACTGTTTAACGCTTGGCCTTCGCGGGTGCTGGATTCCTGTTTTCGAAGTTAAATCACACCGGATATGAAGCTGAGATTAAGAGACACAACCACGCCCTCGAGCAGCTGGCCAGGGCAAAGGAGAAATGGTATGAGAGTGAGGTGGCTAGGAAGGATAGGATACAGAGGTTGAGGCAGGAACTGTCTGACGCCAACGCTGACATCAACACAACGAATCACGCTCTGGATCTGCTGAGGGGTAGGTTGGAGCAGGTTGAGGCCGTTGGGTCGTCCCAACCAGAGCCTGAGTTGTCTGACTATTACAAACCATCGGGTGAAATGAAAGAGTATCAGGCCCTGTTTATTGGGTCTGTTGGTCTGGTTGGTGGGTATCTGATGTCTAGGTTTGTTTTGTAGGGGTTAAGGAATTCGTTAGGGTTTAGTTATAATGTCTGTTTTCTGGTCGGACTTACCGAAAGGGCTGAGGGATTTACCGTCTTCAAGCGTTGAATGGGTCTGTAAGCAGATGGGGATCGAAGCCCCGGCTTGGGATCCACCCAGATGTAGCACGAAGTTGTGGTGTGAGGATTGTCTCAGATTCCGTGTGAGGGTGAGAACTGAGATGTATTCCTGTCCAGGATGTGGTGATACGGAGTATGGATATGTTGTTGGGAGATACCGGGCGGCCGGTCGTAGAAGTGAGCATTCGAGAAATAGTTGGATGAGGAAGAGACTCACCAGAGTCGTCAGGGACACAGCCGTTGACGTTGTCTTATCCGACTTTTCCAAGGTTCTTCGGGTGATGAGAAGTAAGGGTCTGATAAGAGGTCGTAATGTGTCCAGGTACAATTATTACATCATCAGATTGTGCTCAAGGAGAGGGATTGGGTTACTGGGTGGTATGAAGGATCTTAGGGAGGGGAAAACGAAGGACTTGTTTGATAACAATCTGTTTGGGATTGTGTATAAGGAGCTTGGCTGGGATCGTACCCCGGACAGGTTCTGCACCGAGTGGTTGGAGCGACACCTAACGGAATGTGATCACCCCTGTTATAACGATGGATCCGAATGTTATGATCCACCAGGACGACGACTTAGACCCTGATATGTTTGACTATCCTGATGATGTGGACTCCCGTCTCTATGAGAGACTAATCGGTTATGACATAAATCAGTTAGACAGAGCCTTGAGGGGTAAGACCAAGTCGTTCAGCTGTGCTGTGGTGAGTCAGGGTCCGCTGGAACAGGTAAACGCCCTCAGGAATGATGTGGTACGGCTGCTACGTCGGGAGCTGGCTGAGATGAGGGGGCTGAAGTTCGCTGAGACGCTGGTTGTAACGCTTGAGAAGGAGGTGTCCGACGGAACAACCTATAAGACGGCTCACTTCAACAGCCACATCAAGACTATAATCAACGGCGGTGAGATCGGTCAGGACGTTGACGTCGCGAATGAGGAGGTGGTGGCTAGGATAGCCCAATGGATAAGCGAGGGGTCTGGCTGGACGGTGGAGTCAATCGACGGTCACTACGTTAATCTGACTGTGTACAGTCCCCTGGAAGGCTCGTCATACGTCGACCTCCCGGAGGAGCTGAGACATAGTCGGAAGGGGTTAATCAACGTTAAGAATAATGATGACAGGTGTTTCATGTGGTGTCATCTGGCTCATAGGTTCCCTGTCTCACAACACCCACAAAGAGTGTCTAAGTACCGGGACCGTGTTGACGATTTGGATTATAGTGGAATCAGCTTCCCAGTGAGTCAGAGACAGTACAACCGGGTGGAGAAACAGAATGAAATACGTATCAACGTCTTTGGTTATGAAAACGGGCTAACCTTTCCAGTTTACGTATCAGAGGAAAGGTTCACCGACCTCATGAACCTCCTGATTATAACCAACGGGAACAACAAACATTACGTCCTCATCAGGGACTTTGATAGGTTTATGTACAACAAAACAAAACATAAGAGGAAAAAACACTTCTGTGTTTATTGTCTTCAATGTTTCAGTTCAGCGGAGGTTTTGAATAGGCATAAGGTTGTGTGTATCAGTGTGAATGGTAAACAAGCTGTTAGGATGCCTGACCCCGGTAAGAACGTGCTGAAGTATAGTAACTTTCACAAACAGTTAAACGTTCCGTTTGTTGTGTACGCTGACTTCGAGGCGATCACGGAAAAGGTTGGCAGACCGGAGGTGTCGGAGTCAGACCGGGAGGAGAAAGAGAAGAGACCATACATGGAGAAGTACCAGAGACACATCGATTGTGGTTATGGGTACAAGGTTGTCTGTTGTTATGACGATAGGTATAGTAAGGATGTTCAGGTGTGTAGAGGTCCTGGTGCTGTCAACAAGTTTATTGGAAAGATGTTAGAAGAGGTGGAGTATTGTAAGGGTATTCTGAAAGAACACTTCAACCAGGACATGGTTCTGACTGATTCCGACAGGACAGACTTCAGAGACGCTATAAAGTGTCACATCTGTGGTCGGGAGTATGTAGCAGAAGACGTTAAGGTCCGGGACCATTGTCATGTGACGGGAAGATACCGGGGATCGGCCCACCAGCTTTGTAACAGAAATCACAGAATGACTGATAAAATACCAGTCATCTTACACAACCTTAGGGGTTATGATAGTCATCTCATCATGGGGGAGATTGGAAAGTTCGGACAGGAGATTAACGTCATTCCGAATAATATGGAAAAGTACATGGCCTTCATGTTAGGTAAAAACCTTGTGTTTCTGGACAGTTTTCCGTTCATGAGTAGTTCATTGGATAGGTTGGTGGGAAATCTCCCAGGGGACGCCTTTAGATACACAGCTAAGGATTGTATCTTATGAGAGCAAAAGGTGTTTATCCTTATGACTACATGGATAGCTTCAATCGGTTTGATGAAACAGAGTTGCCTCCAAAGAATGAGTTTTATAGTGTGTTGAATGACGAATCGATAACCGACAAACAGTATTCACATGCTTTGGAGGTTTGGAGAGAGTTTGAGATGAGAACGATGGGGGACTACCATGATGTGTATCTGAAATCGGATGTGTTGCTGTTAGCTGACGTCTTTGAGAACTTCAGAAAGACCTGTGTTCAGTACTATGGGTTGGACCCCTGTCACTACTTCACTTCACCTGGGTTGGCATGGGACGCTATGCTGAAGATGACTGGGATTGAGCTGGAGCTGATGACTGACATCGACATGTTCCAGTTCATCGAGAAAGGATTGAGAGGTGGTGTCAGTTACATAGCCAACAGATATGGGAAAGCCAACAACCCATATATGAAGGGGTATAGTGAGGACGAGGTTGTAAAGTATATAATGTATCTGGACGCTAATAATCTGTATGGTTGGGCCATGAGTCAGTGCCTCCCGACTGGTGGATTTAAGTGGATGAGTGAGGGTAAGCTAAGAAACCTGGCTTGGGAACTTCCGGAGAATGACAGTCGGACTGGGATGATACTTGAGGTTGATCTTGAGTATCCTCCCAAACTTCACGACCTACACAACGACTACCCATTAGCCCCTGAAAAGATGGAAATACGGGAAAATATGCTGTCTGACTATTGTCGGAAAACCAAAGGGGAGTTCGGTGTCAGCGTTGGTGGTGTAAGTAAGCTGGTAACCAACCTGATGGGAAAGGAAAGGTATGTTGTCCACTATAGAAACCTACAGCTGTACGTCAGACTTGGGATAAGGGTGAAAAAAGTTCACCGGGTTTTGTTGTTCGATCAGTCCCCTTGGCTAAGGCAGTACATCAACTTCAATACCGTAAAGAGAACTGCTGCCAGAAACGCCTTTGAAAAGGACTTCTTCAAGCTGATGAACAACAGCGTTTTTGGTAAGACGATGGACAATCTGAGAAAGCGTGTAGACGTTCGGTTGGTCACCAGTGAGAGAAAGATGTTGAGGTTGACTTCCAAACCAACCTTTGTGTCCGCCAAAATATTTAACGAAAACCTTGTTGCTGTTCATAAGATTAAGGAAGTCCTGACGCTGAACCGACCAGCGTACGTTGGTATGTGTATTCTGGATCTATCGAAAACCCTAATGTATGATTTCCATTACAATTATGTGTTAGAGAAATATGGAAGTAGGGCTAAGTTGTTGTTTACAGATACGGACAGCCTGACATATGAAATTGAGGCGGAGGATGTTTATAAGGACTTCTGGGTCGACAAAGACATCTTCGACAACTCGGACTATCCGGAGAGCTCACCGTATCACAACAAGTCGAACAAGAAGGTTATTGGGAAGATGAAGGACGAGGCGGCTGGCGTTCCCATAACCGAGTTCGTTGGTCTCAGAAGTAAGATGTATTCCTACCTGAAAGACAATGGAACAGGTGGCAAAACCGCGAAGGGAATTAAAAAGAGTGTCACTAAGAAACAGATCAAACATGAACACTACAAAGACACACTATTTGGTAAGAAACAACTGTTTCAGAAAATGAAAACAATCCGGAGTGATAAACATAATCTGGGTAGTTATGAGATAAATAAGGTTTCACTCTCGTGCTTCGACGATAAGAGATACCTGCTGGAAGATGGGATTAATTCCTACGCGTACGGGCACCTAAACGCCTCATAGACAACTGCGCATGTGTAGTGTCACGCGTGACACTGGGCATGCGCAGAAGGTCTCGGGGTCTCTCACCCCGCTAAAATACATACCCCAGAATGACCAAAGGAATAGACGGTCCGGCTGGTCTCACTTATTTCCCTTAGTGGGGTAACGGTAGAGGAGTAATCCAGCCGCCATAATCACTATTAAATACTCCCCAGTGAAAACAATTACCTTCCCACCAGCTGTCTGTATTTCTGTCCATGGTATTGTGTCTCTTCCCTTCGACGGATGTAACTTTTCCCATTTCTTAGCCTGATGAACTATATCAGATCCCTTCCTGGTTAGACCTACAGACAGACCAGTTACTAATGCAATCACTCCCAAACCAATGGCAGTCATAATTCCAGCCTTCCTCAGTTTCTTACTTAGGTTAGCCTTAGTCCACTCATCATAATGTGTTCTGATACCATCCCTGAGCAGATCATCATCCTCTCCAGTTAAAGTCCGTCCGATTGTTTGGAAGTCACCTCCCAGATGTTTCACAGAATAATCGATAACTAAACCAGACTCACTAAACTCCCTGGATATACTTAATATGTTATTATCAATCAGATAGTCAACAAACAGTGGGTCAGTGCACTGTGGTTCCAACTCTAGTATATTTATGAAAAAATCCTCACAGTCCCTATATGCAGCTCTTCTTCTTATCCTCTCAGTTCTGTCCTCTGACACATTATTCACAATGTAGCCATCAATAGAGTGACCAAACCCAACACTATTACGCTCTGAAAAGTCTTCCGGAGCGTCAGTGCCCCCAAAATCTGTTTCCTCCTGATCAGGGTCTGGGTCTGGGTCATGATTCGGATCTAATGGCTTAAGTTCAATCTCCTCCATATTAAAACTGTCACGATTACAAAAAGACAAACTGTTGAAAAGTGACGTTGGTAAAGTTGTAGCCATGATCACGCCGTACATACCATGCCTTGGACTGCTATCTGGTGGTGTAACTGTGGGAAAACATGTGTACCAACACAAAACAAAAGTATCTGAAGAGAAATCGGGGAGTAAGTGAAATGTGTGTTAAAACCGCAACCCTGACCGCTTTAAGGTGTTTTCAGGAAAAACGTCATAATCCATCCTTAAAATATGAAAGGGGGGAAAAAGAGGAAAAAAAGTCTGCCCTTTCAAACATCATTTTCCGTTGAATTATGACATTTTGGGGCAGTTTTTGGCAAAATAAAAAAAAGTGGCCCCATAGCCTCATATTCTATACTACTTGAAACTACTGAAAATATTTTCCTAGATTTTGGGGGATTGGTTTCATTAACTAAGAGTACCCAGTTGTGATAGGCTTAAAGAAGTTGTTCAAATTGACAGGAAATGAAAATACTTTATGTGAAAATATTGTGACTCGCGTGACACTCAAATGAGGGTGTTTTCACTGTGGGCTAACACAAAGCCGATACAGTACCTCATTTTGAAATTTAGAATTTGAAATAAGTTATTAAATAGCAATGGCAAATTGAATACATCAAATAATGGAGAAAATTTAGTTTTGATACAAGAAATAGGACACTATTCTTAAAAAGTAACAATATTTGTTCTAGTTGCGATTAGCGACGGCGTTTCCTGTTTTTTTCCAATTTACCTAAAATTTTCATTTTAAGATTAGAGTTAAGATTAGAGATGGGGCGTGGGTTAGGGATTGGGTTGGAGTTTGAATAAGTGTTAGAATTAAGCATTATAATGATTATTCGCGATTCTAGGTAATACGTGACAGTATATGCTGATATTTTACAAGATTATCTAGCATTTTCAGTATGTTTTAGAGAACAATTTACATCGTTTAATCATTATTTGTAAGGCAAATAAATACCAGTATCCGCATGTACGCATGCGTACCTACTTTTAATTAAAAGTAAGCTTCAGCAAATATTTCTGCAATTGTACAAACAGTGCATGTGCGTATGAGGGACATAATGACATTGTAATTTAATTTAATTTAATTTAATTTAATTTAATTTAATTTAATTTAATTTAATTTAAGTAATGATTTATTTATTCGTTTGATGTAGTTTATTCAAAATATATCTAGTATAAATCAACTCAAACTAATGCCTTTTCGCCTTTGCGTTGTGGCGTACTCAGTAGTCCCAACTATACAAACACAAATTGGCGTCAAAACTTATCAAGATTCCAGGGGTGGGTTGACTTCAAATATTTTGTAATTCGCTATACAATTACAGCTACTTTTATAAAATGTTGTCAGCTACAATTACAGCTACTTGGCAACAAATATAGTTCGCTATTGACTACAGCTACTATTTTTAAATTGTAGCGAGCTATTTCGCTTCTTCGCTACTGGGAATTGAAATATGCTACATCTACTGTAGGTTCGTAAATCGCAACTGGAGTCTCGCGAGCGAACACAGCGAACCATGTTGTGACCATGCCAAATTTGAAAAGTAGCGAAAAGCGATTGTTTTGAATTTTTTCGAATAAGTAGGTGACTACTTTGAGGCTGAAAAATTGATAGTTCGCTGCAGTAACTGTTTTTAAAAAGTAGTCAAAAAGCTATACGCTTCTTTAAAATTGTAGTTCGCTACTGTAACCAACTACAAGTAGTTTGCTACGACCCGCCCTTGCAAGATTCATAATCATCTCAAAAGCCTTTTGTTATTGTATTATATTAAAAAATAGCATACCTAGCTAAAAGCTCTATTAAACGGGATGGGCTTATTTAAGTTTAGGCATAGGGAAGGGGTTAATAGAAAGGGGTGATTAATAAGCCAGATCGTAATCTCGACTGGCGCATCAAAGTGACGCGTTCTGCGTCGGAATATAACTTATTTCAAGTCAAGTTTGGGGAATTCAGTATAACGAATTTGAAAGTGTAAACAAAAATGCAAATGAATCCTGCTGCCTTAGCTTGATGTTATAACGGTTGAAATAAGTTTTATCCCAACCCCGAACGCGTCTTTGTGATGCGCAGTTGAGATTACGAACTGGCTTATATAGAGAGAGGGTTCTTAAAAATATTAGATGGGGCACATAAACTTTCCCTATGGTGTGTGTTGATTATTCAAAATTCAACTACTTCTTTCAAAATATGTGGTGAAACTGTAAACGATTTGTCATTCGTCATTAAATACTAAATCGACACATCCTTGGTTCTGGCCGATGTGTTGTCTTTAAAGTGTCTATGAAATGAAAAATTCGTTGGCATTTTTGTTGGGTTTTTTTTGTACAGAGGAGCATGGCAGGAGCACTCGCTGAAAATTTCAAGAGAATCTGATGCGTAGTTTTCGCGCTATAACCTCTCAAAGTTTGCCATGGCTGGTTCGTTCTTGGAGAAAAATTGGGCTTTCTGAAACAATGCTCATGACGTACGCAGATGGACAACTGCATAAGAACAATAGATTTTACTATTAATGATCCATCTGCGTACGTCATAAGGCATTGTTACCATGAAGCCCAAATTTCGCCAAAACAAGCTATCCATGGCAAATTTTGATAGTTGATAGCGCGAAAACTACGCGTCAGATTCTCTTGAAATTTTCAGTGAGTGCTCCTGTCATGCTCCTCTGTACAATAAAACAACCAAAATGGCAACGTATTTTTCACTTCATAGACACTTTAAGCCTCGCATCTATTTATTGAGCTAAAGAAATCCCATAACTTTACATTGATGTAGCTGGTCAACGTTGGAAGACAACCACAACTCATTGACATTTGTTTTCTGTTCACGTTATAGTGTCCTCCAATGGAACTACTCGACCGCTTTTTCTGTCGCCATTTCTGTCTCCTTCAATTCTTTGCGAACATTGCTTCACAAAAGGCATCGCGAGCTGTCCTTCCGATGTACACGTCCCATCGATCGATGGCTCTCCCTACTGTTCGTCATTAGTGAAAGACCGTCCATTGCGTCTGAAGCGTCCAAGTTGTTCGCCCGTCCACCATACTGTAAGTCAGACGCCCAGCCTGTCTCAATAAATTCCACGTGGTTATCCGGCCTGTTCTGAATTCTCACCATTTCTGTTCATCTAAATCTCATCGTAATCCTACCTGGTCATTGCAAAGTACATTACGGTAAAGACCCGAATTTAACTCTCACGCACATTGTTATTGTGTGGCAACTCAGTTTATTTTTTTATTCGGTCTTACTCCAGACGATTTTATCGCCGAAGGGAGACGTCTCGGCAAGTTATGATTTTTTGAACATAATTGTTTTTTTGGTTGAACTTACCGTCATGGCGGTCATATTGCAGGAACTTTAACAAAATAATTTTATTAGCAGCTATTATATTTTGAGGATGTTTTCCTCCAACATGGCTAAACCCATTATTACTATACATGCCCTCTCTTACCTTAATTAATGGTCTCTTGGTAATATATTATGGACGAGAAAGATATTCATCATTTAAACACACAGAAATGGGTTCAAAAACAAGGCGATAGCTGAGCTTTTTTATCAACTTAGAAGTACTTAGATATCTGGTGAAATGCTCTTTCAAATGTTTGATATAATAGATCGTTTTCATCTGACGTCACGGCGGCCATATTGGTGTACCAAAACAATGAAATGGCGGCCATGTTGGTGTACGGCATGGGAATTAACTCTTTCTTATTCAAATATTTCGTATTGTTTCACCACCCCAATGGGGCCACCGATCACGTGAGTGAAAACGATCTATGGATCGTTTTCACTCACGTGATCGGTGGCCCCATTGGGGCGGTGAAATAATACGAAATATTTGAATAAGAATAGAGCTAAATTCCCATAGGATAAAGATGGTACACCAATATAGCCGCCATTTTATTTTTGGTACACCAATATGGCCGCGATGACGTCAAATGAAAACGATCTCTACATTTCAAACTCATTAATAATTCATAAATAATTGGGTAGTTACAATAGTTTATTCAATCACCTCATTGAAGTTGGATACCCCAGTAAAACACGCTAAAAACGTACGCTACCCAAGATAATAGCTGCAAACCAGTTGTACATCTATAATTCTTAAGATATCCAATTATCTATGCAATATAGACAAGTTAATTCAATTTTTAAATTGGAATCGCTCGATTGAGATGCCATATCAACAACTCGTTTATCGTTTATTCGAAAACGAACCACTTGGCCTTCGGCCTCGTGCTTTTATCGTCTTTTCTGGTGTTTGGATCCTCTGATGAAACATTCAAATTCGTTGTTTAAATTACTAATCAGCATTTTAATAGAAAGTCAAGGCAGAAGTTTGCTTAATTTCTTAATGTAATTTCTTCTTCCGGTACCCAAACCACTGACACGCTACTGATTTACTTTGTGTTTTCTTAATGAATTCTTGAGAATTATTACATCTCAAACAAATCAGTATTTTAAGAGAAATCGAGATGAAAGTTTTCTCAATTAATTCATAGTTTCAAAAGCATCGTATCCGTACATCGCTTGTATCCAATGCCTCGTCTTGGTGCTGATTTTCTTTGTTTCCGGCTCACGAATTATTAATTTCTTATACTGTCGATTGTCTTTCGTTTGCAGAGGAAGCGTAGACAAACAGGGGTTGAAATACTTCAGGAGAATCACGGAAACCCAGGGAAAGACGCGCCTTATCGGGAAAGCACCCAGTGCAATACAGGAGCTAGACTTCCAGTAGAAGTTTCTAGATAAACTTGAATTGCAAGTTATAAGTGAGTGAGATGTCTCCAAGTTGCATAGTTGTTTAAGAACACCGAAAGTCTGAGGAGAGTCGGCAAGTTAGAGGCAATACATGGCGCACCATTCTACATTACGAAGAATGTTGGTGTGATAATACGAATGCAGGTACGTATACATGTACTGTATGACGTGTGGTATGTTTGTGAACTACAATGCTGAGGGTCGGGCAACATGCAAATTAAGTAACAGCTCTCGCACGGGTGGTACCGGTACGGTTGATAACACTGCAGAGACTCTGCTCCAGTGATCGCATTCCCATTGAGGGGGTAAGGGGAGGCGAGATGGGGACACTTTCATTGAACTGTAAATCTTCTGCAATTTTACAAAGCTAAGATTTTTGAAAATTTAAGAATTCGTCATTTTCAGACAATCTTGGACAAAGTCTGCCAAGGACTTTTGTCCAGGATTCTAGGTGTAATGTAGCAGTCCATTGCTCGACTTTCGCTAATCTCAAATACTCATAAATTGTTTTTAAACATTTAGACATGCATCGAATGCTGGTATACGAGATCATTAACCTACCATGGATGGGATGTAATTCGCTTCTTTTAACCAATTGACATGACATCCAGAATACCAATATCTACATGTATAAATTCGAGTTAACAAGTTAGAACGTCCTATATTTAAAGAACTTAAAAGCATTAATACTTATATGGAGATCTTGATTGCATCTCAAATGTGATAAGAACGCACAGGCTCAAATTTATTATGGCATTGATGGAGAAGTCGACAACTGCTCTAAGAGCCTACATAGCTGCTTACAAAGAGAAGAACTCCCAACAGCGACATGTATGCGAAGGATCGTGTGGCGGAATGTATTCAGAAGTGTATAAACCCGCTCGATCTGATGATGTTGGCGGTGGTGATGAGGGTGATGATGTTAATGATATCGATGATGATGTTGATGTTGATGATGATGATCATGATCATGATGATGATGATGATGATGATGATGATGATGATGATGATGATGACGATGGTATGATGATGATATTCTTCTGAAGGCTATATAGCCAAGTTCAACGAGTATTAGGCTTTATACATGAACATGTTGACTGGTTGCTGAGGCACACAAGTGTTGAGAAGAGAGTTTTACAGACGTCATCGATGTGATCTGTCACGAAGTTAATATTTCAACAAACTATGATTAATGACTGTTTGAACTTCGTGTCAAGCTGGGAGAAAGATTTTATTGCCTACATACTGTATATATGGAAATAATGGAATGTCTGTTTGGATCAAGGTCCACTGTTGCTAAACAAGCCATGGGACGTGAGTAGTAATGTATATTTTGTGAATACTTATTATGTGTTGAAGACTTGGACTGAGTTGGTCAAAAGCGATTAGCACTAATACTGGATTATTGTTAATCTGTTATTTGACTTCGGTGTTCTTTCTTTTTTTGGCTGACTGCTTCACAGAATAAAAACTTAAATTATTCATACAAGATCTATGAATAATGAATCCAATTTTTTTTAGCTATACATGGTAGCTAATATTCTTTTATTCAACGATGTTTCATTAGTCCAGAATTAAACCATGGTTGTCTTTTGATCAACCGGCCCCAGGGGCGCACTTTCTGGCTACACTTGATCACTGTCGTACTCCTCATCTCAGTATTTCTGAAATATCCTAAAATCTAGGTGAAAACTGACATTGTTAACATGAAATTTGTATTTCTACAATGAGTATACTCTGCATGATCATTTCGTTGTCAAAATTATGTACGTCTGTCGATTTTGTTCTATTTTCAAACCTGAATATTTTAAGAATATGCAGGCAATTTTAAAAAGAAAGAAAAGTCCCACAATTTTTCTCCTGATCAAAGTGTGCTACATAAGTACGCCCCTATTACAGAGATCGTAACCTTCAAGCTTTAAACCAATCGCGTTTCAGTAATTTAAGAGGTTGCTCAATCATCTTTGAGAATTGTATTTATATTGGGGGGGGGGGGGGGGAGGTGCTTGAAGGAGGGGCGTGTTAGCTTATAAAAAAGTGTTGTTGTGAATTTAAAAAGTTTGGATGAAATATGACAATCCACCCCCTTAGAATTTCTATTTTTTCGGAGTGTCGACAATGCTTCATTACGTTCAAACTCATTAGAATTCAGAGGTACTGTAAGGCAACAAACAGTGGCGTCGTCAGGCTTTTTTTAACCTGATGATTAAATGAAACGATTGGAGTGTGTTGCTTCCTAAGCTCATCTTTGTCGGAGCAACTGACTGACAAGTATAGGCCCGAAGTGATATCAGTTTTATCGCTTAAGGGACAATATCACAATTGGTATGAGTGAGCACAGCGAACGAGGGACAATTATGATATCGTCCTAAGTGAAGGCAATATAGCTTTTATCACCGCTTCACGAATGCGATAACTTGTTTATCACATACCTGTACTTTTATCAAGACAACGGAGAATAAAAACTTTGTCTCGCTGTTCCTGGATATATCGTTTTTATCACCCATTGTTATCAATCTGACAAAGGCACAAGTATGTGATGACGACAAATACAAGGACAATGCGCGCGCATGTCATTTGACGAGAACGAGCACGTGACAACTGACAAGAGTACGGATATACGTTGGTCGAGTATCTTTCTTCCGGATGACTTACATGATTACATGAGAGAAAAAAGCAATATAGCGTCGTTGTTGCACTTGCGAAACAAAGGAAAAATTAACTTTTCTCTGAGGTGTATGTTTTTTTCTTTTTAATATGGATTAATGCTCTTAACACGCGCGAAGATTCTTTTCTAATGAAGAGAATACGGCGAATGAATGAGGACGAGGCTTACGAAACCGGAGTATGCAGTTTTAGGGTACTTATTTAGCGGAGCAGTTCCAATCACACATGTATATAGGTACCTTTTTCAGTTTTTATTTGTTAAGAAAGTGAATGTTGTTTTTGAGAAATGTTGATCGTACATGTATTTATGCGTAAATTGTGGCGCACGTCGGTTGTCATACGCCATATTGCGTACGCTTATTTGCAGTTATTAGGCATTGCATGACAATTAAAATTGCGTCAGTAAAGAGGAGATAAACGTTTGGTTTAACAACGCTGCGACGAGGTAATAAAAGGATCTGTAATGTGCGGCACAAAGTAACAAATTACAAATGTCCAATATACAGTAAAAGTTCATTTGAAGACTTTATGGATTTACTTCTTTGCTGTAACTTCTTCTTGATTCTTTCGGGGTTTTTGTTGTCTTGAGATGTAACTCATGCTGTACATTTGATTTTACTTGTCAACTGCTCTGTTTGTGCCCAAATACCAACTAAAGAGCCCTGAATAGAGCTACTTCTTTTTTGCTTAATTACGGATTGTGGTGGAAAAACTTAAAATCATTTGGAAGTTTTCTAGGATCAGAAGGTCTCGCTTCTTCAGATTTAAACTAGAAGTTACTATCGCGAGCGAAGTGCTGCCTCGTTGTTGAGACGAAAAACTTTAGCGTTACGCCTACTCCGCAGGCAACTCTGTGCAGCCTGTGGCCTAAGTAACACTCTCTTGCATGCCCACTCCAGTAACTCCACCCGAGTTTGTTCGCCCCACCCAAATTTGCCCATTCCACCTGAGTTTGCCCACTCAACCCAAGTTTGCCCACTCCACGCAAATTTCCCCAAACCACCCGAGTTACCCACTCCACCCGAGTTTGCCCACTCAACCCAAGCTTGCCCACTCCGATTTATATGTAATATTTAACCAACCCATGAATAGATACAAATGAACCTCTGGTATCCAGGGTATTATTCGTGAGATCTGTGATGGTTTTGCTTTATGTGATTAATTAGCTGATATGAGCCAGTCAATAGAACTAACTGGTCATCTTTTATATGACTGATCAATTAATTTAATTTGACTCAACTAAAAACCATCGTATGAACAGGGGTCTAAAAACCATCGTATGAACAGGGGTGGAAGAATTTAATTTCTTTCTGGGACCACAAACAGAAAACAAAAAAATTTTCTTCCAGTTCCTGGTTGAATTTTTTACCGAATGCGACGGGGCTAGAGTGTAACAACTCGACCGCTGCCTGAGCCAGCAGTACAGTGAATATAAACAAGAGAAATGATTGTATAGTTTATTATTTTGGAAAGTTTAAAGAAAATTTAGCAGCTAGACAAATACTCGCCATCAACTAATGTAAGTCCACTAAGTCGTGTTTTTGTACACGTCGTTGCAGCTCCTGGTATAAATGGTGCATGTATGTTTTTGGTGCAAGAAATTCAAGCAAATCCTGTACCCAAGTTGAAGAGGCAATCAAACAATGGAATTGCTTGTATGCTTCTAAATTATCCAGAACCGGGATACAGTCACGTCAAATTATTCAAACCATTTTCAAGTTTTGTAAAGGCTGGAGTATTACAGCATGTAAACATCTCTTTATAGCTTAAAAGTTTAGTGAAACTACATAAACTACATAGTAACTTGATAATGGTTATGACTTATGATAACTAAATTTTTTTCAATAAAGTTGGGTGCAAATATGCAATGAATTTATTGACCTGGATTCTGAGATGATCATGAATTTGCATTACTGTATAGTAGGGATGTGCCGGATCCGGATACCGGTATCCGGTATCCGGCAAAATACGAACATCCGGCACTATCCGGTATCCGGTAAAATATGCTAGATATTTACCAGATAGTGCCGAGACTTCTAGTATAAATATGAACCCGAAAACACGTTGCCCTTGTCTTTTTTTGTGCCATAAGAAATTGTGAAACAGTACAATTGTAAAAAACAATTGCTGGAAGTAAAAGGTTTTCGTGATGTTACTGCTGCCGTGTATGCGGCGCTTACGGAACTTCAGACAGAAATCTATTACGGCTTGCTTGGAGGTAAATATACACACGGAAAACCGCTGAAAATTCACTCTGAATTTTCAGCAGTTTTCCGCATTCCTCATTATTACCCTCTAGCACATCCATTCCCCGGCCCAAAATAAAAATATATTACAATTTGATTTGCCATTCAACCAAAGAAGAAGTCCTCAATTGTATGGGATTTTTTCAATGAAGACCTCTCTGAAAAGATCTATGCAATATGTACGAAATGTAAAGAGCGCATAAAGCGAGGAGTACTGATCTCTTGAATCGTGTTCATCCACACCATTACACAACCACTTACGGCGTAAACATGCTAATGAGCTATTAGCAAAAGAATTGGGAAAAAGTAGTGAAGTATTGTCTAAGTTCCACCATGAATATCCGGTATCCGGTTATTATCCGGTATCCGGTTCCTTTGAATCCCTGACCGGATCCGGTAGGCTACTATCCGGTACCATCCAGTATCCGGCAAAGCAGTATCCGGCACATCCCTACTGTATAGGCTAGCTCTTTGTTCAATTACATAATAAAACGAATATATTATAAAGCCATTTAATAGGAAGTGATAAGCACTGTTCTGCTATGATGCTATCTTCCCAACAATCCCAAGTTATTATTTGTTGATGCAATGTTGCCTTACTTTTATTTAATACCAATGGTTGTTATTTGACTGTATCAACATTCAACAAATTCAGGAAATAATAAAGTAATATACCTGCACTCTAGCCAAATAAGCAGTCCATTTTAGAATGCCTGCCGGAAGGCCTGTGTAGTTGCATTTTCGGAACTGGTCCCGGTCTGCTCTTAAAATGTATATATTCTGCACTCGAATTTTCCTTCACCCAAAATCCTGAGAACATGCTATGTAATCGAGTGAAATGTCCAATATAACTTACTTTAGAATCATTGTCAGAGAAACATGAAGAGAAAATTTGATGATTTTTTACTCAATGGAAAATTGTGTTGATCTCCCCGTCTCCAAAGCCGCGAGTTAAAACCCTGAAATCCCACTCAAGTCAAACATTTTTCTGTCAATTAACTTAAGTCTTCAGAAGTATTAAGGTGGTCTTGGACATTAAAAATAAAAATCTTTAATATTAGTATTTTGAAACATATTTTGGGTGGAAATGATAGGATATCAGTTGCTGATACCAAAACAGTCACTTTTACATGTGCTGTTACCATGGTAACCAGGAAAAACCCCCAATGGAGTAATAAATAGCCCTTGCGCGGGACATGATTGAAAGAAAAGTAAAGTCAATTAAAAGAAAAAAATAGATTTAATATAAAGCCAATATGTGTATCCAAATAGTAAACCTCAAAAAATTAAATATCTATATATATTTACATTAAAAAAATTATTTCCTTCGTGACTATGCCAAAATCCAAATAAAAAATCAAAATACTTAAGGATATATTCCCAATATATGGGCTTTTGGAGGTTTAGGTTTTAAGAGCTAGTTACAGTGATCAAACCTGAAATTTTCATGTCAATAGGACAAATATTGAATGCAGCAGAGAGTCCCGAGTCCGGTTTGAGCTGTTTTGAGAAAATCGAGTTTAAAGTTTTGAATAACCTTTTGCAAATCAAATAAAGTCAAACATCAGCTAGAAAGATCCTTTTGAATAGGTTTTTCCTTCTTTTTCTTCATGTTTGTCAGATTGCCTTTTTCTTTTACCCCTGAGGACCTTTCGTGTTTTGTTCTTGTTGTCGGCTTTGTAGATTGACTTCTTTACACGAAGGTTATCAGCTTGTTGAACTCCAGCAAGACAAAAGGCTCCTGGACTAATTCCAAGAGTTCGTAGTACTTTAATTGTGGCTTTGGCACCAATATTGAAGTGAGCCACAGCATCATAGACTCCCAATTGAAATCCATTTGTTCCAACAAACACTGTTTTAGGAATCCGATTCCAAATCATGCCATTGGACGACTCGTTCTGGTTTTGTGTCTTCCCATCAAGGCATTTCCTCAGGAGGTCATCTTCACTAAGCCTAGCATAGACAGGTTTAAGCTCAGCAATAATTGGCAGAGGTAAGCCTTTGCCATGTTTGTAAGTGCTAGTTTTGTTAGCTTGGTCCCTCTTGTAACCACACCAACTACTTTCACCATTAGGACAATAGGTATGCAAGGGTCGTTTGTCTGTTGAAGCACAGTGAAACAATGTAGCGAGCACATTGCTTTTCATTTCAGCCAAATTACCACTATTACTTCTAATGGCAATACCATAATAGTTTTGAAGTTTGTCTATCATGCTATGAGTTAACTTTCCTTTCCCAGCTAGTCCTTTCTTCCCTTTCTTTAGTTTTCGTAATGCTGTCCCAAGCGTTTTTGGACGTGTCCAACACATTCTTTCTTTTCTTTAACCACATCATAATCTTCTTTATAGATATTTTGAACAGCACTAAAACTTTTACTGTCTCCATCTCCATAAAATTCATTATAATGAAGATTATGAGTGCTGACTGATCGGTTGAAAATTCGCTTAGCTCCTTCAGGCTCCATAGCTGGTGCAGAACCACTATAATTTGCCTTGCATTTTGGTGCATTCTCTGTTTTCCAAAGTCTATTTTCAGCCGTCTCCTCATCACCCTCATGCTTTTTGCACTGTTGACAAACCTTGCTTAGTGGCTCTACATCGAGAACTTTTCCCGTTTCCATAGAAATTGCAGTAACGCAGCCATGTAAAGAGGAGAAACCTCTTCTCTGCCATGTTCCATCGCAAGATACAGCAGTCTTCACAATTTCTTTAGCATTCTGGGTTTTGGAATTGTGGATTTCTTTGGCAGCATCATTGGTTGACATTTCAGCAACATCTTTCGCAGCCCGTAGAATGGCTTTTGTATGCCTTGCATATGGCTTTGTTCCAACAGGTGATGGCATGTTCATTGTGGTGCAAAAACGTTTCATTGCAGATAGTCCACAACCAATCGATCTCATTGCATATACCATTCTTCGGTTGACCTGGAAGTAATGGCCCACTCTTTCTGAAGTATAAAATGTTTCAGTCCATCCACAGGTTTTACACTGAAGAGCAAGACATGAAGCATATCCCATACGTTGGGTAATACCATCAACCAATGTTAATTCACAGTCAAAGCATTCCTTGCATGGTAACATCTTGAACATGATGCTTAGAATTGCCATATCTATAATGCGATATCCACTTACTCCGTTTTCATTTATCGTAGAAGTTGGCGAACCATTTCTTGCGCCAATTTTTCGGGCAGACGCTGATTGCGATGTCGTAGGGGCTTCATCTTGGGCAGCAGCAGGAAGCAGCACATTTTCCTCACTAGTTGTATTTTCAGTTTCGCCTTTGCGCACTTTGGGCTTGAATGTTTATTCCCATAAAATTTACGTCTCTTTGCACGCTGTCTCGCCATTTTAGAAATGGTATAAACGCTTGAAACTAACAGTATAAAGGAAGCTTTTCAAAAATGAATACAAGATGGCCGTTGTGAAAGAACACGCTGTCACGCTTCACCTTGATAAAAGGCTTGTACTTGGTTTAATTTAAAATGAAAGGGCTTAAAATCGTAATAGAATCGGGGAGGGGTAGCTGAGTATTCATTTGTACCAAAAAATCATTTCGTAAAGTGTCCAACCCTCGCAATATAACAATAACATCTCGTTGCTATGGTGGTTGCTAAGGCACAAAATTACAGGAAAGCAGCTATTTTCCTATATTTATCCATTTCCCGTCAAACAAATAAAAAAATTAACACCAGAAAACGAAAAAGCATTGATTAATGATGTATAATATCACTGTTTTGAAAATTTCATTTTTTCAAAAATTTTCGTCTACCAACCATTTCCGTGAGAACTTCCAAAACTCAGTTTTTCGACCTTCTGCTATAACATTTTCCACGATGACAATTGTTCTTCGAGCACTTGGCACTTTTCTGACAAAGACTACCACTGCGGGAAGTACAAAGAAATTTTCAAGATGATGGCCATTAACATGTACAAAAAAATACGTTTTTAAAAACGAGGTTTACCTTGACAAAGGTTCTTCTGACATGGCTAATTCAATAGTTTAAAGCTTCCCACTCATTCTGGCTTTAATGAACTTCGTGTTTGCCATAAAGCCATCATCTCCTGTCCCGTGATTGACCAAAAATTCCCATAAAAATCATTTAATTGGCTATATATCTTTTGACACACCTTCTGTATTAACAATCGACAAAAGGGATATAAATGCGACAGTATTGCGCTAAAAAAATCGACAAGAAATGTTGTCTTGCGCCTTTTAGTTCACCGCGTAAAATCGATTTATTGACGTAATACTCGTTTCAGAAAATGGACAATATCAAAGGAAAATATAGTGAAAGAACGCTCAAAACTATTTTAATGGGAAAATGTATACTATTTCCTTTATCCATTGCGTTTGCAGGTATAAAGTTGTTTTAAATCATTTATATTACCATGCTAAAGTTAGAGCAGGCGAACATTTTAGCGATAAACCGTTGGCACAAGATACCCTTGAACTTGGCGCACATTCAAGGCCGATGGGAGGAAATGGGGTTGATCTGTGACGCCGTGCAAAGACTTGGCAATTTCGGGTTGATGAAGTAATGGCTCTTGTTCGTCCCAATAACTGCGCATTGTTGGTAGACGGACAATGCCCAAAGGATGTGTTCTATCCCACAATGCTTTGCGAACAAACTATATTATCAAATGGAGCGGGCGGAAGTTGTCGTCATTCTAACGTCAAAATTAGACCGCATGTCCCGCTGTAATATTTTCACAAAGCAATGCCCTAAAATGAGAACGTCCGGAACCTTACCCGCCATGAAATGCTACAACCAACAAGCGAAGGCGATCAGTGCGAAGGACAAAATTTCGCAAATTGCTCGGTCTTAACGTAACAACTTCGTTAAACAAAATTTAATGGATTAACTAACGCTTTTCCTGACCAATACAAGGAACAGGAATCTTACCTTGTGATTAGTCAACGGAGAAAAGATAAAAACGTCTTGATTCACTGAGAAACTGAAGTGAATGCCCGCGTTTCCAGCACTCACGTGACTTGTGTTCTTGGAGGGGGTACTCCCAATTGCCTTTCCTTTACCCCCATACAGTGCCCGGATGTTGCCACGTCACAATTACACAAACAATCAACCAGGGAGGAAACATAAAAATTCTATTCGCGTGCAAATATTTCATATCCATAGCTTATGCGCGCTGTATTCGTCTATAACAAGTCGTGTTCACACAACCAAAGTTGGAGATAATTGAATTAAAACAAAGTCAGGTAAAAACATATATTTATTAGACAGATATATAATTAGAATACAAAATTATACATGTTCAGCAAATGTTCAGTTGTTTCAAGTTTGTAGTCAAGTAATTTACCGACTTTTGAGAAAGGTACTCTTCGTACGCTTTCTTATGATCAGTTTCGTGGCTCATGAATGTCTCTCCAGTCTTTTTGACTGTATATCGGTAAGATAGTGGCATACTAAACAGAACAATGGAAAAGGGTTCAAGGGGATCTTCTTGCGGTTTCCATTCGAAAAAGTCACAGCAGTTTTTTTCGCTAGTGGGAACATGAGTAAAATAGACGACCTTGGTTGTCACCTTCTTTCTTAATTAACACGTGCGACAAACCAGACCATGTCGACATATTGGTTTGATATCCTCAAAGACATCAGCCCATTGCCAAAACGAACAGCGATTTCCTTGTTCGGAGCAAGCAAAGTATGGTCTTCCGTAACTTTCCTTCATTTTATCTTTAACCATTCGCGTCTGTGCTAGTTTTCCATGGGCATTACACGTTGAATGTATACACCCACTTTCATGGAAGGAAGCTATGGCTTTTCCAAACATGTAGCAGTCTTATTCTGGGCAAAAGAACTTGCAACTAGGTTTCTGTCCACAGAACCAAAACGCACCCTTCTGTGTAATTGTCGAAGATGCAGGTTCACCGTGTAAACATTCCATTATAGTCGTATTGTAATCCGACTATAGATTTTCTAACGCTTTCAGCAAACGTTCCAATCCTTCTCTAAAATCTCGAACAAGTATACAGTAGATTCGTCCAACGAACTTAGCCGACCAGACCAGGTGTAGTTCTAGCATCGTAATGATTATACTTCAATTCCGAGCTTATATAGCCTCATGCGCACTAATTATCCCAGTCTTGTCCAAACATGTCCTGCGTACGTGCGTCATGCATTCGTCATGCGTGAGTCATGCGTGACTCACGCTGAATATTGATGAGGCGGCATCCCTTTGGTCCCTGGATGAAGGGGGGGGGGGGGGGGTATCTACTGAGGGGCGTACGAAGCTCCTCGTACGATGACAATGATGACAATTGTTCTTCGCGCATTTGACACTTTTCTGACAAAGACTACCACTGCGGGAAGTGCAAAGCAATTTTCAAGATGATGGAATTTTCAAAAAATACGCATTTAAGAACGAGGTTTACCTTGACAAAGGTTCTTCTGACATGGATAATTCAATAGTTTAGAGCTTCCCGCTCATTCTGGCTTTAATGAACTTCGTGTTTGCCATAAAGCCATCATCTCCTGTCCCGTGATTGGCCAAAAAGTCCCATAAAATAATTTAATTGGCTATATCTTGTTACACACCTTCTGTATTAACAATCGACAAAAGGGATATATATATATGCGACAGTATGTCGCTAAAAAAAATCGACAAGAAATGTTGTCTTGCGCCTTGTAGTTCACCGCGTAAAATCGATTTAGTGACGTAATACTCGCTTCAGAAAATGGACAATATCAAAGGAAAATATAGTGAAAGAACGCTCAAAACTATTTTTAATTTGAAAATGTATACTATTTCCTTTATCCATTGCGTTTGCAGGGATAAAATTGTTTTAAATCATTTATATTACCATGCTAAAGTTAGAGCATGCGAACATTTTAGCGATAAACCGCTGGCACAAGATACCCTTGAACTTGGCGCACATTCAAGGCCGATGGGAGGAAATGAGGTTGATCTGTGCGCCGTGCAAAGATTTGGCAATTTCCGGTTGATGAAGTAATGGCTCTTGTTCGTCCCAATAACTGCGTGTTGTAGGTAGACGGACAATCCGCAGAGGAGGTGTTCTATCCCACAATGCTTTGCGAACAAACTATATTATCAAATGGAGCGGGCGGAAGTTATCGTCATTCGGAACATGGAAGTGATAGAGAGCGAGTCTAGTAAGGCAGATGCCTTACCTATCATTGTCGATATCGTAAAGTAAAACAATTCTTCAAAAAATGTTTGCGTAATTCTTACCCTCCAAATCGGGGGGGGGGGGATACGCACCTGGGGGGGGGACATTACGCACTTAAATTTTGCACGTTTTCACATATTACGCTATGAACACAAGACTTTGTAGTTTATATTAACATTTTAATCTCTCACAATAGGTAAATGTAGAAGATCTTAACATGCAATGAAACAGCAACGTCTGCCGGCCTTTGGTAATACAACAAGGATGTGGCCATAAATTTATGTAATATTATTATAAAAGTTTCTACAAGGATCGAAGTTAAAAGAAAGTTCGTTCATGCATGTCTATTGTCAACTATTTTAAGGTTGAAGCCAGTGCTCTGTTAAGTTTGACCACTCTTTCGAATTTTTCTTTCAACTTGGAGTATGCTGGGACATTCCATTTTCCCGATTTTAACGGAATGACCTCATGTGGACCATCAATAATATCGTGAATAGAAAATATACTAATATCGCGCTCCAAATGGTCGGGAATAGACGACAGTACTGTGTCTGTTCCAATATGTGGTTTTAAGCAGTCGAATTCGATGCCACTGACAGGGCCATCGACATCATGAAGAAAGCGACGGGTTGCCTTACCAACATGTAGATGGCCTTTCTTTTTGCCATTGTAAATAATGCCATACCACTGTTGGACCACAGATTCTTCTGACACTGGAGGGCTTAGTTTTTTCCATAGCCCTTTCAATGCTCCTTCGTCATCTATGGCTGCCATTTCCCGCTCCTCCGGCGCTGATTCGGTGCTCTTTTCTTTCTCTGAATCATCCCGTGAAATTGCGTAATTTTTACGCGCGCAAAAATGGACACGAAGGGGAAAAATTACGCACACATCAGAGTGTTACTTGCGCAAGGTTATTTGATACCAAAGCTAAGTAGGTTAAAGGTCATACCACAATACCATCAAAACATGCCAGAATTGTCTGCAGCTTCCCACTGGGCTGGCAAATCGAGAAAGTTTAGTCATTGTCTTTGAAACTTGATCTCTTTGAAACTATCTGGTCAAAAGCGGTAGTCGACGAAAGCGTTTAAAATTCAAGCAGATAATTGTGCTGTATGTAGGAGTTTACTGCTTAGAAATATGAAGAAAAGGTTAAACTATTCTATGAAACACTTTAGAAAGTCTCCCACAACATAGTTAGCGCAAAATTAACTGCGTAAGTTTTCCCCGCCAACCTTGAGTGCGAAAGTTTTTCCCGCGTTGACTATAATTGTAATAGTCACAGAAGTAAGTATATGATACACATACAGTGGTAAATACAGATGTGCAGACCATGCTAGCAAATATGCATAGAGCCTGTAGATAACAGTATCTATAACTTTATGCTATTATATTATTAACAACAGTTGTTAAATTTTTATTGCAATATTTAAATAGCACAAAGTGTACAGTACTAAACTTACATGAATTGGCATTTTTATGCAGTCACGAGACACATTACTCCACATTGGGCCTCTGAATAGACGATTAAAGCGCTGACCAAATTCTGAAACCATTGTAGAGTGCCATAAATCATAATCCTGTGGCATGGATATCTGTTATGTATCTGAAATAAAATGTGCACATATTGTTTATTGATTAACATAAAATTTTGAGCACCTGTGGAAGAAAGTCCTCAAATATTATTAGAACTTAACCTGCATGCATACATACAGGAAGCAAATGTAGAAAATTATATATAATTATAGCGAACTCATCTAACTAATCAGTACAGGAAACACAAACAAACCTGTTGTGTGTTAGTACAAGTAAAACATTTAATTTGGTATTCAACCAATCCAAGAGGCATCCGACCCATTGGCATAAGTGTGTCTGTACCATCTGCTCTCCTCACACCAACACACTGAGCAAACTTTAGCAGCAGATTTTCCTTTCCTGCATCCTGCAAATTTTTCATAGCTTCCAGAGAAAGGGAGACAAATTTAGAAGCATTTGACTTTATACCACTAGATTTAGCAAGACTTGCAAATCGATTATATAGCTCATCATGTGGTAGAAATGCACACACTCTGGAAAGCAGCTTGGTCAATGATTGAGCACTATCCTTCACCACCAAAAGCTCACAAAGTTCAATAATCTTTATTTTAATCGATCTGCTGTACTTAATTCACCCATAAGTTTCCTTTTTCTTCCCTGTTTTAATATAAAAGAGCATTGCACAATATTAATGCAGAATATCAGTTTTAAATCACACTTGTTTGACATCTTTGTCACAAATAAACCATTAAAGTTAAAAAATATTTATGATAGTACATTTAAAAATAAATGGTTTTCTTACATTTAAAATAACTGCTGTTGAACTAAGTATCGATGGCACTGCACCAGTTTTTAGCTGTCTTCTTTGGGAAATTTTACATTTAAAGTCCTCTTCCTTAAAGTGAAGGGAGCAGACTCGTCGGTGCTTATTTAACTGGTAAACTTTCAAGCCTGTGGCGGTGAGCCATTTTGACAAAACTACTGACTTGGAAAAAGGAAACCTGTAAATATATGAAACTGGCTTTTAAAATTCAAACTTAAACTATACAGGTACCAGGTGGAAAACCAAAAAAACTCCAGAAAGGTACGTTTTACTGATTAAACAAATTAAACCTACCTATGAAAGCCCGCTGAGTTGTTCCCGTTGTGTTTGTTTGTGCAGTTCACGAACGAGCAGGATAAAACCATGGTGTAGACAAAAAATGTCCAAAAAATAAACATTTATAAACTTCAAATTCGCTAATAACTTGTAAGAAAAGACCTCGGGACGTTTCTTAAGACGTGTTTTTTTTTAATAATTACATATCGACGGATGAACGTACTGAATCGTGAACAAAGATACACTTTTATAGCAGTATTCAAGCCAAGCCAAAAAACATTTTGCTGTCCTTTTAAATTTTCGCGCGGAAAAAACCCAAACAAACTTGACCTTGATTACAGCAGCTGAATTGTAACCTTGACCTTCAGGATTTCATCCGGGCATCATTGTTCTGCCAACCAATTTATCCAAGATGGCAGCCTTCAATTGTTTACCTGTGGTTGGCTGAAATTAGGATTGGGTGCCCCCTCTAGTATTTATATGATCTCTATGTATGAATCGCTGTTGCACAGTGAGTCCGACATGGACAGCCAAGGCCCCAAAATATTTTGTAAGGTCAATTGCAGCCACTTGCTGCAATCCCTTAGCTGCCAAGCTGTCTGGTTTTGAGCCGCCAAACAAACTTTCGAAGAAGCATTATGAATAGACCATGTATGTAGGACATTTCATGGACATAGAGGCGCTTATCTCTCTACATCATCCTGGTCATCTTAATTCTTAACTACCTATTACTTTACCCCTTATCTACCATGAGCTGCCTGGTTTTGAGGCTCCAGATACTGGACTTAATACCTCTACCCAGCCAGACACTGTCTGACTAGAAGAAGTTTTAGTATTAATAGACCATATAGGACATTTCACGGACATGGAGGAGCTCACCTCTCTACATCATCCCAAGTCATACTTATACTAACTAATAACTACCAAGTACCAACAGTAAGATTATTTAAAGATATATTCAGTGATGGATTAGAAATGTTGTAGAAAAATGTAAAGGAGATTTACTTATTTGTCACCATAATTTATGAAATATTAATTATCAGTACCGTAATACGGGGATGTTTTTTAATGTGTGCAAAACACTAGAACTTGTTCTTTTACTGACAGGCCTAACAGTACCAGATGATTACCAACTAAAGACTGCATACCCATACTGAAATATTTACACATTTTAAGTGTTTTGGTGCATTTAAATAGTTATTGCAGTGATACAAAATATATATCAAATCAATAAAATGGTTCAATTAGTTAAATTAGTTCATTTCTGCTGTCAGCAAAGAATTTATCAATAACCTGCTGAACAGAGAAGGTTGTATATCTTGATGTATTATCAAGATTCCCATCAATGCCAAGCCATTTAAGCGTTCTTCTACCATGGTGCATGTTGCTTGTATAATCTTTCAGCCTACGCATCACTGAAAAAGAACGTTCACACTCACAACATGCAACAGGCAGTGTAGCAAGAATTCTAAGAGTAACTTTGATGTTTGCCAAAGAATCAAAGCTTATAGCTTTAAGTGTGGATGCAACACTATTGGGGCATGAACCTTTATAACTTACCCAATATGTCTGCCACAATTCCAACTCACCATCTAAGGCAAGAGGATTTGGAAGGTCATCTTCATAAAAATTTGAAAATTTTCTAAATGTCTGCTTCCAGCTAATAATACCATGCAGTATTGTTTATGAACGGTGTCATTTTGCTAGGAATAATAAATACTTAACTCATATAGATGGCATTAACACTACTTACATCAAATCTGGTCTTAAGATCAGAAATAAGGTGGTCTAAAACAGGAATTGTAAGTGTGCGCTTATAATACTCATAAGCATCAGAATCAGGGAGATGTCTAGAACATGACCTACAATCACATGCAAAATAAACGCGACACGCCATACTCCCGCACCCTCTCCAATGTTGGTTAGTGATGGTTTGCACTGTTCGAGGCTTTCCTTTGAATTTCGAGCTCAAATAGCACAATTGAAGGGGGAAGAGGGACAAGCCTTTGAAAATCATGGTGGAAATCACATTTTATTTTACATGAGAGTGTAGGCAGAGATACCTCAACTTTAATTTCAGCAGTTAAAGTGAGAGCCTCACTATACCACTGGCTATGATGATAACCAATCATATTGTGCGCGTGCTGTGTTAACTTGCTAGATTCTTTAGGGTCTGTATCAATTCAATACCATCAAGTATTTTATTATTCTTAGCCTGCAATAACTGTGTAACAGGGAGAGTCAAATCAAAAATATGCCTGGTGAAAACCAGAGACACGGTAAACTGAAAAGAAGAAATAATTGCTAAAAATGAGGTGGCTTGAGAAGAAGTGCTAGGATTATATTGTCTTTCTTCATTTAAACTGATTTCCTTTAAAGTAAAAAAATATTGGAATGGATAAGTCCTCAAAAACGTTCATACCATCAATACGCTCTATCCACCTTATTCTACGCACATCTTTCAATTTCTTTTTTTTTTTTTTGCTATCTTTGCTGTGGTTTAAAATGCATGTGTGTTTTTTTCCAATATTATTTGGCGATTTTGAGAATTATTAAAAAATATGACAGTTCCTTTACCTGTGTCATAATATTCTATACGATTGGCACTGAAAAAGCATGACGAATAACTAAATTTAAGCGTAAATAGATTTTTTGTTAAGCCGCAAAATGTCTGCCGAAAGCCATTGATATGGCCAGCAACAGCAACAGCTCCATCATAACCTTCACCTCGACAATCTTCAATATCCAGAGAGGTCAACTAATGCTTTTAAAATGACCGCTGCTAGGTCTGCCCCCATTTGCAATATATGAATTTGATGAAGTCTTCTCTTATGTTCAAATGGCTGTCGACAAACCGAAAAACTAGAGACATTTGCTCCTTATTTGAACAATCTTTCTGCTTCATCTGCAAGAATTGAAAAGAACCTATTCTGCTTAATTTCATCAACAATTTTTTCAGTAATAACATGCCCACAACGTTTAATAAATTCATTCTGGGTAGTCTTTGAAATATATGAAGCATTCTTTTCACATGTCTTCAGATGTTCTTCAAGACCAACTTCCCCTGCACGAACCCTCATATTCAATAACTCGATGAAATTACCAACACCACCCCGAGAATAACTTCCAAGTTCTAGATAATATTGGGTACCATCGCGGTGCCCTCTAAAAGATAAACCTATAGACTGAACCACTTTTGCAGGTTTGGGAAGACAGTTTGTGTGGGTAACTTTCTCTTTTCTCTGCCTGCCGGCTTGTCATCAGACACGAGAGGCACAACATGATTAGGTTGAAATAGATTACCCGGTTCAACAATGCCGTGAAAACAAAATAGGACATGCAGATCTGATATAGGCTCTCAAAGGTGGGCAGGTCCACTATACAAGTAACAAGTAATTTAAATCTCTGTTCGCCACAGTCAGGATAATAACTATAAATATTTTTGTTTGAAATAGAAGCCAAACCAAGAACACATAAAAAGCTAGACCATTTCTTATCACAACAATTTAAAACGCCTTCTTTCTTATCAAGCTGATCCCCAGAAAGTCAAAATCTAGTGCTCTGTTTGACACACACACATGGGTAAAAGGTTTTTAAGACTTTGAGAAACCTTTCCCCTGTGTTTAGCATAGGCAGATGAAAAATATGGGTGCTGAGAATAAAAATAAGTCTTGAGATATAACCCAATTGATGTTAAAACCCGAAGATCACTGACAAGAGAATTATCACCTACCAGGGTCAAAGAAACAGAGCTGTATAGGCAATTTCCGGATGTTTGAGATCAATATTGCAGCAGATACCAAAACACCAATTCAGATTTAACACACAAAAGTAAAAACTCAATCCAAACCAATCGAATAAGAAAAAAAAAGAACGCTAGACTGTTCGAGTAAAGATACTGGAATTCAATATTTAACATTGTTGATCAGATTATTAAAGTAAAAGTATGGTTTAAACCACATGGTTCATATGAACACATCTCATTTATCTAATTATAATTATAATTATAATTATGCATTATTCATAAACATATACTCGAGAGCTCTACATATCCCATCTAATTTAAATAATATACGCTTTGCAAGGTTGCACAAGTCTAAGGAACTAAAGACAAGATAGTATCCGCCCACCGTAAAGCAATACAACGTTTCGTAACTTTTTTTCTAGAAACAGCTTTAGCATACTGAGCTAGGAATATATGCCTCCGCGTCGATATCCCGATGTATTGTCTTACCTATCTGCGCCGAAAACTCTTGACTGGCGAGGAAACGACACGATTGGAGGTTTTTTTTTCAAATCGCAATTTTCACTCTGTAGAGCGTTCTCTACAAGTTCCGTGACATCCGTAGACGCCATAATCGAAACCGAACTCAGTCTTGAGACTGAAGTTTGAAGTCGAGTCAGTCAATGCCGGCTCAAGCAGCTTACTTATGCCGTAGTCTAACTAGTCTTGCACTCTTGCCGTAGTCCTTGTCCTTGTACGTCGGAAGATCCTTTGCTAGCCAATCAAAAGCCAAGAACGTCAAAATATTTTACTTCCGACGTAGTCGCATCTACTTCCGGCTACCTTCCATTGTCTTTGTCCAATCAGTGCTCGTTATTTCGACGTAGTCGGCCATTTTGACGCACTTAAATTATCCACATTTGTAATAGAGTGAATGGCGTCCCCCTCTCTATCCCTACCGTATGATGAACAGTTTCGTTCAGGCTACATGAAGTAGACTAAGTGTTCTCCAGCCGGGGAGTGGGACTGAGTCAGAGCATTTTTCCCGATATCGCGCTAAATACGTGCGAAAATTTAAAAATTCATATGAATTTTTTTAAAAATTTGAATATTTTTCAAATTTGAAATTTTAAAATTTTAAAAAAATATTTTAAATTTTTTTTCCAACTAATTAATTCATGAATAATTTTTTGTCTACGTCGCATGATGTATTTGACATACCCTAAATCCGCCCCTGTCAGTAGTACGACTATTCCTATAACCAAAGTTAGGACGCCAAGGATTTTGCTGTGATGGTGGCTGATTTAGCTGACTTTGGAGCAACCTCGTACCCAGGCTCTTTCTCTGCGCCCGCTGGAGGAAAAACCCTGGTAGAAGCTGCTGACGTTGCACCGAGCAAAAAAAATAATACCGGAGGGTAGGTTCTTTGTGTGCAATTGTTATTTTGGTGAGTTCTGTCGTTTACGCCGACTAATCTAGTTGTTATTAATAAGACTGAAATGTTTCTACCTGGTTGTCGATTATCATTGCAAACACCTACTGGTCAATAATTACTTGTTTAAAAGTGGAGACATCAATTGAAGATTACTCATATTGGAGATTTCATGCCTAAAATATTGTCTTGGCTAGCTGAAAATTCTATCTTCGATTTATCACTTTGGAATTTTAAAGCAGGTTAGTTTTCGCACTTTATTTTTTACAATAGCAGTGGCAGGTCGATCAAACAGTTCGAAGTCTGGCTAGAGCATTGTTTTCAATTTAAAACCAGTATAACACCAATGGATATTGTATTAAAAACTTAAGTTATCTGCCATTTTTGAGTTCTCTCCATGCAATGTTTGACCTAACGTTATATATGACCCGGCTTTCAGTCGGCAATAGCGATTTTTCATCGTTAAGTATAAAATATGCGAAAATATTTTGTCACAGATTGTAGTTTATAATGAAGTTGAGTTTTGTTCGAAGAAGTATGCAGAAGAGTTTTTCAGTTCTGTTTTAAGCGTTTGTACGTGTCGTTTCAATAACATTTTTTACAAAATTCTAAGCCTCAAATGCCAAGATATAATTACACAGTAAAACCAACTGCTGTTTTTATAATTTTAATGATATCAGCGATTCAAAAAGGGGAGAGAGAAATTTGAAGTCGGAAACATGAATTAACTAATAAACAGATAGTTTATATTCTGCCGAGTTTCAGGAGTTTTTCATTTTCAGTGATGAGTTTCTGTCGGTTATTGTCGGGGAATGTTAGAGGGTTTTACTTTTGTCAAAATAGGTCGGGAAAACATGTGAAAACGAAACATATGAAAGAACAACAACCCATTTTTTACGTACCTTTTTGTCATGTTGGTTTTCGGTTGAAGTAAATAAAGGTCCCATTTCTATCTTTTTTAAATGCCGTTGCATGAGGAGTGGAAGTACTGCATCTTTTAACTCTCGGAAAAGTGTCTTGGCTTTCAGAAATAACATACTTGAAGGTCTCGAAACCGTCACCTCGCCTTTCACAAGCTCGGCAGACCAAACGTGGAAGTGAGTCGACATTGGGAATTGAAGCGCACCGTATCTATCTTCCGCGGCCGATAAGATCTTCTCCTTTATTTTGAATAACTTTTTTTAAGTGTTGCACATCACAAACAAAACGACACAGGCGACAGCAATTTGTGTTTATATTTTGAGTTGTGTAGATTTTTCTTGGACTTTCTGGTACAGCTTTACTTAATGACATTGCTCAAGACTGATATTATGTTTTTACATTCAATGGGAAATATCGCGAGTGATAATATTTATAACAAAAGTAGAAAAATCATGGCGCTGACGCTAGCTGACTCCGAACACAATATTACTTTGCCTCCCCTCTCAGAAAAAAATAATTGTCACCACCCAGAATCTGGGTGGTGGCGTCAGCAGCTCCTACCAGGGTCTTTCTCTCGTTAGAGTGAAAAACCCTGGGTACGAGGTTGGCTTTGGAGCACTTATATTTGGTTTTACAAGCCGAGGAAATCTTGCCGAGAGACACGCTGTTCTTTTTTGCCTCTTGCGTTGTTGAGTGTGCCGGCGCTCGAACCGCTTGGTTAGCCGGATTTGAAATACTAAATTGAGATATCAATGATCGTAAGTTATCCGTAGAAAAGAGAGGATTTATTTTACGCCAATAATTCTTTAAAAGTGCAGCATCTATTGCCTGCGCGTAAGTTTCAGATAACTGAGGAGTAACGTTCGTTAACTTCAGGATGTAGACCTTGAATAAAGCATCGCATTGTTTCAAAGTCTGTGAGTTGTAAACGCGCTGCACGTGAATCGTTGTCTTCGATATAACTTTCCAAAGGCTCTACAGGACTATACGTGCGAGTGTTAAGTTCCTGGTGTCGCAAAAAATTTGGTGGGGCGAAGTAAAAGCGCCGCGTAATGCCTCAAACAATTGATTTAAATCCACACGCATTTGGCAGGAACGTATGGCATTGCCACCGAGAAACATCATAAAACCATGTAGCTGTTGCTCCGGTGTCCAGTGATTGAATGTCGTGTAGCGATCGGAAGATTGGAGCCATGCATCAACGTCCTCCGAGGGAGAGCCCCGAAATATTTGGGGTTGAAGGCCATCCTGTTGGTCGTAATGTCTTAATTGTTGGTTCATGCCCTATAGAAGTTCAATGAGGCAAGTTAAAGCTATAAGAAGTTTTTGTCAATCATATAGTCTTGGCATTCCCGGTGACGAATTTTCTTGAACTTGATTAGGAAACAAAAGTTATTTGGTCTTAATATGTTATATTGGGAAATTTTTCTGTTTGTAGTTATGATATTGCTAAGTAACATGTATTAACCTAAACAACATAATCATATAAACTAACATGCATTAAGCTAAACAAAATAAGCATATAAACTTAACTAAATAACAAGATAACTCAAAACTTACGAGCCAAAATGCAAAAAAGTTCGATAACTCAAACGAAATATGGGTTGTCCTGGTACTTGTCGATTTCCGCGCCGGGTGGCGTTCGCCTTGTTTTACAGCGTGGACGATAATCGTCCCAATTCAGGTCGGCCGGTTTTTTCAGAGGTTGTTTCGGTGGTGGCGGTTGCTAGTGAGGACGAGGTGGTGCAGGTGGTGACAGTGCTGGAGAGTTGGAAGGAAGGAATTTCCACTTTCGTGTTTCTGCGTCTTCCTCAGCCGTTTTACACCGACAGTGGTGGCCGTGACCTGGATGGACCGAAAGACAGTAGGGACCTTAAGCAAGCACAGCACGAAGGTCACGACGAGGACCTGCATAGACATAACACAATAACCAGAGAATAACGATGAAATTAAGAAACTTACAGTGAAAAAATACAAATACAGTATTTATCTAATGAGCAAAAATGCTATGAATTTTCATATATAGTTTGAGAAGAAACAGCTTAGTTTGAAATAATTTAGAATTACAACAATATATAATAGTAGTCTATTTATGCACATACCCAATCTAATATAGCTGTATTGATTCTCATGTTATATACTTCATCGCTAAAATGAATTCTCTTGGGAGCGTAAACAAGAATGGCGTTATGAAAACTTTCAATGTAGTAAGTATCACGACACTTAAAGGAGATCATTAAATTGACATGAGTAAGTTTGTGTACTAATTATATACCTTGCACGCAATTCTTTTACACCAACATTGTACTTACAGTTGCAAAATCGTTTGCATTTTTGTATGTACTTGTTGATTTGATTGTGTCCATAAGTGCTTTTGCTGCAGCATGACTGTTGATTATCCTTTTTGTTAGAACATAATCATCTTGGGTTTTGCATCTTGATTCCTCATTGCATTTTGCATGGTTGCCCTATTTATAAAGAAATCTTCCTAGAGCTGAGCCATATGTAATCTCAAAAAAATGAGTGTGAAAGGTTAGTAAAGTAGAAAAGACCACATATCACTATTAAACAAACTTGTAATGCTCAACTATATTTATTAAGCTTTTCTGAAGTTCCTCCGAGTCATTGTCACAATTTTTCATTGCATAATAAAAGTGTGTCTTGACACTTTTCACTACAAGAAGTATACAAACTTGTGCATCTTATAGTTTTTCCTATTTCCTCCTTGAAGTCACACCTCTATCTATGACACCCCCATTAGTGAACCCTCTTGTTAATGACATAAAATTGATACAATATGTCCCCCGGCCTGGTGATAATAGAGGAAATACACTATATACACAAAATCACAGAATGTGAAAAGAATCAAGGTTCTGGTTAATATTTCACAATATTTAGCTTTGTCTGACAGCTCACAACACCAGGTTTTCCCCTCATTTTTTAAAGTTTCCTTAGCCACTTTTGCCAATGCTTTCTTTACACTTTTACCACCTATTAATATAAGTTGCCAAATTACATACTGTACAATATTGGTAAACTTAATGACTTTTATTGTTTAGTCAAAATATATCCCCCTTACCATACCATGTGTCAAATGAATTAGTTATTCCACGAGAAACCAGATCATTCTTTATAGAAATGACAGTATCGTGACTGACTTCTGCAACGTTTAACTCTAAAAAAGATCATATCAGATAAATACCTCCAAATTCTAACTGTGATGACTATTATTTTCACATTACAGCCATATGCCCAACAGCTGATATACTGTACTAAAGTCTGTTACATTACCCACCTGTCTTTAAATTGTCTATTAATGTAAGACTCATAGGCTTTTCACGGGCCTGCATGGCACTGGCGATGTCAGCTCTCGAGCAGTTTGTCACACCAATGACTTTATGATTCCTAAAGTTTATATAAAAAAAGATTCATTCTTTAATATCAACGATAGAACGCAGTGTATCATGTATATTATACTTTCCTGTTTCATCATAAATAGTTAGCTGCATAAAGTAAATAATAAAACAAGAAAACAACCTAAAGTAGGCACATAAGAATGTTTGCAATTTTGACTTACGTCATACTGATAGCTGACACAGTTGTGTGATAGGCAGTACGAACAGAGTCATAACGAGCGTCCAGCATTACACCCTAAAACATGAAAATAATATAATAGTTTAACATTTAACTCAGACAAAGTTAAACATAAAAAAAGATTGAGAAGTGCATAATATATTCACCTCTCCATTTTGCTTATAACTGTCACTGCTTCTTATTTCCTCAATAATTCCCGAACACTCATAGTTTGTTAGACCCTGCACAGCTTCTACATACTTCATTGAATGGTACACTGAAATTAAGAAATAAAATGTTATGGTTTAGCCATAATTTATGGCAGTTTCATTGGCTTACCACCAGCAACATAGTGTTCATTTACAAATCCAAGTTTAACTGCCTGGCACAATCCTTCATATTGTACCAGTTGAAGTAAAACCATGCACCACCCTAAAATGTAAGAAATAGCAGTACAGTATATCAATTCTGAATCAAGTCATATTATGATTTTGGAAATGGCGACGTTGACACAAAATTATTTGTTCAAAAGTACTTATGTAAACCATTGGTACCACCTACAGCTCGGGTTCAAATAAACTTTCGATTTCTCCCAAAGTTCCAAACTCCCTCTGGCGTTTGCATATTCTGTAAACACAAGCGGCCATTTTGTACAGTATTTATTAAATATATGAGTTTGAACTCGCCTGACATTCACATAGTATTTTCCAGGTGATTGACTACTCATTATACATGAGGAAAACCACTCAGTTACATGTTTCTTGTCACAGGCAACAACAATCTTCACACAATGACTATGATTGGTCACTCTTCTAATTTTTATGCTGGACGGATCAGCTTTGCGCCCACAACTACAAACGTTACCACTCTCGACAAAATATTTAGATAGGCGCTCCAACGCAGTTCACAAACAAGATAAATTTCATGATTTTCTTTGTTGGCACTATGAAGCTGAACCTTCGGGTTGACTAATGATGGAGGAACCGTTGCAGTGCTACCAAAGGAAGGAACTGGATCACTGACAGAATGTAGAAACTGCATTGGGTCACTTACAGATGTAGATGTCCGAGTAATATCAGGACTTGACGCATCTAGCTAATTCACTCTCATTTACATGTTTACGAAAAGAAATTTCGGCATGTTCCAGTATGCTTACCAAGTCGTCACAAGGAGTGACATAGCCACCTCTTGTGCGAGCGGATATGAAACTTCGGTGCTTCGGTCGACTTCATGTTCAGCAATAGCGCTTTAAGTTCTTCGTTACATTTACCAGTTTCCTTCTTCTTTCTACTTGCCTGGTAAAGTTTTGAAACAACGTATCCTGCAACGTAAGAAAGCGGTCCACGTTCAGCCGGGGAAAGTTCTGGTTTGGATGTTGATTCGTGTGTGGTCTGCGCACGGGTTTGACGACTAACGTTGTAAAAGCCAACTAAATGATCTGGTATTTCGATCATCACTAAATTCGCCATTCTGTAGTCTTGACAATTTAATAATTCACACGAGCACGGAATTAAACCATAAAAAGACTGGAGCAGTTTGTCCTGGTTCTTCTTGCGACTGAATGTGTTGTATAACAGCAGTAAAGCCTGGAACAAATTTTCGCTAGAAGAAACATTGGTTAAACCTGCGTTGGTCTCAGTTCCATACAAATCTTCCTCAATATGTTTTGTCTTGACTGATTCTACAATCGAAGCCACTGTGTCTTCACAAAGAGGAGTAGCATTTGTTTCAACAGCCCCAGCAGGAACAGCTTCGGAATGTTTTGAATTAGTGTGCCTTGTTAAGCCACCCTTCGATTTGCAAACTTTGTTGCATTTAGCACAAGGAAGTGACTTTTTGCCTTCGATTTCACATAGAGCATCCGTAAATTCAGCGTCATTTTCTGTTTCGGTCACGGCAATAGAAACATCGAAGTTATAAACATCAAAGTCTGCCTCATCTACTGATGTGTCAAGCGGCGCGTCTTCACCTTCTTCTTCGAAATATATTTCGAAATCTCGTGTATTCTCCCGTTCTTGTCCTTGAACTAGTTGCTCCCCACCAAAATCCTGTTCCACATCACTGTCTAAATCCATTGCAACATGCATGGTGCTTTTCTTCGCCTTCGTTTAAGGTGGCTCCACACAGATTCTTGAAAAATGGAAAATACAAGTTTGAGAGTCCAAAACACGTGCATAAACAATTCGGGAAAAGACTAAAAACTAAATGTTATACATAGTTAAACAGTCTGACAATCAAAAACTGTTACCAAATAAATAGCAACAGTTGTTTCTATGGCAACAGTGACTTCTCAAAATGGCGGCCAATTACCCTTCAAACTAATTTAATTCGAAAAAAAACTTTGGTGACCCCCAATTTTTTTTTCATTAAAACTTTCCTTGAAGTATGAGTAATCAATAGGCCGATTTTAAAAAAATTCTGTAGAACGAAATTTTTTAAACATTAACAAACATGATTTTTCTGGGAAAAAAAAGTATTCGTTCTACAGAATTTTTTTAAAATCGGCCTATTGATTTCTCGTACTTCACGAAAAGTTTTAATGCAAAAAAAGTTGGAGGTCACCAAAGTTTTTTACGAATTAAATTAGTTTGAAGGGTAATTGGCAGCCATTTTGAAACGTCATTGTTGCCATAGAAACAACTGTTGCTATTTATTTGGTAACAGTTTTTGATTGTCAGACTGTTTAACTATGCACAACATTTAGTTTTATTCTTTTCCCGAATTGTTTATGCACGTGTTTTGGACTCTCAAACTTGTATTTTCCATTTTTCAAGAAACTGTATGGAGCCAACTTAAAACAAATTTGGCTATTTAGTATCAATCTCAAGAATTCCCAATTGTCACACCCTTCAAAAGTTTAGAGGCCATGTCCTCTACTCATCACGTGACATATTTTTGGCTGGTTCTCAACATGATTCTTCCGCCCCCTTTGAAGTTTCCCGGCTAGCCTAACCAGTCTCCCTTCTATTAACCGTGATGGCAAGAACTGCATATTGCTGCGGTAGGAATGCACTCGCTCAAAAGAACAGCATCCTGTATTTTGAACCCTGTTGCCATTTCTACACCAGATGTCGATCCTAATCCCACTTCTTTGGCTTGTTGACGAGTCAAAATGCCTCTGCTGCTCTCTAATTTCTCGAAAGAAGTGTTCAGTAGTTTCCTACTTGATACGTTTTCACAATCAGCAGTCGAATCAGGGATTGGAATATCGCTGACAGCAGAAGAACTGCAAGGATTACCATCAGGGCGCTTATATACGGGGCGGTGCAACGCGCTCATATCGCGCTGATCGATGTGTGATGCACAAAAGGACTGGCACGAGCGTGCTTCTGAGCAAAAGTTGATCAAAAGTGGATTTTTAGGCACTGTGATATTCTCGCTGTTTTTTCTTTAACTATGTAATTTTGGAGGAACCTTTTGCAATGTACCAACGAAGTACTTATTCGTTTAATGTATGAATATTTGTTTGGCGTAAAAAGTTGTACTATAAAGGAGTTATTATGGATAATGACTCGATTTTTTGATGACTTCTATTGAGGGAAAATTTCATTACAAGATTTGAGCATGTTAACAGGTCGTCCACGCCTAGGAATTCAGGTATGTTGAAGACTATAATAGTGTGGTTATATCTTAAAGTTTTCATAAAAATCGGAGTTGATTATTTGGAGATATAGCGTTCGGATGTTAGGTATTTTTATGGTTTAACTCTTGCCTGTTTAGTTCCTCAATTGCTGCAAGAGAAGTACACAAAACTTATAGTTTTGCCATGTTATGATTCTTAGTAATTATATCAATAACTTTATCGGGTTTTTGAAGCATTAGATTAGAATAGCTGTAAGCTGTAAACAAATTTTACTCTCCGATCAATTTATTAAAATACGACTTGCTGGGACGCATGTCGAGCGCATTATGTGATAAATTTATGATTAATTTTGTCATCAGATAGCCAAGATGACTTCTTATTAGGTTTCATTGAGAAAATGCAAATTGGAGTTGATTATTTCTTGATATTCAATTGGAAAGATGACCTACCAGCTAAAATTCAATGCAAGATGTTGTATTCTATGGAACATGGCCGAATGATAACGTGCACAAACAAAGATTTCCAAAGACTTCTTGCGTCATTTCTCTTGCGAAAGCAACGGTACGGTTCATATTTTTCAGCAACATATTTGTTCATGTTTCAGCAACGACTCCGAATTTTTGGGAGTAACACCAGAGAATATATTAACTGAATCCACTGATATATCGTATGGCTCGGCAATTTCATCCACGTCCTCTTCTAAACTCAACTCAAGCGTATTTTACCCGCCATATTTTGGACTTCCCTGGCTTAGCGTTCGTCTCTATGGTGACAGGGGGCTTGTTACCAGTCCTCTGCATCACACATCGATCAGCGCGCCCATTGCCGTTTCACCGCCCCCTATATAAACGCCCTGATTACCATCCATAGTCGCAGCGTCATTACTAAGATCGTCGGCCTTCTCTTGCGGTCTTTTACCAGAAAAAACCCTTCTTTTCTTTCTCTTTACCGATCTAAACTTTCTTCCATCATCCCCCTCCATTTCTAATCCACAAAATAACTTGAAAACTCTTTGTAAATCACTCGATTGAAAAAGATTGTTCACTATCCACTATCGCTTCTCAGACTACAGACTACAAACACAACAAAACACGGCATGGTTGATTTCTGAGGCATGGGTTGAGAAAGATTGTTTCAGATTCAGAGAGGGGGGATCCCTCTGGTCCAGCAAAGGGGTTTTGGCGAAAAAAGCAACCGAAGTAGATAAAATCATCACAAATGGTTGTTATACCAAATTTTATGACACCTTTCCAGATAAATGAATATTTTGAAGAAAATCTTTGAAAAACCGGGAAATAAAGTTCAGGGCGTGAAAATAAAATAAATAGTGAAGTCAATCAAGCAGGAAAAAAAATTTGAAAAAATCTAAAAATTTTAGGGTTGAACTACCACCTTAAAAAACACAAGCAGGTGAAATAACATAACATTCACTGCACTCATAATATGGCTGTGCAGAAAACTATATCATAAAAGTTACGTCTATAAAAAAAGTTCAAGTCACATCAGTTCTTTAACAGGATTCACTTTACACTTCCTGTATGCTTTTAACATCACATTAACCCGTTCACTCCTAAATTACCCCCCCCCCCCCCCCCGGTGGCCAATTCCTGCTGAATTTATTATACTAAAACATGGCAAAATCCACCTTTGATTGACAATATCAAGAAAACCACAAATCAACAAGACACATGTTTAAAAGACGAGAAGAAGTTTAATAAACAAAGAATGTGAATATTTACGTAAAAACTAGCAGAATCATTACATAAGCTGACATTTCATAGATGAAATCCTGCAAGCATACACAAGTTCAAATTACCCGCCATAATACCTTCGCGCGCAATTGGTCAATATTTGTCAGAAAGAAATAATGGCTTTGTTATACTCTTATATCAAAGAATAGCAAATAAAAATCAATGTTAAAGGTATAAAGTGTTCTTTAAATCTTAAATAATTATTCTTGCTTACCATATTTTACAGTTTATGTAAATATATTCACGGATGTTCACCAGCAACCGGTTAACGTTCGCTGTGATAAAGCTTGAAGCATGGCTCTATGCACAAGTGGACTTGACAGAGTTTGCAACTAAATCGTGATGACTTTGCATGGTCTTGGATTGCCTTGGTTGGCTGCCTTGAGACGCTTTCTTTTCTCTTGGCAATAACGGCATTCTTTCTGCTTGCAACTCTCCTCCATTCTTTCAATAAGATTCGAAACATCTGCAACCACATGTCTTTTACGAGGTCGACCTCTTCGTGCTCTGCCACAATAACTGCCAATTAATTCTTTGGCAAGTTCCACTCTAAAATCAAGCAAGGGAACTGGATTTGGTTCTGATAGCTGGTAGATAATTTGGCTGTTGATAATAGAAATATCAATGCAGAACATCATCACATACTTCCACCACTTCTTGTTACGGTGCCTTCCCACTTGATAGTAGGATTTCTTCTGATCGTGAAGATCTACACCTCCCATGAACCTACAATACTCTGATGCAATGAGGTCTTTCCAGGTTCATCTTGCCATTCTTTGAGTTTCGCTCATCAATATCAAACTGGCCAGGCGTGTACATGTTGCTTGCAACTGTCACAGGTTTCCTTTTCATTTTATCTCGCCACAAAGTCAACAGCAAACCACCCGATTGTGCGAAGACGCTGTCGATTTTGTGCGGTTTTCAAACATTAGGGAAAGTGTTTTCTGTTCTTTCTGAGTGTCCCACAAGTATAAACCTTACTCCTTTTCAGACGAAGAATAAGATCTATACTTGTGAACCAGTTATCCGTGTAAACGAAATGGTCGACGCCGTAGTACTTGTCTTGAAGCAAAGCAGTGACGCACCTCTCAGTCAGGTTCTCTTCGGCCGCATCTTCCTTACCTGCGTAAACATTGAAATTGACCAAATACCCTGTTTTCGCGTCGCAGAGGCAAAATACTTTGACTCCTCGTTTTACAGGCTTGGCTGGCATATACTGAACAAACCCAAGACGACCCTTGTAGCTAGCTACTTGATCATTGCCTCGTCAATCGATAGCTCTCGATCAGGATAAAATTCCGAAGGGAATGTCTCTAAAAGTTTGTCGATAAGCGGTTGTACTTTGTAGAGCTTGTTGAAGTTTGGCTCACCCAAAGCTGGTTGAAGCTGGCATTGTTGAATTATCATTCAAATGAAGATATTTTAACAATGTTTCAAAGCGATCACGAGGCGTCACATTTGCCACGCTAGCCTGGTAAAATATTGGCTCCGATTCTTGCCAGTAACATTTGTAAGATGGCAGCTTCACAATTAGGGTGAGGCGGTTCAGGGTAAAAACCGAAAACCGAAAACCGCCTGGAAAAAACCGAAAAAACCGAAAAAATCGATATTTATATCTGTAGATTTACTTGATTAAACTTCACGCTACACGTTCAAGACTTTAGTTTTTAAAACAGTTAGTACAATGTATCGTAATATTTACAAGAATTAAATTTTCAAACATTGTAGCTATATACGTTCTACACACAAGGAAATGACTAAGTAACAGTAAAACTGGCTTTCTTTCTATCTATATACAAGCGAATGCGATAGTCTATCCTTACAAATTCTCTGCTAGGAAGACAAGTTTGTCAACTTTCTCGGGCTTTAGTTGCGCTCGCGCTGGTGTAGCAACTTGCCCCGCTTTGCTAAAAAGCCTCTCTGATGGCGAACTGGTGGCTTGAATGGCGAGGTATATTCTTGCCAATTGTGACAGTAACGGAAGTTCTTTTGCGTTAACCTTCCACCATTCTAAAGGTTCGTCGTCTCCGTCAATGACTGGATAACTGTTCGACTCACTGCGTTAAACGGGACGTTGTCTTTACAGAGAAAGTATGTGATGGCATCTGTTATACTTTCGTGGCGCTTGTTACCAGGTGTTAATGGCGTGCTGCTGGCAAAGAGGCTCTTTACTGCAGGTTGGGTAACTTGCGTATCTGATGAAACTGGGCTGCTATCGCTTGTCGCTCGACTCGGTGCTGACTTTCGTCCTGATGGAGTCATCGTCGCATATTGGGAAGGATGGATTCTTCGAAGATGTTGCAGCAAATTGGTTGTGTTTCCTCCCTTGTTTTTAACGGACTGCGTACAGATTTTGCACACGGCAAAATCCTCTCCTCTTTCTGGCTTCTTAAAGAAATTCCAAACTGCACTCTTACTCATTTTAACAAAAACAGAAAGACTTCGGGATAGTGTAAGCAAACGACCAACTGAAGTTTAATGTTTGAATGCTATTGCACGTGTTTATATGTTAATTTGTTAACTCTGAATATTTTTGCGATGAGTCATACGCTACCTGTCTTCGCAGAGGTCCGCTTTCTGTTGAACCAATCAGGGCGCTGATTTGCTGAACCAATCAAGCGTGTGATCCGGCTTAGCTTTGATGCTTCGCTTCCCTGTAATTATTACTGCCATTTTGTTTCAATGTTACTGAGATTCAAACGGGTTTTTTCGGGTTTTTCGGTTTTTTCGGTTTTTCGGTTTTTTGCCTGGAGCAACATCGGTCGAATCGGTTTTCGAAAAACATCGGTTTTTTCCGGTTTATCGATTAACCGCCTCACCCTATTCACAATGCCCATGATGATGAAGATACCAAAGGGAGCCTTCATTTCTTCAACCGATGTTTCTTTTGGCGTGCCATCGGCATTCCACCATTGGAAATCGATGTCATCCTACCTCGCTTCGTCAACTTGTTGAGCGTATAAATTTGTTTGATCAACAATACGTTGAAACAAACTGTCTGGGAAGAGCAGTTGAAAGTAGGCTTTCGCTGATCTTTCTCTTGGCACTAACAAAACACCAGTGATATCCTTTTCGAAGACGGGACTTGGGACATTTCTTGCTTGTTGAGACCATCGAAGCACATCGCCATTAGCGTCGTCTTCTACTTCATCTTCGATTCTTCGCTTGACTCGTCGCTGGATGTATCGTTTTCCTGATACTTAGGAAAACCTAAAAACTCCTCTTCATCATCGTCATCGCTATCGCCGAAAATGCGGTTATAATCCTTTTCCATTACGCAATTAAAAGTTTAATTTAAGACTGAAATTTCGCTATGATAACTTGCTCGTACGAGCTTGTTTTGGTTATTTGTTATCGCTAATAGGAGCAAGTAAGTTGTACAGGAGTGCAACCAGGGGAGGGGTTGGGGGGGGGGGGGGGGGGGGAGATTGCAACCCCTGCCATTTTTGTGACACCTCTAATACTAGGTTAGACATTTAGATAAACAAATAATTAATCGTCTGTTGTAGTACACAATACAATTCTCCGCAAATCCATGGTGAGACTCAGAGGCTTCTAGTTCGGCTCTCAATCTCGTACCCAGTTTGTAACATGCTACACCAAGCAAAGTGTTTCCTAAAAACAACTGCTTCTCTAAATTTGTGGACTCAGCTTTCGAATCTCATGGCGAAAATTAACCAATCATAGAGATAGAGCATATGTAACCTTCATATGTGGGGGTGGGTGGGGGGGGGGGGGGAGGGTGAGGGGGAGGCAGAATACTGTTTGTTTGCCCCCACACACACACACACACTTTTTAACAAGACCAGTAATAAACAAGGCGAGTAATACAGTTTATATGTAACGTATTACTAACAGCTGCCCAGCTATACATTTATAACATTTTGATTTACCTTGGCCTTCTGATTCAACAGCAACGGCTCCAGGAAACTCCTCCATAATCCTCGTTCTGGCTTCGGTATAAACTCCTGTACATATAAACTTCGGTATAAACTCCTTTACATATAAACTCCTGCCTAGAATTACCAATAATCAGTAAGTGTGAAATGCCTAGAATTACCAATAATCGTTAATTTTAAAAACTAATTCCCAACCCCCACACCCCAACCCTAACCCTAACCTCTAAACCTAACCACAACCCCCCGGCAACCATAACCCTAACACACAACCCCCCAGTGGCCCTAAGCCAGAGGTGCCGAAAGCGGGGGGAGGGGGGAGGGGGGGGGGGGGCAGGGGGGCTGGGACCCCTAACACGAACACGAAATAAAATGTGCAGAATTCCATGGGCTATTTCATGGTGCATTTCAATTTCCATATAAGGTAAGGTAAGGTAAACAAAGAATTGACCAATAGTATGGCGCTTGGTAAGAAACACAAGAAATGTCATGTTGTGGGGAAACTGGCACTGGAATTCGACACGAGATTTCTCGTGTACCGTAGCGAAAGGGTTAACAAGAATCGCAATGTCCTTTGCTATGCAATTGTCATTGAAAATATAAAACTGCAAAATGGTCATCCCAATTTCATTTTGTTTAGGATAATCGAAATCCAACAAATAAAGTGATGGGGAAAAAATGCTACAACAGCTTCTAAAAACTTCCCTACTTCTGTCTTGAATATTAGTTATCACTTTTCCCCTTATTCCAATTAAACTATATGCTATGGATGATTGATCGTCATGTTGAGCTCGGTTTCCTGGGAAATTATGACACAAACACCTGTTTGGAATAATTATGGCTATGTGCCTCAGCACAAAGCCGCTTTATTAGCTGTATAAATTTAAATTACAGCATATGTGAAATTAAGAAACATAATTAATTGTTTTGCACAGGAAAGGTGGGGGCGATAAAACGCCACGGCCTCCTAGGGATAGAGGTGGCAACCACCCACCACAACATGACGATCAATCACTCAGCTAGCGCTAACAAATAAAATAACCTGAATAGCGATCCAACCCGAGGCATGCCCCTGCCATGGTTCAGGTAGATCAGGTTAGATAGTGTAAGATTACAAGGTAATGTTATGTAGAACTGTACGCTAGTCGCAGCCCCTGCTACGGACAAAGATGGAAATAATAGGTGTCGAAGAGCAACTACGCGCCATGTGAAGAAATTGGCGGGTATAACCAAGCGTCCGTACAATGACCCCTGTCTTTGTCGGAGAATTATGAATAAAGTGTAACACGGTTAGCCAATTGTAACTGCATGAATATGGTTCCGATCTGCATAGTAGCCCCTGCTACCGATCTAGTTGCCAATACTAAAAGAGAACTTGAGCTACGCCTTATATGAAACGGTTTAATCCATATGAAGTAATTCACAAATTGGCCCCTGCCAATAAGGAACACTGTCGATAGAATGCAGCCACCATCAAGCCCTACGCTAGGTCGAGTCATGCGGTGAGGTTAGGAGTGCGAATGTACTTTTTAAAAGCATCGGATTTCCACCGACCCATGAGTCGTATTTGCGCGTCAGAAAAACCACATTCCGCAGCATAAGAGGCAGCACCTATACGAAAACTGTGGCCTTTGTATTTTGTTGGATCTAACCCACAGTGGGTAAATACCGTGGCCAAGTGTGCGGTAAAAACGGTACGCGATACAGCTAGGCCATCAACAGTTTGGAATAATGGACCTTCCTGGTAGCCACGCCTGGAAAGGTGGTCCAATAAAAGCTGTACTGGACATACATCCTCCCGGCGAGTAAGACTGATTGAGATGGGACGTTGATTATAGGAATGCTTAAAATTTAAGAACGTAAGTTTCAAGCCACTTGTGGTAACTGCATCGTCAACCAGCTTAGCAACTTGGCTAAGCTGTAGTACTGCCAACGGCTGAGGAGTAGTTGTTATTTCTCCTATGCGTAAAAACGCAAAAAAAGACGTTGCACACATGGCATTAAACAAGCAGGCCCGGTACGTGCTCGAAGCTACGGAAGATGAAACTTTCAAAATTTGTTTAAGAATGGGTAAGGTTATAGGTAGACGTGCGTCGACACGAAAACCAAGCTTACCATACCCTTTAAGCATTTCCTTAATAAAAAATATTTTACTGGGATCAGGAAAGCCCGCCAATCTGTGACAATAGCCAATAGCTGAGACATAGGTGTTTGTTGTAGAAGCTGCGTAGTGGTTCTGATACATGTATGCGATAAAAAATGCTAAACTGGATGGTGCCAGAGGAAGAGTAACTAACGCGGTGTTAAAAACTGAGTCAGAAAATCGAGTATAGAGTTTCCATGCCCGACGATACGTAGGTATGGATGATGGCTGCAGGCTAGATTGAATTAGTGTAGATGTTATATCTGCCAGTGTTGTGGCTGTAATTGGCATGGTATTAGCGTTGGTAACGGGTGCACGCCTACCGGTGCTGGTTGTTTGAACTTCGCTACCTGCAATCGAGATAAAGAATCCGCCAATTCATTATGAATGCCCGCCACATGCTGGGCACGAAATAGAATGTTAAATTGCAAACAAGTAAGCACCAATTTGCGTACGAAAACCATAATAGTGGCATCGCGTGATGTCGCTTTGTTAATGATATCCACCAATGCAGCATTATCTGTGAAAAAGACTATGCGCTGATTTCGCATGAGCTCACCCCAAAGAATCACACTTATCACTATTGGGTAAAACTCCAAAATGGTGATGTTTAAGCTCTTCCAAGTATCTGGCCATTCACCATAGCACCAGAAATTACCAAAAATAGCCCCGTAACCTAAACTTCCGGAAGCATCGGTGTATAGATTAAGTGTTGCGGAATTGGACCAACCGTCAGCAAGAAAAAAGGAACGACCATTAAACGCCTGTAAAAAGGTCTGCCACATTGTAAGGTCAGCTTTTATTGACTTGTTCAAACGGATAAAATGGTGAGCAGACGTAATGCCCTTGGTCAGGTCAATCAGGCGGCGCAGAAACGCACGACCTGGAACGACAACAGAACATGCAAAATTTAAAACTCCAACAAGGGACTGGATTTCTTTAAGAGTAACCTTTCTTCGACGCAAAAATACAAAAATTAGGCCCTTGCATTTTTCTAGCTTATCTGTTGAAAGTCTAGCCTCCATGGACATAGTGTCTAGTTCAATTCCTGCAAAGGAGAGAACTACTGCTGGCCCTAATGTCTTCTCTGGTGCTATGGGAATCCCTAAATAATCGCAGAGATATAGGAAGTTGGTAAGATCAATGCTGCACTGGTGGACGGAAGGAGCTGCTATTAAAAAATCATCTAAGATGTGAATTATATGTGGAATGCTTAAGCATTTCTTGGCAATCCACTCAATAGAGGTACTAAAAACTTCAAAGGTTTTACAGGAACTTGAACAACCCATAGGCATGCACCGGTCATAATAATATTTCCCTTTCCAAAACATACCCAAAAGCTCATAATCGGAGGGTTGGATAGGAATGATCCGAAATGCATTTTTAATATCAGTTTTCGCAAGAAAACTCCCCTGGCCAGTCTGTTTTATCAGGTTGATGGCATCATCAACCCGGGAGTAAGAAACAGTGGAGTTCTGTTGAGAAATACCATCATTAATAGAATCACCATGAGGGTATGATAAATGATGGATTAACCGATATTCTGCAGGCACCTTTTTGGGAACAACGCCTAAAGGAGAAATCCGAAGTTTTGAAAAGGGGGGTTGATCAAAAGGACCAGCAATCCTATGAGCCGCAAGTTCCTTGATGAGTTTGTTATCAACAGCATCAGGATGTTGATGAGCTGATAATAGGTTAGATGCTAAAGAGGCCTTTCGTAGACCTTCGAAATGAACAGGAAAACCATATGTGAAACCATTGATTAAATATGAAACAGCTGCTGGATCATAACCAGCCAGAAGAGGAGCTAACCTATTGATTAGTATTGGTGTTGGAAGATCGAGACTTGACAGAAAGTGTTTGGCTGCTACTAGGTTGCCTTTGGGGACGAAAATTACATCGGCTAGATGGGTGAGTCACACCACATTTGTGGCACTGGTGCTTAAAAGAGCAACCAGCACAGTCGGCTCCCTTATGAAACTTGCGACAAAAACCCTTGGGTACAAATTTTGTATTCCTCAAGGAGGTGGAAGACACACTCTTGGGAGCCTGGATTGTGGGATTTCGTTGCCCAAATTGTTGTGCCCGAATCCAAAGTTCCCAGTGAGTTGTACCCCAAGGCATATCGCTTGCATGCTGCTGGCGCATGAACCGAAAATTAGTGTCATAGGAACGCCAGTCCCCACCCCTTGCTGCCAGGTCCCTAACAACCTCACCATATTTCATCAGAGAAGGAGCTTCTGATGGATATTTGCTAGTAAATATGCCAACAAATATCTGGAAAGCAGAAGTCCACATCTCAATATTGTGAACGGACTTTGCCTTCTGTGTTGGCTCCAAGCACAGTGTAGGAGCAGTTGAACCATTGCTGGAGGTAACTGCAATATTGAATCTGGCCTCCCCAGGGTTAGAATGCAAAAGCAGACCAAAATCAACAAATTCATTAGCCCAGATTTTGGCCTTGAGTTTGGCACTGACTCGTGCATCAATGGGAAGGCTCATGGAATTAAAATTAAATGCTCCTGAGCACTGTGCTTGGGGCACTGACAAGAAAGCCTCACCTGAGACGTTCTGTAGAACAGATGCTATATGACCCTGCATTATAGAATCCACCCTACCCTCATTACTTGTAGCTACCATGGGCACCTCATGCAAATTATGTGCAGCACGTGGTTGTGAAGGAGGTTCCACCGGTCTGGGTAATGATGCTGCACCCATTGTTGTCAGTACCGCTTGCGAAACCACTGAAGCAATCTGCTCAATCGCCGCACTGGAGAGACCAGCTATAGGAGGTGCTGTTGGTGGTGTGGCTTGTGTTGCTGCTGGTAAAGGATCATTCGTGACAGGTGCAGTGACTGGTGGAGCTGGTGTATGTACCCTGCGACGCAAAGAGTATTGCCTAGTCCTGGAGTTACGGGTTGGAGGCATACTGGTAATAAAAGAAAATGAAAAGAGGAGGGCACCACAGCAAAATAAGTTGTGTACCCAAGGGATACACAAAACCACATAATCACATTGACAATACATAATTAGATTCAATATACATGAATACAGCAGGGTAATCATGGCAGACAACAAGGTCGCCGCAAATTGAGAACCCTATATGCTGCAAATTATAAAAAAGTGGGCAATCTGAAAACAACTCAAAGTTGCTCTAGCCCATAAAATTGTAACTGATAAAGCGGGCAATCTGAAAACAAATCAAAGTTGCTCTAGCCCATAAAATTGTAATTGATAAAGTGGGCAATCTGAAAACAACTCAAAGTTGCTCTAGCCCATAAACTTGTAAATGAGAAAGTGGGCAATCTGAAAACACACAAAATTGCTCTAGCCCATAAAATCGTAAATGATAAAGTGGGCAATCTAACAAACAGCTTGAGAGCTGCTCTAGCAGCTAACCCAACATTCTGGGCAATCCGAAAGCAACACGTGTGCTCTAGCCCATACAAAAAGTAATACATATAGTGTTGGGCAATGCCCTGGCCCATAAGGCATAAAAAGAATTATAAAATAGCACAATATTTATAAAATATAAAATATAGTCCATGAAAACAACTTCGGGTCCGATTATGACGTGACATGAAGTTTATCTCCCCCTATAGACTCTAACAATTTAATGCCCTTCAAAATAGCACCGCGATAGCTGCGGTATAAACAGTATTGACCGGCTCCCGTCAAATGGACTCCGTCCGGTGCCAGAACAGCTCGCTTCAAAGGTGAAAATTCCTTATGCTTCCAAATAAAAACTGCGGGGGCCTCTGCCAACACAACTGACAAATACTGCCGCAAAATAGTGGCTTTTGCATTAAAGTTGACATCAGGCAGCTCAGTACGTGGAAGGAGGCGATCGATCACCTCACAGACGCAAACTACACGAATTCCGACGTGGTCCCGAATGAAATTGACGAAGTCGTCAATTGACGAACCTACGCTCTCTGGACGTGTATGAGACAGGTCGTTCGTCCCAATCTCGAGAATCAAAATATCAGGATTGACTTTCTCAATCACTGACAAGTCGTACTGTTTAATTTTCTGAACAGTTCGGCCACCAACACGATGAATATGAATGGATGCTGAATGACCAAGCTCGAAATTGATCTTCGCTGGAGCATCGAACGAAGTTTCTATGTCATACTTTAAACGACGGACAAAAGAATGACCCAAAATAAGAACTGTAGGTAATCCAGACGACATTGCAAATTAAAAAAACTGCTAAGATAATACCTGTGCTTGTTTGAACTCGAATTGTGCTTGCTTGCGTTCGTTGAAGCGTGAAGCTAGTCGGCCTCGTGTAGACTGAATTATGTGAAGCGTGTCGGCCTCGTGTGGAATGAATTATGGTAGGTGGTACCTGGTACGCATCTAGGACTTTAACTCCTGCCACGACCTCTGCCTGCTGATCGTCGCATGATGACATGATGTGCACATGCTCGTCACATGATTACATAAGAACAAGGACAGGGTAAAAGGAATAAAACTTTTATTGGCGGGCCAATAATTTCTTTGGTTCCCTCACTTATCTTTTGATGGAAGTCGAAGAAGATCCAGCTTATTTTTCTTGTTTAGATAGTGGTTACCTTTTACACAGCTCTTTCTCATGTGGTGAGAGTGAAGATGTAATTTCCTTATTTTGGCTTCTGTTCCAATTCGATCTGGAATTGTGGACGTTCACGCGACGTTCAATCTTGATCCTTCCCCAGATCTTCGTTTATTGAAAATGATCATTCATGATAGACAGATTGTCGCCAACTCTCTCCAGATCTCTTTCTGCGGAAAAATCTCCAGACGTTGCGGAAGCTCTTCATTTTCTTCCAGCTGAAATTGTCTCAACTTCAACAAGCCTTCCGTGATGGGAAGATATTCAGATTTGTTATGCTTCCGGTGTACGCCAGGGAATTCACGCTTTCGCCGAAATCTTGTCTGCCCATTCTTGCTCGTGCAATTTAAGAAAGTCCTTAACATTTCTTCTCAGTTTCATCGCGGTTCCGAATTACCTCCCCTCTTACGATGTAAGCGGGCTTCTTTGAGGCGTATCCAAACTTTAGCTCCGTGAAAGGAGCCCGGAACTGACCTCTATTCTCATTTCTGTTTTGGTATTTCTATTTTGGTCATTTCTATCTTAGGACTTTGGCCATTAAAAAGCACGGCCCTTATTTACGTTTAGTCTGTCGAACAGAGCATTATTGCAACAACATTGGCGAATTGTGTTGGTTAGGGTTAGATTTTAAATCTTAATATTTGAATTTTCTAATCTCACCCGGTAACAGTTGTAATGTAACATTAATACCATTTTTGTAATTTTTGTCATTGCATTTTAAGGTTGAAACAGACGATATTCATTCGCACATTTTTTTGCGTTCTATTGTACATATAACCAACACGCGCATGTTCACAAAAGAATATTAATTAACGTGCGTATATACAATATATAATATATAATATAGCTTCTAGTAACAGAAGCGAACGCTTACTATATTATAGCTGTAGGATCTTTATTACGGTATACAATGAATCGACGGCATGGAGAATTTCTTCCCAAGGTACGTCTTCATGCCTGGAGATCAGTACCATGGCTTAGAAAATGGCTTCCGTTTGTTCTGGAGTAAATAGAGAACGAGAACTATTTGGTTCCCTCACATATCTTATGAGGGAAATCGAAGAAGATCCAGATTATTTTTCTTGTTTAGATAGTGGTTACCTTTTACACAGCTCTTTCATGTGGTGAGAGTGAAGATGTTATTTCCTTATTTTGACTCCTGTTCCAATTCGATCTGGAATTGTAGGCGTTCACGCGACGTTCAATCTTGATGCCTCCCCAGATCTTCGTTTATTGAAAACGATCATTCATGATAGACAGATTGTCGCCAACTCTCCCCAGATCTCTTTCTGCGGAAAAATCTCCAGACGTTGCGGAAGCTCTTCATTTTCTTCCAGCTGAAATTGTCTCAACTTCAACAAGCCTTCCGTGATGGGAACGAGAACTATTTGGTTCCCTCACACATCTTATGAGGGAAATCGATTATTTTTCTTGTTTAGATAGTGGTTACCTTTTACACAGCTCTTTCTCATGTGGTGAGAGTGAAGATGTGATTTCCTTTTTTTGGCTTCTGTTCCAATTCGATCTGGAATTGTAGACGTCCACTCGCAATCTTGATGCCTCCCCAGAACTTCGTTTATTGAAAACGATCATTCGTGATAGACAGATTGTCGCCAACTCTCGCCAGATCGCTTTCTGCGGAAAAATCTCCAGACGTTGCGGAAGCTCTTCATTTTCTTCCAGCTGAAATTGTCTCAACTTCAACAAGCCTTCCGTGATGGGAACGAGAACTATTTGGTTCCCTCACACATCTTATGAGGGAAATCGATTATTTTTCTTGTTTAGATAGTGGATACCTTTTACACAGCTCTTTCTCATGTGGTGAAAGTGAAGATGTAATTTCCTTATTTTGGCTTCCGTTCCAATTCGATCTGGAATTGTAGACGTTCACGCGACGTTCAATCTTGATGCCTCGCCAGATCTTCGTTTATTGAAAGCGATCATTCGTTATAGACAGATTATAGCCAACTCTCGCCAGATCTCTTTCTGCGGATCTCTGTAGGGCTACGTGGTCGCTGGCTAAGTGGGCAAGGACTGCCTGGTCGTTGTCCAAGTAAAGGTTTATGTGGTTGTTGGTTAAGTGAAGAAGGGCTGTGCTGAACTTTTAAATTGTTCTTTCTGTCGGCAACAAAGCATTCTGTAATGGCCTTGTTGCATGTTTGCTTTAAAAGATCTGGGAGATCTGTTAAGAAAATACAACAATTTTTTAACTGTGTCGAATGATTGCAAACAGGGGCCATTGTCGAGGGCTTGGCCACACGTTCAGTACATGTGATGGTGACAATGCTGATTAAATGAGTGAATTGTAATATCAGTTAAAACTTATATTTGACACTTACTGCACACTCAAATAATCAACACATAAATTTTGGCTAAGAATAATTGTGAGTAGGTATGTCATAAGAACACTACTTACAGGTTTACAAGACTCGACTTTTAAAATTACATTGGTCTTAGAAACGAAGTCATGATTCTAGAAAATGATTTGTCTTAAGATTATTTGGGCATCAACCCTGTTTGGAGTAATGCTCTGTTGTTGATGACCCACGTTGTGAACTGTTTAATTTTTAAAATTATTATTTTTAAGACCCTGCCAAATATTGGTTTAATAAGTTTACCTTAGTTAAGCAACTTCATAGGCATTTATTACCATCCATATACAGTATGCTGAATGTGAGGGAGTGAGTAATTAGTGGTGTCAATATTACTTTTGAAGTACATGTACTGTAATGTAAAATGGTGTACTGTTCTGGTGATACACCATTTTACTTCAAAAGTAATATTGACACTGCTAATTACTCATGCCCACCTTTCATCACTTGTTTGTTTGTATATGAATAGATTAATCTTATTCTATTTTTATTTGTTATCTACCCATTGAAGGTTACAGTCTGGTAACCGAAAGCTCATAGGAACATTTATAATTGGTCAGAGAACGCTTTAAATAAATCTATCATAATTACTAATGGATTTACTCACTTTTGTGAAACATAAGATTTGCATTTTGTAGCTGCTTCACCAAGCTTCTTTCTTTAGCCAACTCCTTTTCCTTTTCCACCTCCATTAGTTTTTCTTTCAATTCCTCCTTAGATTCCATCTGTTCAGGCTCATACTCTGATTCTGGGTCCATCCTGTCTATAATGTCTTTGAATGCTCTGTTTTGGGCAGCATTTTTAGCATCTGCAATCTTTTTCTAAAAATGTAGAAAAAGGATTGTTGTTTCTCACACTTTCACTGAAGGCGCATACAATAAGAGCATGTGCCAGACCCAGGCTCACCACTGAGTGTGAGAAATCTGTTTTCTCACTTCTTTCATTCTTCAGCCATCGAGAACTCCAATTCTTTTACTAAACATATATGGGAACCATAGTGTTGTCTTGCCGAGTACCTCGGCTTCATATAACGGACAATTTTTTCCACCCAGCTAGCTGAGTAACTCGCTTAGCCGAGTAACTCGCCTAGCCGGGTAACCCGCCTCCATATAATGACCCCTGAGAGGTGGACAGCCTGATAAACAATGATGTTAGATAACCTTTTTGGTTAATACATCTTTCCCTCATTAAATAAAGTTCATTCAGTCATGTTTACAGAGTCAATTATGAATCGACGGCATGGAGGATTTCTTCCCAAGGTACGTCTTGATGCCTGGAGAGCAGTACCATGGCTTGGAAAATGGCTTCCGTTTGTTCTGGAGTAAATAGAGAACAAGAACTATTTGGTTCCCTCACATATCTTTTGAGGGGAATCGAAGAAGATCCAGATTATTTTTCTTGTTTAGATAGTGGTTACCTTTTACACAGCTCTTTCTCATGTGGTGAGAGTGAAGATGTGATTTCCTTTTTTTGGCTTCTGTTCCAATTCGATCTGGAATTGTAGACGTCCACTCGCAATCTTGATGCCTCCCCAGAACTTCGTTTATTGAAAACGATCATTCGTGATAGACAGATTGTCGCCAACTCTCGCCAGATCGCTTTCTGCGGAAAAATCTCCAGACGTTGCGGAAGCTCTTCATTTTCTTCCAGCTGAAATTGTCTCAACTTCAACAAGCCTTCGGTGTTGGGAAGACATTCAGATTTGTTATGCTTCCGGTCAGTCGCGTGCGGTGAACAAAATTGATAGGCAAGGGAACCCCTCTAGGGCGGTCTGGGGGCATGCTCCCCCCGAAATTTTTTGAATTTGAAAACCCCAGGAGTGCATTTCCAGTGACTTCCGAAAGAATTTTTCCAAAAATAATAATCTGTAAGGCCTGGCTATAAGCTGGTATTTTTGAAAATACACAGTTATTTCGCTGCATTCACGAATCAAAAATTACAGAACAGCTATATTTGGATCATCAAAAATAGATGCATAATATTATGACTAGTGACTATGAGGTAACTACAATAATTAGAAATAATGATAGAGTATTATTATTAGCAATTATATTTTACAAATGTTATAAACTTATAATGCGTCTGCTCATTATGATGTAAATGTACAGACATGCATGCATGCAGTCATTACGTGCATGGCTATATCGAATTACATGCATTGCAATAAATGAATAATCATGAAAAAGTTACAAAGCGGAACTAATATTCTATATTTACTTAAACATAAATTCCATCCGCTTTTCCTTTGCGCAAAACTCTTTTATTACGTCCTCATAAAAACGTGGATTTCCTTGCAACTTAACCAACATCTCTTTCTCGATCGAAATCGTCGCCAATGCAGAAAGTCGGTCTTGCACTTGCGTTCTGCGAAGGTACGTCTTGATACGTTTTAATGCAGAGAAAGATCTTTCTGCAGAAGCTGACGTACTTGGCATCGTAAGAATAAGCTGGCACAATTGGTACAGTACACCTCTGGAAAACAGCCTTTCAAATCAAGCTCATTTATATTTAATATCATATCATATCATATCATATCAAAAACAGGCTTTGGTTTGGGTTCAGCGGATGCGTAGACAACGGTTAGTTCACTTTTTAATGCTTGAATGTTGAAAAATGTTCCATATGTGCTCTACAACGATTGCAGTTCTTGTTCGGGAAAATTCTCGCAGTATAACTGGTGCTTCGAATGATCCAACAAAGAAACGAATTTCCTGCTGGTAAGACTTTCAAACCTGGAATCAATTTGCACAACAATAGTGTCGACTACGGAGAAAAACATCTGGCGGTAGGCCGTCATGGCTTGTTCTTCAGTTTGCCCTCGTTTCCGTGGTGCTTCGGCGACATTCAACGTAAAATTCCAATAATTTGCCAATTTTGTTCGCTGTTTTTGAATACTATTTTTCGTTTCGCGGACTTTTGTGACACAGTAGGCAATATCAAACTGCTTACTCTGAATGATATCATACAGAACATCCGTAAGACCGAAGATTTCTGAAAAGATTTTTAGGCAGAACACAAATTGGAAATCTGATAGGATTTGTCGGTATCCCCGGGCTTCGTTTAACGTTTTACCGTCAAACCGTCAAACTCGTCATCGTGTTCCACGATGTATTCAAAAACTTCGACTAGCTTTTCTCTTGTCTCCAATACAGCTTGGATTAATCTGGTGTAATAATGCCATCGAACAGCAGTTCCAGGGGGGATGCGTCGGCCAACAATTGTGTCCAACAGGTACGTTCTCTTTGACGAGGCATGAAAAAATGATGAAAGACCAGTAATGGTTTTAAAAAATATTCGACACTCCTTGGTTGACGAAACAGCTTGCACCAGCACCAAATTTAATGCGTGTCCGCATCAATGGATAAAAAGAACATGTGGATAATCTTCTCTAACTCGTGTTTGCAAGGCGGACAGTTCTCCTGACATGACACTTGCACCATCATACATTTGGGCAATCAGTTTTTCGCCGCACCCATACTCGTCAAGAGTATTATCGACTTCTTGTTTTAGTCTTGCTGCCGTCCTATCTTCACTCACGTTAGAAAATCCGAGAAAACGCTCCACAGCTTTTCCACCTGGGTTGACATAGCGAACGATAGTCGTTAGCTGCGATAACGTTTTAATGTCGGAAGTTTCGTCCAAGGGAATGGCGATGAATGGGCTACTTATCACGTCGTCTTTTATCGCTTTCTTCAAAACATCCCTGACAGAAAACACGTTTGCCGTCTGAAGATGCTGTTCCAGTTTGGGGTCATATGCACTTAGCAACTTTACCAATTCCACGTAATTGCCTCGGTTGGCTGACTCCTCCAGCTCCACCCGACCTCTGAAAGAAAGTTCCTGTTTGCCACGGAAGCAAACAACGTCAATTAAACGGCGAAGTCTCTCTCTATTTTTATGCACCATCAAGTTGTGAGCTGAGATGTGTTGACGCGCTTGTTGGTCTAGCTGCATATTGATACGGATACGCCCAAAACTGGCATTCATCAGGCAACTAGACATGTGTGTCTTCGTTTTCTCGTGTCTGTTGATAGCATTGCATAAGTTTCCCAAATCATCGTATCCTTTTTTGCACCACACTGTCTTGTCCATTGGGTTGAACAAAAGACATGGCCAGCAGAATAACTTATTCATCTTGGAGGAGCTAGCCATCCATTTGTACTTGTCGTAATTTGATGTTTGAAAGCTTCGAATAGAAACTTTACCACCTCGTTTCGGTGTTGTATGCAGTGCTTGCAACTCAGGAGTAGGACGGCGGCAACGATTTCTTTTTTCTCGGCAAAAGGTCTCGATCCAAATGGGCGAGACAACAACGACTCTACAATACATTCGGTCATTTTGTATAGGCACGAAACCGTGGCGGTAACAGTTAAGAACTTAAGATGAGGACGCTTTTCCAGTGACAGTCTTCGGTACAGTGCTTATTGACTGATAACATAGCAGCAACTTACCCTTGTTTATATATGTTTAGTTTAAACTAGGAGTGGCAATACAGGGCGCGGGACAAAATCATAGCGACGTTCATTGCTAACTACCCTGACGTGATGTGTTAGGAGCGTAGTTAAGAACATGCGAGATACACATCTTTATAACCATCTATGTCTTGTCTTATAATGCACAGCAAAACGTGTTTTACATCTTCTAGATTATCCGAGAGTAAACAGTGATGTTTAGTCTCGTGTGTTTTTAGTGATTAATTTATTTCAGCAACAGAATTGTACAATCAGTCATATAGTCATACGCCACATGTTTGCGCGCATTTGATTATTTCTATAGACTTTAGTTCATGCAATTTGCATGCTGCAAATAAATGAATTACGGAAATTATAACTAGTTTTAAATGAACATTACCTTTTGGTTGCTGCGCAATTCACCAACAATATGACCATTCACCAACGATTTGCCCTTCATAACTTTATTTCTCAATTTTGAATGATGTGTATGGTTTAAAACAACGCGCCTTGGTGCCTATAATTCCCCTGTTTGAAATTGAAAACCCGACTCGTGCTGTCTTGCGTGCGTGTCATTCCTAAGATAAGGGCCCAGCGGCAAGTGTTCATCGTATCGCACGTGTGTGTTGGCCAATCAGCTATCAAGCGGTGTCCCTTAGAAGCGCCGCTTGCTTTTGCATGCTCTATATTCGTCCATTTGGAGGCTCCCAAACCTAATTAGCGCATGCGCAATCGTTGATGTTAAGCTCTGAAGGCAAGCGACGCTTCCCTTGGTTATTAATCGAGAAATAATTAGAACTGTTAAGTAGGGTGTATCAAGATAAGTCTTCTTAATCCACTTGACTCTTTCTAGACAAAACAACTAGAACAATCACGCAAACACTAACAAGTGTTACGCAAGCAGGACATTAACTCGCGCACTAGGCAGAAGGTTTAGTTTGATAATTGATATTGTTTAGAAGAGAACAATTAAGACTGATTTCGTTCAGAGTTTGGTCCAGAAATTTTTCATTCAGTAAAAATGTTTACGCAAGCGGCACTTGCCTACACTTACATGACCGCACGCCACTGCTTCCGGTATAGGCCAGGGAATTCAGCGCTTTCACAGAAATCTTGTCTGCCCATTCTTGCTCGTGCAATTTAAGAAAGTCCTCAACATTTCTTCCGTCAATTTTACCACGGTTCCGAATTACCTCCCCTCTTACGATGTAAGCGGCCTATCCAAGCTTTAGCTCCGTGGAAGGAGACTGGAGCTGACCTATATTCTCATTTCTATTTTGATACTTGTTTGGTATTTCTATTTTGCTCATTTCTATTTTAGGACTTCGGTCATTAGAAAAGCACGGCCCTTATTTACGTTTAGTCTGTCGAACAGAGCATTATTGCAACAACGTTGGCGAATTGTGTTGGTTAGGGTTAGATTTTAAATCTTAATATTTGAATTTTCTAATCTCACTGGTAACCGTTGTAATGTAACATTAATACCATTTTTGTAATTTTTGTCATTGCATTTTAAGGTTGAAACAGACGATATTCATTCGCACATTTTTTGCATTCCATTGTACATATAACCGACACGCGCATGTTCACAAAAGAATATTAATTAACGTACGTATCTACATATATTACAGTTTTACAACAACAACAACATTAAAATTAAAATTATTACTAGAATTACAAATTGTAAGTGAAATGTTGCGAGTAAATACTGGGCAGCAGTACATCGTAATACACTAATATATTATTAAAACAACGAGTTCCATATATACACACACACATATTTTTTGGGAGTTCTGAGGGTGTTGAGAGTGTTTTGGCCTGCTGCCAGGAAAACTGCAAAGGCCCATTTCAACTTGGGAAAATATTCCTCGGACAGACAATTTTTCTGTGACTTTCAGGCAGAACTTATGGCTTTAAGACAAAAGAAATTTTCTTGTCCGACGGAAATTTTTCTGAGTGGAAATGGGTCTTTAAACGCTCAAAAGCCAATTCAGTGAAACTTTGCAAGATCATAATAAATGTATAATTGGTACAGTAAGATTAATGAGTTCAGAACAACAAAAATAATTTTATTATAACACCAATGCCTCACAGGTTTCATATTATGGATTAATTTCGTGCATGAGAATCAAACACATAAATACAATCTGTACTGTACCCTCAATCAACACGGTGAAGGCATAGCAGTTAATTTTCCAATAAAGTCAAAAGCGATTGTTTCCTGGAGTCCTTCCAAGTTTGTTGAGAGAAATGGGAATTTAGAGATGGGACAAAAAGTGCCTTTTGAAAAACTGTTGAATTTGTAAAGAGAGCTTGTGATATTTATAATTTATAGATAATTAAACATTTTAGCACTTATTGACTGGGACTGTGGGAAACAGTATGGTTTGTGGCCCAAGACTGCTGTTGTTACCCGAGGGGAAGCTAAGGGTAACAACAAGCGGTTGTAGGGCCACAAAACATACTGTTTGCCAAAGGTTCCAGTTAATAAGTATTTTATTATATACCAAGTGTCAAAGAAAACAAAAAAAGAAAGATTTTATCACTGCTTCGGCTGGCCACAGTTAATAACATACATGGTTTGGAAACTCGGTAAAAACACAATACAACTGATTATCTATGTTATTGTACAGGTTTATGCGAAATTTGGTCCTTCCTCGTCCTGTGAGTATTGTATTTGTGTCTAAATAACCAATAGCTGTGACTTGAACACTTAATTAATTCAGACATTACTATTGCATGCTTTGGGAAAATACAATACTCATGAGACGAAGAAGGACCAAATTTTTGCATAAACCTACCCCAACATATAGATAATGAGTTTTATTGGACTTTGACACTTGGTATATAATAAGTATATTTACATCAGAGAATTAACATATTATATTAAAATAATATATGTATAAAGCTTTAGTGCTGTGTAGGCAGTGTGAAATACAATCATTGAAACTGCAAAGCTATGTGATACATGTCAAGTAGTCTTGTCACATTTCGTACTCTTGTTTTGATACCTAAATCTTTAAGCCGTAATCTAAGTTCTTCTGGAGTAAGAGTCGAAAGGTTATCCTCATTTTCATCAGCTTGCTCCTGATTACATAACCGAGGACGTTTGCTGCGACTTTCCCTAATCCCTGTTGACCAGTATTCATCTGTTTTCTTCTGATACCGCCTCGGTGTCCTCTGTGAATCACTCAAATATAGCAGCCTCCCCTCAACCAGCAATAACACATCCTTAGCTGCATCCCACTTATTCGATTTTTCTAAATGAATACGCCTGCAATCATCGTTCAGTTTTTCAACGCCTATATGTAATTTGTGAAAGATAACAACATCAAATTACCATTGGAAAAACCTATCAATGGAACCAATATATTTACAGTTACTGTACCTTGCCCGGAAAAGTTTCTTATTCCTTGGTTAATCCTCATAAAACGAGGCACATGGTACACCATAGCGTGCACGTAAGGTGTAACATTTGCTTTGCCATAGCCCTTAAGATTTGGTGATAGTGACAAGAACAGTTTTACCCAAGCAGTAACCTGGCGTAAGGAAAATAAACAATGTTATGCTAAAGTATGTTAGAATGTGAATGACAATACAAATATATTTTAGTATTTACCACATAACACTGTTCTAATTGTTCCAATGTGCCATAATTAAGAAACTCTACCTTGGTGAAATAAATATCATCTACTGCTGTTATGGCCCATTTCCACTCGGGAGAATTTTCCTCGGACAGGACATTTTCTTTTGTCTCAAACTCATTACTTCTGCCCAAGAGCTCACAAGACAAAGGGAAATTTCCTGTCCAAGGAAAATTCTGCTGAGTGGAAA
>CAXIUP010000059.1:0-65000 GCA_964035015.1 Corallium rubrum | reverse complement strand
ACATAATCAAATAGCTATATATAGATGTATCCATATATAGATATGGTATATTCATATAAATCAAGAATCCTTTATTCTTTAACAAAAAATAAAAACAGTACATACGTAAGATGCTTACACGAGAGAGCTTTTCTGAAAGTAAAAAAAAAAGCTGATTTACTTTCCACCTCATAAACTCGTGGTTTGGGCCCAAATGAACTTAAATGGCTTGCTTCAAAGAGCTGGGAGTAAAGTATAGAGAGCAATAGAACAAAAACGGAGATCGGAGCGTGAGACATAATTTTACCCCCCCCCCCCCACTTGTAAGATTGACAGCTAACACCTTGTAATTTATTGTTTCCGCGAATATACGATAAACTGAAAAAAACTGCCCGCTTTTGATGCATCATGAAATGCTCATTGCAAAGTTTGCACTTGTGCAATTAATAGACTGCAGCTATCCTATAAACAAAGTGAGAGAGAGAGAGAGAGAGTGATAAATTAAAGAAATGTTTATTTGTACAGGTAATAGCATGGTTTCGAGTGCAATTTGAAAAAAACCCAACATGCACTAGTTAGTTTTTCAAAGACTATCAAAATTGCACGAGTACGAAGGGCGGGTGCTATATGAGGTCTTTGAAAACTCACGTGTGCGTGATTTTTTTTCAAAATTGCACTCGAAGCCATGCTATTACTTAATAATAATATACATGAAAATGTTAGACAAAGCTACGAAGTTACATACCACTTATTGCTCCACTTTTCGAAGCTTCAATTGTTTAAAATTGCTTCGGTTCGTTCAATAAAACGTCAAACGTTTTACTCCTAGCATCTAACCTCTTCTTGTTGAAACTTTAATGACAGTAAATAAAAGTTCCTGCTGTATTTCATCGAAATGTTCTTTGACACTTCTATGTTTTTGTCACCATATTGGATTTTCTCGTGAAGGAAAAACCATCCTTCAAAATCCACATAGGCATTTCATTGGCTTTCCGATTGTTTATAGCCAATCAGAATGCTTAATACTCATTGAAATTTGCACTGTATTTCATTTTCTGCACTGTATTACATTAAAATTGCACTCCTCTCGACCAATCAGGATGCAGTAGTTTTGTCATGTATATTATTAGTCGCTAAGCTTCGTCTTTCTCAAAAAAACAAACAAAAACAGCGTATTCGGTTGCATATGCGCCAATCTCGTTCATTCGCCTGTATTGTCTTCATCGTAAAAGAATTTCAAGGTGCCTGTTGTTGAACATTTTTTTTACAATTAAATGCCAAAGGGTCGTTTAACTGCGAAACGGTTCTTCTTGGCTTCTGTTTTAACGCTACCATGCGCAGGACATTACTTGTATTTGATTTTCCTTGTCATTTTTTAACCTAAAAATACCTTAAAAACAAACATACCCGACAACGAACAACCAACATCACATCGTCATACTTTGCCGTTGTTGTCTTCATCTTGATATTCTGAATTCTAATGAGTTTGAAGGTAATGAATAATTATAGTTGATTATTTACCTCTGCCAGATAGGTTGTTCTAACCTGTTTTGAGATTTGGGTGAGAATTTATTAAAAATCTTACCACAAGATTCCTTCGTGTATAAAAGATGTTTGATTTCTCTCGTTATCCTTATTTTATGCAAACATTTTTACGTAAACCCTGTACGAGTGCAATCAAGCATTTTATTCATTCAAACATGTGTAGGTCTCGTGAGCTACACTAATTTCCCTTTTAAACATCTCGAAATAAAATCTCGCTTGCGGAGGTTCCAGTCTCAGAGTGCCCTCTTCTTCTGGATATAAACATTCTCGTAGTTGGATTGTCACATTCCATTTAAACTCAGTAAAACTTAGAACAACGCTCTTTACAACTCAGTCATAACCCGCAACTTTTATCCAACCCTTCGGAATAAATAACGTATAATTCAACCTCGTTCCCAGGGCATTTTGCCTCCACGTTGGGAGGTCGGCGAAAATGGCCCTGGCATCGGCTGGTCACGTGACACCCAGAATTTTGGGGAGCTAGCAAATTTAAAGTGCCCCTAACCTCGACAGTTTTTATTGTCTTATTTGGAAGAACTTTTAAAATGATAAAGTAACTTCTTTGGAAGATTTTCGCTTTTTCGCTTTGTTTTTGAGATATTTCATTTTGTTTGATATGCAAATGTCCGGAATTTACGTCACTTATGCATAATGACTTATCAGAGAATGTTATGTATCTTTGCGTTCATCAAATAAAAACACTGAAATATGAATAACGTGTGTGTGTTTCTCCTACAACACCAAACTTCTCGATTTTAAAATATTTCGTTCGAGAATGGAAGAGATAACACCAACTTCTTCGAGAAGTCGTTATGCATGTGTGACGTAAATTCCGGACATTTGCATATCAAACAAAATGAAATATCTCAAAAAGAAAGCGAAAAAGTGAAAATCTTCTAAAGAAGTTACTTTATCATTTTAAAAGATCTTCCAAATAACACAATAAAAACTGTCGAGGTTAGGGGTACTTTAATTACCGAAACGCCGTTGGTTCGTCTCAGTCTCCAACACATAAAAGTCACAAAATATACAATACTACTAACGTGTTGGTATCAACAGAATTTTAATATGATCAAGTCAGTTTTCTTTGATGTACCGCGGTTTATATACAGCTTATAAGCCAACCTTATGTAAACCTCGCAGTAACAATAGATCCGAATGTCGTCACAAGCTCTTTTGCTATTGATTTCTTTAGAAAACGGACTTGATCACGTTATGTTATGACTTGATTAGGGTTAACCAATGTTTATTGCTTAACCATAGTCCCTAGAAATAAATTGTCTGAAAACGCGGCCAAAGTCTTTGTTCTAGGTTTTTCTTCACGTTTGACACATTGTATTTTTGGTATAATGAAGCAATCAACCAATAGCATCGTTGCTTTATAAATATTAATGAACCTAAAACAAAAGATTGTGCACATTATTATTTACCACCCTCAACCTAAATTGTAGCTCATTATTAATCGCTTTGATGTTCTCCGCATCTCCAGACAATATAATTCTAGTGACTATGGCTTAACCAATGTTTATTGAAATAATTGGCTTTGCAACCATACAGGTTGAATACATAAATGTAGTTACCTCTATAGAAATAGGTTAAAATTACAGAATTGGCTGGTGTAAAAAGTGAGGAATATGGGTACAACGATTGCAGATAAGAATTGTGAAATTCGAGGTTACAACTAACTATGAAGCAATTTATTGATGTTCGTTGTTTGAATTGTAATACGGAAGAAGGAATAAAAGAATTACTAAAATGATTGGTCCTACATTTAAATGGAACAAGTTTATTCGTAATACGTGATTTGTAGTTAAAGATAAAGATAAAGGATAAAAGACTGGGGGCTAATCATCCTTACTCGCAGCCAGAAGCTGATTACGAAGGACGCAGATCAACGTGGCCGTGTCGAGGCATATCAAAGCACCTCCCCCCCCCCCCCCTTCCCCAGCAACCGCAGCACGACAAAGTTCAGACCACGGATCACAGCTAAGAAGTAAGATGTCGGTGTTGATTTTACTCAGGGATTAAAACTGGAGAACCCAGCGAAAAACCTTCAAAGCACAGAAGATATCAACTACAACTCTACTCGCATGACAACGGTGTCATTTCTAAGCGGTCACCCATCCCAAAACTAACTTCGTTTAACCGGGCTTAACTTTTGGTGACGTGCAGCGCGCTAACAGCAGACGCCACCCGTGCTACCCCTGTTTCGTCGGACTGAATAAGTTCACGAAGAGAACTAGATTGTGGAACAACCTTTTTTCTGAAAATTCTCGAGCATAACAATCACGTATTGAAAATAAAGTTGGAATGTTAAAGTGCCCATGATGCGAAAATTATTATTGTCTTAAGTGAAAGAACTCTCTAAACGACAAAGTATATAGCATCTTTTGCAGATCTTCGTTTACGTGCCTCGTTGTTGAGATATTTCAATATTTTGATATGCAAATTAAACACTTTGACGTCACACGTGTAGGAGTTATCAGAGAGAAGGTTCGGTATCTTTGCTATTATCAAACGAAATCCATTAAAAATCTGTATGTCTAATGCTGTATGCGAAATAGACGAACAGGATCGGCTTCGAAGTGATTTCGTTTGATAATAGCAAAGATAACTCGTTATACACGTGTGATGTCAAAGTGTTTAATTTGCATATCGAAGAAACTGAAATATCTCAACAACGAAGCATGGAAACGAAGATCTGCAAAAGATGGTACGTTGTAGTTTTAAGAGTTCTTTCATTTAAGACAACAATAATTTTTGCTTCATAGGCACTTTAAATACTGCATGCTAAATTATCGTTCATATGATAATGATAGATCAGTTATTTTGAAGGCTCTCTTAACTGATCTCTTTCAATGTCCAAAGAGCGAATAGATAATGCAGAAGGATACTGGGAATAAAAGTTAAATTTTTCGATTTATGACGTTCTGAATAACACGCATACTTACTAAGATAACCCAAGTAACTGAAACAATTTTCTTTTTGATAATAATATTACTAACTGTAGGTGGTAGTGCAAACTCCCACTAGTTTTCTTAGGCTACCTGTTTACCCATAAGGCTGCGCGCGCGAGGAAGCACGTCCTTGGTCAATAGTTAAAAGTTGTACGCTCTTTATAAACGTTTATTTCATGTTAAATGGTATTAAAGGAACATCGAACAGTACATGTCAATCGATATTAGAGTGTATGCGCCAAGAGTGATAGCATCGATCATTACTGGCTGTCATAGAGTCGCCAAAATCGAAAGTTAGCCGTAACAGTACGACCTTAGATTGTCTTTGGCGACAATATGGAAGAACAACAAACCTTGGAAGATTCCAACGACGGCCTACAGGATTTCCAAGAAAGTGCAGGAGCTCTACAAAGGCCAGAAAGTCCTAAGGATTACGGAAAGGAAGCTGGAAAAGAACTCTCTGACTTGGAAATCGAAGGAATAAACGTTTTGGCTACGTTGGCAAAGGATAATGCGCCTGCGAGACAAGACAAAGAACGTACAGCGGATGATCGAAACACAGAAATCCCAAGACCCGAATACAACGAAAATACCGAAGACGGAGCCAGAAAGAAAGTACCTACAGAGAAAGGTAGGCAATATACAGTAGATAAAATGAAGAACGATCGAAAAACTGCTTTGTCAAATATCACCAAACAAATGAACAAGATTAAACCACTACTGTCTAGCTTTTCAAACCAAAAACTAGTACGAATAGAAACAAGGGAACTAGACGAGTTATTTGTCCTGATGCAAGATGTACATAAAAATTACTTGAAAGCTTTAGATGATGAAGATGAAATACAACATGCAATTGAGTGGTATGATTTGCACGACAAGGAAGTATTTACATTTAAGCAAAGCATAGTTGATTACCTGAATGAGGCAAAAGCATCTGGAAAAGAAGAGTTCGATAGAAGTTCAAAATCTAAGTACTCTCATTCCAAGCGCTCATCAGCATGTGGGTCTTCTAGCCGATCATACTTGATTCAAGCTAAAGCCAAAACAGCTTCATTAGAGATTAAGGCAGCCTTTTTAAAGGAAGGTCAAGCTTTGAAAATGGCTGCTGAGGAACTTGAGCTAAAGCCAGGCCAAGGCTGAAGAAAGAATTTATGAGCAGTTTGAACGGGAAGAAATTGACAATGACTTGAACAATAAACTCGACTCCATGCAAGTACAGTATTCTACTCCAATCGTCACCCAAGGTCTACCACACAACCCTACCACAAGCAAACCAGTTCAACCAGTTCCAGCTAGTAATGGCGTGGTGGGACCATCAGAGCCAATACGAGCAGCGACGAAAGCAACCTCCCTTACAAGCCCAACCGTAAGGCCTACCATCCCGAGGAATGGTGAACACCTTGAGTCTTTGAATGATGTGATAGTTTCTAGCTCCAGACCTGTAAAGCCAGGTTCTAAAGAAAATGTGAGTCCCTCTCCAATGAATCCGAGTGCAACACCATTTGCTCCAGGAAATAATAATCCCACCAGACCTTCTTCAGAAGAACCTAGTGCTTGCCAGAACTTCAGAGATGTCCAACAAAATGCTGAAGAAACCATTAACCAAGACTCCAGTTCTCTGCTATTAAGTGACAACATGTATCAGGAATTTCTTAAAGTACAACAGAAACAGGCTAACATTTCTGAAATGATAATGGTCCAACAAGTCCGAAGTTCACTGCCATTTCATAAACCCCCCATGTTTTCTGGAGACGCGATGGATTACTCGACATTTACTAATGCATTTGAAACTCTAATAGAATCTAAAGTGGAGAGCCCTATCGAACGGCTATACTTCTTGGACCAGTACACCATCGGCAAGGCGAAGGAGGTAATTAAAGGATGCATTCAAATGAAATCGAAAGACTCGTATGGCGAAGCTAAAGCCCTGTTAAAGAAGCATTTTGGGGATCCCTTCAAGGTCGCAAATGCACATATCACCAGGCTGACTAACTGGTCATCAGTAAAGGCCAAGGACGGGCAAGGCTTGCAAGAGTTTGCCATAGCATTGGAGCAAGCAAAGAATGCAACGACTGGCATGCCATACATGGATGACTTGAATACAGCTCAGGTTCTGCGACGGCTGTGGGAGAAGCTACCACTATACCTAAGAAGTAAATGGACGGAGAGAGCTAGCAGAATGAGAAGTAGCCAACGTAGAAATGCGAGCTTTGTTGAGTTTTCCAAGTTTGTTACTGAGCAGGCTGACCTAGCTACAGATCCAGTTTTTTCGGAAGAGTTCCTAGAGAAGTCGAAGGAAGAGGATGGCAAGGTTACATTTGGCAACAGCGGCAGATATAGAAGAGGAAAGGGTACCAGAAGCTTTGATACCAAGATCAAGGAAAGGGAAGAGAACTCTAATAAGCCTAGTTCCAAAAGGTGCGAATTGTGCTCTACACCGCATAATCTGAGCGAGTGCGATGAATTCCGTAAGAAGCCCCTAGACGACCGTAAGGACTTCATTAGAGATAAAGGACTGTGTTTTGGATGCCTAAAACCAGGACATATTTCTAGCAAATGCAACGATAAGATGACGTGCAAGACGTGTGAGAAGAAACATCCTTCAGTGCTGCACGACCCTGATTGGAAGCCGAAGTTCGAGAGAAACGGAAATACGTATAAGAAATATAACGAGAAAGGAGAAACACATGACGTAGAGGAAACCCATCCGGAGCGAGTAAACAACGCATTCACGGTATGTAGTATCACTGAAGCTGGTGATGTTCCCGTCAATATGGGTATAGTATCTGTGTGGGTATACCACAAGAGTAAACCAGAGAAGAGAGTTAAAGTGTACGCCCTATTAGACAATGGAAGTGGTGGAACATTTATCAAGGAAGAAACAATGAACGAGCTTGGTATTGACGGTGGTGACACAACCTTGGTGCTAACAACCATGCATGGTACACAAGAGATCAACACAAAGGTGGTAAATGGACTTGTAGCAGTCAACTATCAGCAAGACGACGTACGTCTAGATCTTCCCAGAAGCTATGTGAGACAACAGATACCGACAGACCGAGAAGAAATACCAAGACCGGAAGTTGCGAGGAAGTTTCAACATCTGCAGAAAGTAAGCGAGCAATTGACCCCATATATGGAGGATGTGGAAGTCGGTCTCCTGATTGGCCTTAAATGTCCGAAAGCCCTACGTCCAAGAGAAGTAGTTCACGGAAAGGAAGTGGAACCATATGCAGTACGTTCAATCCTTGGCTGGTATATAAATGGTCCAGTAGGCCAGAACAACAATGGTACAACCCACTGTAATAGAACGCAACTACAAGATAAAAATGAATCATCAGGATGCATCGTCGCAGAGAGAAAGATAAAGGAAGAAATAACTCCTAGAAGCGTAGAGAGAATGTTTGAACTAGACTTTTCCGAAAAAGAGAAAGGACTGGCAATGTCAGTGGAAGATCGAGAGTTCCTAAAGAAAATCGGAACTGGAATTGTACATCGTGAAGACTCACACTACGAGATGCCATTACCATTCAAGGGAGAAAACGCAAACCTTCCAAATAATCGTTCACAAGCGGAACAGCGCCTGAAGAATCTGAAGAAGAAACTTTCATCCGACGACAAGTATCGTGGTGATTATGTCGACTTCATGAACAGCATAATAGACAAGGGATATGCTACCAAAGTAAAAGACGAGAATCTAGCGGCAAGCGAAGGTCACGTGTGGTACTTGCCCCATCACGGTGTATATCATCGAAGGAAATCTGACAGTCTTAGAGTTGTGTTTGACTGTTCAGCTCGGTATCGAGGAGAGGCACTGAATGACCATCTCTTGCAAGGACCAGACCTAACAAGCAAGTTGACCGGCGTGTTGACAAGGTTCAGACAAGAAAGAGTTGCCATAATGGCTGATGTGGAAAAGATGTTCTACCAAGTCAAAGTGACAAAACCAGATCAAGACTACCTACGTTTTTTGTGGTGGCCCGACGCGGATCTGACAAAGGAACCGGTAGACTACTGCATGACCGTCCATTTGTTCGGTGGCGCATCATCACCAGGATGTTCTAATTTCGCCCTGAAGCGCACAGCTGATGATTACGAGAAAGAATTTGGATCTGACATAGCGGACACTCTGAGAAGAAACTTCTATGTTGATGATATGTTGAAATCAGTTTCTACAGACGAAGAAGCGGTAGACGTGGTGCGGGGAGCGAAGTCGATGTGCAAGAAAGGCGGGTTCAATCTAACCAAGTTCGTTAGCAACAGCCGCAAAGTAATCGAATCGATACCTGAAGAAGATAGAGCTAAAGAGATCAAAGGCCTAGACCTAGGTCAGGATAAGTTGCCCATCGAACGAGCGCTTGGTGTGCACTGGTGTATCGAGTCCGACACGTTCAAGTTCCAGATACAGCTGAAGGATCTACCCTGCACGAGAAGAGGAATACTGGGCACGATAAGCTCGGTTTACGATCCTCTGGGATTCATTGCTCCAGTAGTGTTGGTAGGAAAGAAGATATTACAAGACATCTGCAACACCAAAGATTGGGATGAACCAGTTGGTGACGAGATTCGTATGCGATGGGAGAAATGGAGGAACGAACTCTTCCTACTTGAAGACGTAAACGTGCCAAGGAGCTCGAAATCATCAGACTTTCGGGAAGTCAAATCAGCTCAGCTTCATACGATGTCGGATGCATCTACTACAGGATATGGCCAGTGTTCTTACCTAAGGCTAGTAGACGAACACGGGACAGTGCAACTTTCGTTCATGATGGGAAAAGCAAGAGTAGCACCGAAGAAGACCGTAAGCATTCCGAGACTGGAGTTGGCCGCCGCGGCAGTATCCGTGAAGATAGCAGACGTGCTCAAGAAAGAGCTGGATTACGACGGTTTAGAAGAATACTACTGGACCGACAGCAAGGTTGTCCTAGGTTACATTAATAATGAGTCGAGAAGATTTCACGTATATGTAGCAAACAGAGTTCAGCTGATACAAGATCATACTTCGCCGTCCCAGTGGAAGTATGTGAGTTCTGCAGAAAATCCAGCAGACGAAGGATCACGTGGTATGACAGCCAAACTCTTTGTTCAGAAGTCGAAATGGATTAAGGGTCCTGAATTCTTGAGAGAATCCGAAGAGAAGTGGCAGGAGCAGGAGATCGGTGAAGATGAGATCGACGCAGCTGACCCAGAAGTAAAGGTTCACGTCAACACGAACATGGTGACAGAGAAGAACGATATGCCCAGCAGACTGGAGCGCTTCTCAAGCTGGAAGACTATGAAAACAGCAGTGGCAATCTGTCTAAGATATAAGAAGAAACTGAAGGAGAGAATAATGGCCAATAACGGCGAGTCGACAGACGGCGAACGCGAAAGTGAGAGTAGAGATAAGGTCTCAGCAAGTTCACTGATAACCGTTAAAGACTTGGAAGAAGCCGAAGTGGAGATCATTAAGCTCGTGCAGGCCGACGCATTTGCAGCTGAAATAAAGAGTCTAAAGGACATTCAAGCTGACTCCACGTCTGGCAGTCGTCAATCAGATAAGAAGAAGAAAGCAGCCATGAAGAAGACAAGCCCTCTTCATACTCTAGATCCATTCGTGGATTCCGAAGGTATTCTAAGAGTCGGAGGAAGGATAAGAAGAGCAAACTTTGCAGATAAGCTGAAGACACCAGTCATCCTAGCGAAGACAGGACACTCAACGAAGCTGATTGTCAGTCATATTCACGCCAAGACGCGTCACAGTGGTAGAGGCATAACCCTAAATGAATTACGTACCCACGGTTATTGGATCATCAGCGGAAACACAGTGGTTCGACAGTTTATTTCAGAGTGTGTCACTTGCCGACACCTGAGAGGAAGTGCGGGCGAACAAAAGATGGTAGACCTACCACAGTCACGACTCGAAGATGTGCCACCATTCACGTACTGCGCGGTGGACTACTTTGGTCCGTGGTACGTCAAAGAAGGCAGGAAGGAAATCAAGCGATACGGAGCCTTGTTTACGTGCATGGCTAGCCGAGCCGTGCATATTGAGATAGCACACTCAATGGACACGGATTCGTTCATACAAGCGCTTCGTCGATTCACAAGTCGCAGAGGTACCATCAGAGAGCTCCGTAGTGATCGAGGAACAAATTTTGTAGGAGCCGAAGGAGAGCTGAGAAAGGCAGTCGAAGAGATGGATGACAACAAGATAAAGGCGGAGTTGCTCAAAGAAGGAATCGATTGGATCAAGAACCCAGCAGCAGCGAGCAACTTCGGAGGAGTATGGGAGCGGCAGATTCGATCAGTTCGTAACGTCATGAACGCTCTCATCAAGCAGCACGGTCAGCGATTAGATGACGAATCGCTGCGCACATTTATTTGTGAAGCGGAAGCAATCGTTAACGGTCGCCCCCTAACCGTGGAAACGTTGAGCGATCCTCTTTCACCGCTACCACTAACACCCAATGCGCTGTTAACCGGTAAAACAAAGCTGGTATTACCGCCTCCCGGGAAATTTCAGGACGAAGACGTGTATTGTAGGCGACGATGGCGACGAGTACAACACATATCCAACGAGTTCTGGACTCGTTGGAAGAAAGAATATCTACAGAATCTGCAGACGAGACCAAAGTGGACAAGAATACGTAGAAACTTCAAAGTAGGAGATGTGGTCTTGCTGATGGATGTCAACAGTGCAAGAAACCAGTGGCCTCGAGCGAAAGTGACTAGTTCAAACAAAGATGACAAGGGTCTAGTCCGATCAGTTACCATCCAGACATCAAGTGGATCAACCTTGGATCGTCCAGTCAGCAAGCTCGTTTTACTGGTCGAGTCGCCAGGAGAAACGCCGGAGAAGACCGGGTGAAGTCCCAGACGGAGAGCCACGTGTGAAATGCGGACGAACAGTTAAAGGAAACAATATTCTTAGAACATTTATATTAAGAGACATTTATTCAGTCGTAAGAAGAGTTGATATTAATAGATGTTAATTAAATGTAAAATAGTTGTTAACTATTTTAGGGGAGCCATGTAGGTGGTAGTGCAAAGTCCCACTAGTTTTCTTAGGCTACCTGTTTACCCATAAGGCTGCGCGCGCGAGGAAGCACGCTACAGTCGGGACAAGGTCGTACCTTGGTCAATAGTTAAAAGTTGTACGCTCTTTATAAACGTTTATTTCATGTTAAATGGTATTAAAGGAACATCGAACAGTACATGTCAATCGATATTAGAGTGTATGCGCCAAGAGTGATAGCATCGATGATTACTGGCTGTCATAGAGTCGCCAAAATCGAAAGTTAGCCGTAACACTAACTCTGGCAAAACACAATCGTATCATCCACCATCTTGTTTCAATGCTGTGCCTTATTAACTGGAAAGTAAATGACATCACAATCTTGGTAAATGTCAAATTTATTTTTTTTGATATAGTCGAGTGCTTTCCATGCTTTTGAAAGTGTTGTAGTGCAGCGATGTGAAAACGACATTCACTAGGAGGAATATTAGACATGCTTACGTATCGGCATAGCTAAGTAAAGATTTTTCTTTACCCCGCGCTTGTGACGTCAGATGCATATCAAGAAAGTTGTTCAAGATGGCGGATGACATGCTTGTCTTTTTATTTCGAGATTAGCCATGTTGTTACTGACAAAAATGCGCTCATCCTACTCGGATACATTAGTAAGCATGTTTTAAATAAAAAAAAAAGAAACCGGAATTAAAAATTGTGATTTATATTCTATATATTTATGAACTTTGGCATTTTCTGATCCGTCGGGATTTATTATTAGTATTATTACCAACTAGAGCTTCATCTAATCATCTTGATGCCATTTTTCCTAAAGTTGGTTTATCATTCACAGGAAATGCATGACAGCAACCCTAGGACATAAACGACTTTGCTATAAGTAATTGAAGGGTTGTCATATCAAGCGGGTTAGCCGGTTACCGGGGGTGATTTTATGTTTCGGAAATCATATTGCGACTATTTGAGAAATGCAGAATGATATAACAGAGCAGAATTGCCTTCGTTTTTCTATAAGTATAACACACAGGGTATTCTTTTTTGCAGTCATAGAAAGATTTTCGTGAATTAAAATCAGTCCGCTAATCGGACTAGCCCGCCTTATATGAACCGCCCCTTAGTTTGGGAAAATTTTCTCCAATAGGTATGGTTAAAATTAAAGTGTCACTATGATGAAAAAATCGTCAGTCTTTTTTTTATCTTATCATAAAGTACATTTAAAATGAGGATGAACGGCGTTTGACAAACGTGTCAACAGAGAGCTTAAGCATACAGGCGTTTTAGAGCAACGGACGGCGATTGAATCATAGTCAATCGAGATATGGTCTGGAAACTCAGCTAAAGTCCTTGGTCTATATTTTTGTTCGCCTTTATGCATTTTTGTGCACGGTGCACGGTCACAGAACACATTGTATTTTAGTATAATGAACGAATTATCCAATAGCAACGTTTCAGTTCAATCACTCAACCGTGCTATTTAAATAATAATAAACTTAAAACAAAGGATGTGCACGGTGTAAGGTACGGTTCAACATTAAATCACAGTTCATTATAGGCGCTTTGAAGTTTGCCGAGTTTCCTGCCCATATCTCGATTGACTGATTGAATTCAATAGCATTTTTCATTCAAAACAATAACGAGCAATTTATTGTTTGGTTTAGGGCCACCGGAGTTGTGATACCCCCCCCCCCCCCCCGCCCCATATATACCCCAAAGGGATGCCGCCTCATTAAATATTCAACTTATTATTTATTCATTCTCATTTAAACAATTTACTCTACTGACAGTCAGCAGTTGTGGGACACGTAGACGTACAGAGAGAGCATGCGTACAGTAAACTTTAACAAAATAGACGTTCTTTACAAGGAACTAAAGAGAAATTGAGAGAGGCACTTTATCTTTTTATCTGAAACCTTGTCTCGATGAGTATAGAGAGTTTTGAGCAGCCTAAGTGTCTGAATTGGCAGAGCTCGTATAGACTTAGATTAATAGCATATGATGAATATTAGATTTAGGTTTAGAACCTAAATATTCAATCCCTTGTTTATAAGTGAAGAAATTGTAAGAAGATAGAATGAGGCGTCAATTCTAAAAGCCATAAGAACGTTTTTAAGTGTCGATATATAAACGAAATTAAATATTATTTGGCTGCGGGACGGTTGAGTATCGACTTGAATTAATAGCATACATGAATATTATATTAGTTAGAACTTAAACGGCCATCTTTACCCATTATTTACTTGGAGATATGTGCCGAATTGTCGCTTATTTCCCTTTGGTTTATAAAGTAAACGATGCCTTGAATGAAGAAACCGTTCGGCAAGCTGTTCGAAAGACATTGAAACACTTTCTTCAGAGGGGTTTGCCAGAATATAAACTGTCAGGGGTTAAACGGCGGACTCGGCTATTTTATTAACGTCGTCAAGCATCTTGTTAATGTTGCTACGGCTGATATTTGCATATTTATCCTCAGTGCATGTGCAGGAGACAAAAGAGAAACTCATTAGGGGTCATTAACAGAATTAAGCGCTTAGGCAAGTCTAGGCGAGGTCATTAGCAGTGTTCCATAGAAAGAATATTTGGCGAGTCGTGTATTAAAATAAGATATTTATTTATTGATTCAAACATATACATATACATGTAAAAAAGTCTTAGTAAGGTCTGCTTCTTAGATCATATTTAGGTGTTTTTATTTTAAAAGTAGCACGATAGTCTTTCTTGTCCTCTGGCGATAACTGGGACACATCTTCTTTTGTCATAGGTAAATATTTTGATCTAGTCATCATTAGATGGTGTTCATACTCTTCTCTTTCACTTGGGGACATCTTTGCCAAGTCGCTTTCTTTCCAATCCGAAGAGCTTTCCCAGTTATGAAAGAATTTATGTTTAAGCATCGGTTGTTCAACTTTTGGAGGCGGTGTTAGAAAATAAGTTTTAGGTGTAGCAGGAACTGTAGGGAAATCCCACGGAAGATCATCAGTTTCCTGCTTTATCTCCGGTGACAAATAGGCTGTATTTTGCTGAGTTTGAAGAGTAGTCAGAGGTTGAGACAGATTCTGAAGTTGGTTTTGAAACGTTAAGAAACAGCCGAGCTGATTAGAGTAGAGGATGCTCTTTTCTTCTGTTGTTAACTGTGGCGCTTGTACAATATCTTGCATTTTTTGTTCTGTATTGCACATGGCATTAACGATCGGAGGTTGCTGATAAGATTGCTTTTGTATGAAACTACCAAGTGGCTGCTGCATGGTGGAGTTACTTTCTCCAGGTAGAACATTGGTCTTGAGACGATGAGCGTCATCCGTTGTAGGCTTTAGATCTAGCATAAGATAACCACGTATGTTTTCATAAACTCTTGAACATGACCTGCAGGGCCGTAGACACCGGGTGGGGAAGCTTCAGCCCCCCCCCCCCCCCAATAATTTGTAAACTAGCGATAATCTGTAAAGTTTTAGAGGGAAATAAAATTCATGCTATAAATTTTGCTATAAATCTCGCCCCAGAATGCGGGAAATGCTGTTTCAGAGACCCTAGAATCCAACATTTTCCGGGGGCGCATGCCCCCGGACCCCCTAGATATCTCGCGTCTTCGACGCTCGCTACATCAGCCCCCCCAATACAAAATAGCTTCCTACGGCCCTGACCTGGGTTCACCTGCCGTGCTAAGACAGAAATGTGTTGCTTATCCCTCGGGGACTTAAAGAGCACAATATAGTGGGTATTGAGGCTAATGTTTCTGATTTCTTTGCCTTGATGGAATATATTTTGAACAATATAGATGACAGACAAATTTCGGTGATGACTCCCCTTACTAAATAAACTAGCAATACGTTTATCGCTTCCTGATTGATCCATGAGATCGTCAAGAACAATAAGACTTCGCTTCGAAACATTTAGAAAATCATCCGAGTCAATGTTGGAAGGTATGCCTTCATTTAGTTCAATGCCTGGTATTGTTTTGATCATTTCTAAATACATGGGCTGCCATTGCCCATAACACCAAATGATACATTCGGGAAGAGGATTAATCGTAGTTTTGGCGTTTTCCAGAAGCGTTTTTATCCATACTGTTTTACCACTCTGTGTGCACTCTGCTACAATACACGTGAACGGATGCTGCATGACTGTAGATACGTTGGCTAGGGGAATAGGTTGTGAGGCGTCGCTCTCGGGGTGGACATTCTTCATATGACGAAGAAGGTGCTCTTTTCTCGATAAACTTTTTCCACATTTGTTGCAAATGTGTGACATGTTTACACGATGAGTACTAAACACCAAATTAGTTTATTATTTGGAAGCGCAATATTAAATTATTTAATTAAATTTCTGCAGAGGATCTAAACACCCAAACACCCCTGGGGTAACCCCAAACACCCCCGGGGTAACCTCCAAACACCCCTGGGGTAATCCTAAACACCCCCTGGGTAACCCCCAAACAGCCCTGGGGTAACCCCAAACACTCCCGGGGTAACCCTCAAACACCCCTGGGGTAACCCCAAACACCACTGGGTAACCCCCAAACACCCCTGAGGTAACTCCAAACACCCCTGGGTAACCCAAACACACCCTGGGTAACCCCCAAACACCCCTGGGGTAACTCCAAACACCCCTGGGTAACCTCAAACACACCCTGGGTAACCCCCAAACACCCCTTGGTTAACCACAAGCACCCCCTGGGTAACCCTCAAACACCCCTTGGGTACCCCCAAACACCCCCGGGGTAACCCCAAACACCCCCGGGGTAACCCCAAACACCCGAGGGGTGTTTGGGTGTTTGAACTTGTAAATCGCCAAACTGAATACGATAACACCCCTGTGGTGTTTGGGGTTACCCCGGGGGTGTTTGGGGTTACCCCAGGGGTGTTTTCGGGTTACCCAGGTGGTGTTTGGGGTTACCCAGGGGTGTTTGGGGTTACTCCGGTGGTGTTTGGGGTTATCCCAGGGGTGTTTGGGGGTTACCCAGGGGTGTTTGGGGTTACCCCAGGGGTGTTTGGGGGTTACAGCGAGGGTGTTTGGGGTTACACCAGGGGTGTTTGAGGGTTACCCCGGGGATGTTTGGGGTTACCCCAGGGATGTTTGGGGGTTACCCAGGGGGTGTTTGGGATTACCCAGGGGTGTTTGGGGGTTACCTCAGGGGTGTTTGGGTCTTACCCAGGGGTGTTTGGGGTTACCCAGGGGTGTTTGGGTGTTTAGATCCTCTGCAGAAATTTAATTAAATAATTTAATATTGCGCTTCCAAATAATAAACTAATTTGGTGTTTAGTACTCATCGTGTAAACATGTCACACATTTGCAACAAATGTGGAAAAAGTTTATCGAGGAAAGAGCACCTTCTTCGTCATATGAAGAATGTCCACCCCGAGAGCGACGCCTCACAACCTATTCCTCTAGCCAACGTATCTACAGTCATGCAGCATCCGTTCACGTGTATTGTAGCAGAGTGCACACAGAGTGGTAAAACAGTATGGATAAAAACGCTTCTGGAAAACGCCAAAACTACGATTAATCCGCCTCCCGAATGTATCATTTGGTGTTATGGGTAATGGCAGCCCATGTATTTAGAAATGATCAAAACAATACCAGGCATTGAAATAAATGAAGGCATACCTTCCAACATTGACTCTAGTCAGCTGAAAAATTTTTTCTAGTCAGCTGAAAAACCAACGCGTAAACCAAGATAGAGCTAATCAAAAACGCAGAAATGAACCAGAAGTGCTTGTGCTGGGCGACTCGATGATAAAAAACATTGACCAGGCCAAAGTTTCGCATGCTGCTCAAACCCAGGCAACCTGCAAGACATACCGGGGAGCTAAAATTCAACAAGTTCATGAAAACTTTAAGAAGGAGTGTGCTGAAGACGAGACCAAGATTCACGGCATAATATTGCATGTAGGAACTAACAACCTTGTAGCTGAAGAAGCAGAGGAAGCAGCTGAAGAGATGGAGAAACTGATTGTGGAGGTACAAGCCAAAGCAGAGAATGTTGCAATGTCGAGTGTTACCAAGAGGTATGATGTAAAGGTACCACCTTCTAGAATCATAAAATTTAATAATTTATTAGATGATTTGTGCAAGAAGCATAGAATAACCTTTATTAACAACAGTCACATATATAAATCAATGTTAAATGGCTCAAATTTGCATCTCAACCACAATGGAGATAGGATGCTTGGTAAATCATTTTGTGGCTACCTTAGATCAATAAGATTAAGCAAGCCTCATACAAAGAAAGGTGTGCATGCTGGAAATTTTTGAGCGGTCAGGCAATGGCCAAATCGCTTGAGAGACTGGATAAACCACCTAGAGTGTGTTTACCGCATAACGAGGATGTAGATAGTAACTTATTACAAACAAACATAGGTAGCGATTTCTCTGACAAAATGAAATCCTTTCCTAATCAGAGAGGATTCAAAATGGCTTTTTTAAACATAGTTAGTTTGCCAAAGCGGTTTGATGAAATTAATTTTACTATGTCTAACAAGTTACTAGATTTAATTGCCTTTAATGAAACTAGGCTTGATTTAACGATAAATGATGGTATGATTCACATAGATGGCTAGCTATGACATTATTAGAAAAGATAGGTCCAGAAAAGGGGGTGGTGTTTGTGTTTACCTGCGTAGCTCTATCAACTATCAGATCAGACATGATATTATACCACCTGATCTGGAGGCTGTGCGCATAGAAATTAATAAACCACACAGTCGACCATTTGTGGTTGTTACAGTTTATAGACCACCAGATGCATCATCTGATTTCTTTACTCATATCGAGCAATTAATTCAAACTGTTGATGATGAAAATAAGGAAATTTACATTCTTGGTGACTTAAACTGTGATTTATTAAAACCAAATTCTTACCAGCCAACAAAGAAACTAAAATCTCTGTTTGAAATGTATCAATTATCGCAATTAATTGTCGAGGCTACGCGAGGAACTATGACCTCTGCTACTCTAATAGATCATTTTATCACAAATAAACCAGAGAAAATCTGAAATTCTGGTGTTATCCATACTGGAATCAGTGACCATAGCCTGATTTTTGCCATAAGAAAAATTAACATCACTCAGAAGGTCAAAGAAAATATTGTTGAAATTAGGAATATGAAAAATTTCAATGAAAAACAATTTCTTTATGATCTAGAAAGAAAAGATAAAGAAAATCGCAATGTACACTTTATACGTTTGCTAAAGTGTAACTTGGCGGTTCCATTCTACCTCAGCCAACTCACCATATAAATAAACTCTACTGCCTCATGTTTGACGATAATAATACAAAGATATTGGTCTATCCATAAATATGTAAATAATTAATCAATCCGTTTATTAAACCCCTTGTAGAATAAAAGACAACATACATGTAAGTTATAACTTATAAAACACCAGCGCAGTATTTTCTGCCAAAATCGTCAAAATCTCGGCAAATTATACCACCTTTTTAACACTTTAAATCGTGTGAATAAATAGTAAAAGATAAAATACCAACCTGTTTCAATAATATCTTCTGTGTTATATACAACATTCGCGTCCGTGTTGTATCGAATATAAAAGAAGATGGAGTGAAAGATTATGGCTTCGTAGCCTTCGTTTGACTTTCCACATGCGATGGCGCCATTATTCCATCTCTCAAAAGGAAATTTGGTTTTGTTCCGCTTGTTTAAACCGAGCGCGTTCGTCACACACGTGGTATGACGTCACAAATCAGTGACCACGGCATATACTGCGGATTCAGGTTGACCGTTTAACGGCAACATTTGTCGTGTTCGTTGCAACAGTTAATTAAGACGTCTCCAGGTAAAATGTCAGACGTTGCTGGGCGGGACTTACAGCGTTCTGTCAAAAAATATCAGCGTTGCGTGTGAATTTAAGAACGTGAGGACTAAGAACTTGCAAGTCCCGCCCAGTAACGTCTGACATTTTGCCTGGAAACGTCGTATAATTAATCAGTTGCAACTAACGCGACAAATGTTGCCGTTAAACGGTCAACCTGAATCCGCAGTAATGTGACATCCAGGACGATGACATAGCCTCTACTTTCAGTCAACGCAAAAATGGAGGGGAGTGAAAACAACCGTCACGTGAAGGAGTATTGACCAATGGCGATGCGTTATTTGAATTTTGAAATCTAGCCATGCTCGTAACCCTTGATCTGTCAACAATCAATTAGATTGTTCGCGCGAGGTAAGTTCAACAAACGTTTATAAGTTGCCAGAAGTTACAACCCATGACCCAGGCATCCCAGCGTTTATGATATTCCTCAGTAACTCAATTCCTGTCTAGTAAACACTATTAAAACATAATCGCTAGCCAACAGCGAACCACTTGGAAAGACAGAGTCAGAGAAAGAAAATACTGTTCGAATGCTGTATTTAAATTACGTCGTCCAAACAACGTCGTAAAATTGTAATATTATTTAATTTACTCACGTATCAACTGAAATCCGCCTTCGATCTACTGATAGTATTAGTTTGTTCATGTACTGCCGAAATATAGAATATATAGATGTCTCACGTTAAGAGCGATTGGAGCAAAGGCACGTTTCATGTTTCAGCAGTACACCAACCTTGCTATATTTCGACTTCCATTTCAACACTGCCCTCGCAATTTTGGATGGACAGTGACATCATGCATGTATATCGATCATAATTAGAAATATTCCTAAGCATCATCTTACAAAATCTGTGGCATTTCCCATAACCCGCGCCTGCGATACGCTAATGATATATCCCGCATTATTCAAAATGGCTGAATATAAATGAAGGAACTCCCAGTGAACTCTTGGAGAGCGTAACCATATTAGGCGTTTTTGAGACACGAACGGTGAGTGGAAGAGCAGGAATACAATACAGAACTACTGAACCGCGTATGAAAAGACTTTTTTTCCCAAAACAAAGGCTATGAATAATCATATATCTAAACTGTTAGCTCATCAGCTTAAATTTCATCTTTATATAAAAATACAGATCCTTTAATGTAATGAAATTATCCCCCTTAAAATACAAGTTTTCTACTTTAAAAGTATGTCTCATTGTAGTAAAACAACGATGACAGGCCTCAACGTTCTAGGTCTTCTAGAAGTTCCCGTCGTCTCAAGAACGTGAAAGTGCTCTCAATGACGCCTTGTGTAGAACGACGACGGCGTTCTCTTTGCTCTTGAGATTTTAAATTGCTCATTATCATTGTTTTGAATGAAAAATGCTATTGAATTCAATCGCCACCCCGTGGCTCTAAAACGCCTGTATGCTTAAGCTCTCTAATATATATCTGGAAGGCTGACTCCATTCAATTCCAGGACTAAAAAGTGAGGCAAAACATGGCGGCAATGGGGAATTTTTGGACGTCAATTCTAGGCTCCTATGTGGTCACCTTGGATGTCAGCCTTACATTACCAGAAATTTGGGACAAGATGATGGCGCGCGTGCGTATTAAGGACCATAATAATGGAGATTCTCAACAGTAAACAATAAGGAGAGCGCATAATAATTTAAAATTTGCTTAAACTGTGACATATTTCTTCTTTGCCCGACTCCATTTGACTTCAGCATGGACTAAGGAACAGTTATAACTAAAAAACATTTGCTTACTTCGACGACAAAGTACTTCCCTAGCTCGTCTTATTTTCGCACTGAAAGCGCCACTATCCATTCTAGAAATTGGCCAAATTGACCAACAACGTTACGGGCGATGCGAAGTGCCCGACTCGCGTTGCATTCGGCATGAGTCAGTCTACTTCGAGAGCACATAAAGGTCCTCATTTGTCTCTAGCATCGTACTTCCAAAAGCGTTTGAACTTGCTTGATTTCACACTCCTTGTCGTCGTTTACAGGTTGTTTATATATACATACATGCACGATTTAGGCGAATTCTAAAGAACTCAATTCCCTGAATAATGAGAAATAGTGGAATCACCCTCATTAGAAATTCTAGAATACATATATGTTATTTACCGGCTGGGAGGTCCGTATAGAGAAATATTTCCCAAGGTCCCAAAAACTGCCCGAGGCCGCAGGCCGAGAATCGTTTTGAGACCGAGGGAAATATTTCTCTATATGGACCGACCAAAACGGTAAATAACATATTTATTTTTTTTATTAATCGTACGATTTATAATTTACATAATTAGGTAAAAAATTAACATAATTGAATTGCGTAATCGAGATGACATTCACGTGATATTCAAAAGTCGAAAGTTTATCGTTCGACAGCAAACAACTGCCGACATGCAGTCTGACAGAGAAGCTTGGAACCTCTTTTGTGATAAAAAACAGTCAAAACTTGAAGATCTAGTGTTTTTAAAGTTTAGTTGATAAAGATTCTTCGTCGTTCTTCTTCGTCGCTTGCTCGTTTTTTGGCTGCTCGCTTGGAAAATCGCTTTCAATACTCGGCTGACTGCATGGAAATTGAAAGTGGGTCGTTCGAGTTTGAAGACGAAAATGCTGGTAGTATAAAGCCATTTGAAACTTTTTTCAAATACATGACACGATGAGGTTGGCATCTGGAAAATATTTGACTAAAGGGTAAAGACTTGTAGCGGTTTTGTTGAGTAGTTGGACAACAGAAGAATGACAGTTTAGTAGCAAAACGTTTCAGCTTTTCTGTCCTCTCGTGGTATGTTTTTATATATATATACTTCTATATAGTTTCATTTAGTGATTCAAAATACTGTGTTCACAAGTTTATGTATGTTTTGCCTACCGTTTTAAACTGTTTTCATACGTCGTTGAGCAATAATACTTTAAAACTTTATAAATGTCGCTGGCTGAAATTTTGCTTTTCACAGTTTTCTCGCTTTATTTTAAAATTCGCTGTTTTCACACGAAGTTGTCAAAGCCATTTGGATAATAAAACTCATTTGCATCCCCGTAGCTCTCTATTGAATATATTTTTTCTGTGGCAAGCGAAATAGTTATGAAAGTCGATCAATTTTACGGGCCCATAAAACACAAATTATCTCGAGCGCTCCGTACAGGCTCATACGGACCGCTCCTTAACCAATCAGAAAGCAGGATTTGGTAGGATACGGACCGGAAAAAAGTAAATAATTATATTATTATATAGGCGAATATAGCCGCTGACTGAGAGCAGCGGCACAAATGACCCAAATTTCCGGTAATGAGTTGTTTTTTTTGTCGCGGCCGAAGCACAGGCGGCCCAAACGTACACCCTCTTACAAGAGAAATCCTCTGGGACCAGGGTATAGAAATTCGAAATAAATTTAGACTTACAGAGAATATTCAAATTTAGACATAGAAATATTTCAGACGGCCCTCACTTGAAGCTCCGCAAAAATAGAATCCACAAAAACCATTCGATCTCGCTAAAATTGTCATCAGTACATTCGTCAAGAACTTTGGTTTCAGTTCATGCTCTTTCGACCGGCCCAAACGTTCGTCTTCACAGTTCGAGAAATGTTCCTACAAACTGAGGTGACATCGGCCGTTCGTATACGCCTACGGTGAGAGCTTTTGTAGAAACGTTACGTTTCAGTCGAGCGGCATAGAAGATAAAAGAGCAATGAACCAAAAGCCGAGTTCTTTACGAATATATTACGTGTATGGCAATTTTCGCGAGTTCGAGCGGTTTTTGTGTATTTTACGGGGCTTTAAATGAGCATCGTCTAAAATATTCTTTATTGAAAGTTGCCAGCCTTTCCTTATTTTTAGTATAAAGAGGTTATATTTAACCAGAGGTGAGCATCTCGTCGAAATATAGTTGAAACTCGAGTCGGGAGTCAGAAAGACACAAGCATCAACAAATAGAAATTAAGCAGAAGCAAGTTAAGAACATTTATGTCGAAATTCTATATTCAATTTGAATTTGTGCCAATGGGTCAACACATACGCAGTTCCCCGTAAAGTATTGAGTGGTTCGATCGCGAAAAAAGACTAAGAGTCTAAGACTGACATCCAAGATGACCGCGTAGGGGCCTAGAACTGACGTCCAAAAATTCCCCATTGCCGCATTGCCGCCATGTTTTGCCTCACTTTTTGATTGGGAGTCAGCCTTCCAGGTATATATAGAAAAAAGAAGAAACACAGGTCAGTCTGGCATGCTCCCTTGATTACATCTCTGACTAGCCTGCGAAGCAGGCTCTCTGGGAGGCGTGGGCGCGGAGTGGGCGGAGTTGAAAGAGAGCCTGCTGCTGAAGCAGTAACTTTTTGGATTTATGCGTATACAGAATGTACGCAAAAGTCTCATTGGCTAATCCCTTTTAATTAGTAACTTAGGCCTGGTGTTTCTGCAAAATATCGCATCAGACGCTCTCAACTTGGTATTTTTATGCTTTTATATAGTTATTTAATGCAGGGCTGTGATATTTTGAACTCCGATGCCGATGGGCTTTCATGTTGACGACTTTTGAATGATTCCGAGGAGAAACGAGGTGAGTGTGAAGTGGCATGGAATAATATTTGTACACGGCATCTTGTCAGCTGTGGAACAAGATGGCTAGTAATTTTAGAACTACTCATCACTAAAATATATTGTGTACGTAGGTTATCACATGTTGAATGAGCTTTCATTTGATGTATAGTGCAAGTTTCTTGTTAACTACATGTCCAAATCTGCGAACCGCTGTTCGAAATATAAAATATATGAAATAAAAAACCCAACTAGAAATACATGAACGCAACAACCCCTCGCCCGCTTTATATGCATTTTTAACCCCACTCCCCTCTCCACCCCCACCACCCCCTCCCCTAATTTCTGTTTTTTGTTGTATTAATGACACACAGATCAGAAAACATCCCAGAAAATTACACTGAATGAACATGCAAAATCAATATTAAAAAAGAAGTAAACGAGATGAACCAAATGACAAATCTTCATTCAAAAATAGATATAAACAGTGGCCAAGAAAAGACACAATGTCAACGTCCTCAGTAGCGTTCAACTGACAACTCTAGACAATATATTATTTATATCAATTTTCATTTTCAAGATTTCTTCCATTTTAACTCAGCTAAACTGGTAAATACGAATCTCCTACCGTTAAACTTCTTCTGCTTTTGTCACCACAAACACTGCCAATTCAGTCTACTCTTTTCGGATTGTTTTTCTCGTTCGCGGTTTCTTACTTTTTTCGTTGTTGACACATAAATATGACAAGGTATCATTCAGTTCTCATGATCTAAAAAGCCGTTTGTTTCAAAATTTCTTAATCGTTCCCTCTCGAGTTATGTAGAACACACCAGAGCAAAATTCTTTACCGGCTTTGAACAGTTTCAGGACACATCCTTCTTCTTTCAGTTACATTTCGGTCGGCATCGTTTCCGGTCTTTATCGTATTAATTTTTAGGCTTTTTTCAGTGGTTTTAAGTCGTATTTATTGTTGTCTTTTTCTCGCTGCCACATCTCTTCTTAGCCTTCTTGCTTTGTTTTTTTTCCATTGTGATATTAATGTACATTTTAGCTGGCAAAGATTTCTTTTTCTGGCAAAGATTTCTTTCGTCTTGATCGTTGAAAAACTATTTCGTAATCAACCGAACTTATAAACTAGAAATACATGATCGCAACAACCCCTCGCCCACTTTTAATATATACATTTTTGTAAACCACTCCCACCACCACACACACTTTCTGTTGTTTGTTTTTTTTGTTTTTTTGTACTTAAGTCTATTATAGTTTTTATATTTTTATATTTAGTCTATTATACTTTTAGCATGTAATAATAAAATTAACAGCCTGAAAAATTTTGAATAGAAAGAGAGAAACAAACCAGTATAACATCAAAGAAAATTCATTGGCAAAGTTCATCTGTAGTCATGTGCATGTCAATATTAAAAAAGAAACGAGATGAACCAAATAACAAATTTTCATCCAAAATATATAATATAGTGGCCAAGAAAAGACACAATGCCACGTCCTAGCGTCCAAAGGACAACTGTAGACAATATTACAGTCGTTGGCACCTAAGCGAGCATACACCGCCAGACAAAACATGTTTTGTATCAACATCAAAGTTTGGAAAGGTATTAGGTTTTCATTCAATATATTCGAACCAATACATTATTGTCACATGAATGTACTGTATTTATATTGCATGATTTTCTTTTTCAAGACTCAGCTAAACTGGTAAATATGAATCTCCTACCTGTACGTACCGTTAAACTTTCTTCTGCTTTTGTCACCACAAACACTGCCAATTCAGTCTATACTCTTTTCAGATTCAGATTGTTTTTCTCGTTCGGTTTCTTGCTTTTTCCGTGACCAGGCATCATTCAATTCTCTTCAAGATCTAAAAAGCCGTTTGTTTCAAACTCATTTCTTCATCGTTCTCCCTCGAGTTAAGTAGAATAATACACCAGAGCAGAATTCTCTACAGGCTTTGGCCAGTGTCGTTCCGTGACCAGGCATAATTCAGTTCTCTTCAAGATCTAAAAAGCCGTTTGTTTCAACTGATTTCTTCATCGTTCTCCCTCGAGTTAAGTAGAATACACCAGAGCAGAATTCTTTACAGGCTTTGGCCAGTTTCAGGACAGTGTCGTTTTCGGTCTTCGTCGTATTAACAGTTAATACTACTGTGCCAGTACCCTGCTATCCGAACTGCGAAAGCTGCGGATTTGTTGACATATATATATATATATATATATATATATATATATATATATATATATATATATAAACACCTCGCAGAATTTCTTTCCCACTTGCGTGTAATTTCGCGCGTAAGTGAACTCCACGCGTGTTGAGATTAGCACCCTCACCCAGGCTTGGGGATTATAATTTGCTGACGTAAATTTAAATAATTTGATTAATTTAACAGGTTAGTTACCAGTACCCTGCTATTCGAACTGCGCAAGTTGTGGTAACATATAGTTAACAAATAAAACATAAAGCTCCGTGCGTATGTACTCCTATAAAGGCACGTTTGACGTCATTTGAAAACGAAAGAAGTTGAGTAGAGGCACGAGGCGATACCCGAGTGCCTTTACACTTCTTTCGTGTTCAAATGACGTCAAACGTGCCTTTATAAGAGTACATATGCACAGGAGCGGTATGTTTTATTTTTTTTTATAAAATAAGAAGAAGCAAAACTAAGCTAAATGTGAGGTAGTTTTGGAATTTTGCGGGCTTTTCCGGCCAGCTGACGCCATTCTACGCCATTTTACGTCATTCATGATTCATGTTCTCTTATAAATGCACGGAGTCCAGCCAATCAGAGCGTGCGTAGAGGACACCTTATTTTATAAATAGATATATAAGCAGGTTTCAGAATTGCTTTCAGCTTTTTATCTCGCGTGTAAAGTGGACTCCACGCACGTTGAGATTAGCACCCTCGCCCGGCTCGGGGACAAATAAATAGGAAGTTGACTTCTCACAAGTGTTAATAGAGAATTTTAGAATTTTTTAAATGAGATATATATCAAACAGAAGCTATTGAAAAATGCTATGTGGAGTAGAAATTTCTAGTTTTCAGCTAAACGAGAAAAATTTTTAAAATGGGGAAACGTCGGTCATTTGATTCATTGCGTGAATGTGTTTATATGGCTGATTCATATTTAAACACATTCACACAATGAATCAAATGACCGATGTTTCCCCATTTTAAGAATATTTCCCTAGAAAATTCTACTCTAAATAGCATTTTTCAATAGCTTCCGTTTTATATATATATATATATATATATATATATATATATATATATCATTTGTTATATTATTTAAAAAATTCTAAAATTCCCTATTAACACTTGTGAGAAGTCAACTTCCTGTTTATTTGTAATATTTTATATTTCGAACAGCGGTTCGCAGATTTTGGACATTTTAACGAGTTTGAACTATACATCAAATGAAAGCTCATTCAAAATGTGATAACATACGTACACAATATATTTTAGTGATGAGTAGTTCTGAAATTACTAGCCATCCTTGTTCCACAACTGACAAGATGCCGTGTGCAAATATTATGCCATGCCACTTCACACACACACCTCTTTTCTCCTCGGAATCACTCAAAAGTCGTCAACATGAAAGCCCATCGGCATCGGAGTTCAAAATATCACAGCCCTGCATTAAATAACTATATAAAAGTCATAAAAATACCAAGTTGAGACAACCTCGTCCCCAGGGCATTTTGCCTCCACGTTGGGAGTCGGCGAAAATGGCCCTGGCATCGGCTGGTCGATTCTATAATTGGATTGGCCGGTTTAAAAACTTGATTAATTCAGATACAGTGTAATTTATTCATCAAAATATGAATTGCAATAAATCCACTCTGCGAAGTTCATCCAAAGAATTGTAACGATAGCTTTGGTTAAAGTCAAGAACAACATTAGATATATGTTTCTTCCCGACATTTAAATGTATCCTGGATAATCGTGGGGAGTATCATGATGAATAATACTAGCCAGTTGCATTTATGATAAAGAGGTTCACATGAGTGATTCGGCAGAGCGTTAAATATATCTTATTTATTATTCATGTATACGTATTATACAAAAACGAAACACAAAGACCGTATAAACTTTCTGGCCAAAACACCCCAAAATTCTGGGTGTCACGTGACCAGCCGATGCCAGGGCCATTTTCGCCGACCTCCCAACGTGGAGGCAAAATGCCCTGGGGACGAGGTTGAAGTTGAGAGAGTCTGATGCGATATTTTGCAGAAACACCAGGCCTAAGTTACTAATTAAAAGGGATTAGCCAAAGGGACTTTTGCGTACATTCTGTACGCATAAGTCCAAAACGTTACTGCTTCAGTAGCAGGATCTCTTTCAACTCCGCCCACTCCGCGCCCGCGCCTCCCAGCCTGCTTCGCAGGCTAGTTTATTCTTTGAATGATGACAGAAGTGGAACGTTTTAAGACGTTTTGAACGGAAGAAGATACTAATGGTTGGCAAAAAGAAGCGGTTCCCGAGAATGCCAGGAGGCATACGTTCAATAAATGAAACTGAGAGGAAGCGAGCAGCTGATGCATTAAGTTCTTCTTGTGATTCAGAAATATCTCTAAAAGAGAAATTTTCTGTTGAACTATTGTGTGAGTCAGAGGTTTCTGACGAAGTCTTGAGTCAGGCATTAGTATCGTACGAGGCGACTACAGGTAACGTGCGATGTAATAATTTGAGCCTAGATGGTATGATTGTCAATGCTAACATTGGTTCGGTTAATGTATTCGTTAATACTAATAATGCATAAATTAAAGAGTTTGGTGACAGTTCTTGTGTTTTCTATATTTTTGTTCATTTTAAGCGATTTCAGATTTATTTGATTAAAATTCATTTTTCGTAATCGTACCTCCGTTGGCGTCAAACCGGGTATGATTAGTTCTAATCAGACCTGGTTTGCCGTCAACTGAGGTAAGATTAGCAAAAATGAATATACTAATGAGGTACATTAGTTGTTAATGGCCCTGTGAGAACAAAAGAAATACCCGCAAACATTATATTACAAAACAAATAAGTGTAAAAACTAAATTGGAAAAAAAAATCTATATACAGAGGTCTGATTTTTTTCACTGATACAGACTGAACAAGCAATTAGTAAATATGTAGTTTAATATTATATTATTTATATAGCCTTCTTGAAATAAACAAATCTTATTTAAGCTTAATCTAAACGAAGTGAGATAAGGTGTTACTTTATGCAATCCTTATTTGCAGTTCTTGCAATTAAAAACAGAGGAATGTTTCATAGCATTCTTATATGTTTAATAACCCAACACAGCTGCAATGCTGCCATGGCCACAACTGATACACTTTATCATCGATGCCTTTCTTTTTTCATTAGTGCAAATGTTACATATCTTCTTTTCTGTTTCTTCTTTTTTCTTGGTCAAGGGTGATACTAAGAAATTGGAATAACAAGTGTCATAGGAAGGAATAGATGATATGGTTTTCAATAAACAAATTAATAAAGAAGTTTGACATGGGAATTCACATGGGAACAGTACATTCAATCAGTGGAAGCTTTTCTTAGTACATGTGTATATTTATTGCAGTAATTTGCCACATCTGAAGAAGTGCACTTCCAAGTAAACTGAATGAGATGATTACATGTACAATAGGTTCCTAGTGATGCTGATAAACTTACCTGTTTCAAGTGGTGAGCATATTTGTCCTGAGCTATTACCTGTTTCAAGTGGTGTTGGTGAGCATTGTCCTGAGCTATTAGTTCCTAAAGTAACAATATTGAATATTTTCATGCAAGTACTATAATGGGTTTGCATACCTGTACTTGTTTGGTTTTTGGCCTTTTGTTTCTTCTGTCGAGGTTCAAGTGGTGTTGTTAGTGTGTGAACTTGGAAGGGAAGCCCTACATGAACAGTACAATATACATACTAATAATTTCATAATCAGTAAAAAAGAAAATTATTAACTTACAGAGTTAAAGAAGTGTTAACTTACATTTTATACAATGTTTACAACTAACCTTGGGCATCCTTTCCTGATTCCTGCTTTCTTTTTAGTTTGCTGTTCTCTTGCTGCAGGTTTAGAATTTCATTTTGTAGGCATAAAATCTCTTCATCTCTACTACCAATTAATTCAGCCAATTGGTGGTGTTTTTTTTCACTTTCTCTCAGAGCTTCCTCTGTTTTTTTCCAATGTGGCTTTTACTACTTGCAACTCTGCTTCTTTTGAAGTCAGAACCTACAGAGTATTCCTAAAAGGAATACAAATAAGTGAGAGGTCAGACCACTATGGTATTGAAGGAACAACCCTTTGGTACTTTGCCTACATGTACATGTCTCTTTAAAAGGGCATCCACATTGAAGGGGTTGACAACTTGAGACAAAGTATATGGTATTTATTGTAGTACACCTGTATGTGGTGATAATGTTCTGTATTTTATTTTTTTGATTTTCCAGCAATTTATGCATGAACCAATGGAATTAAATTACTATTAAGAGTTCAAAATATAGACCCTTGTAACCCTTTCATGTGCACTGTTGTTGTGGAACAACTTTATCTTTTTATTCTGTCTAACACCAGATGATTTTACTCATCAAGGGGAAGAAAAGATTTTACTCATCTCTGAAAGCCATGCATGAAAGGGTTAATAAGGATATACAGAAATTATACAATATGTACATCATTTTCTGCCACTGATGTCAAACTCAACCTTCTGAATTTAATTGAAAATATACAAAGTATAAAAATGTTATTTTATAAACTACTGTAAAATCTGACCTGTGCTAACTGTAGATGCACGTGTTTTATCATTGTCCTGACTTGCATTACCGGTTGCAGTAGACGTGTTTGCAGCATTATCGTCTGTACATGACGATGTACCAAAACAGGCTGTAATGAAGTAAATAAAAGTGAACTGTTTGTTAATATATTTAGGAGAATTAAATGTTTTTGGTGATCACAAATGTTTCAAGGCAAACCTTTGTCTAGCTTTGCCAGGCCATCAGATGAAAATAATGTCCTCCTCACCATTATGCAATGTTTGTTTACATAAATATCTTTCTTTGGGGAATAAAACCTGGTCTGGCAATCTGCCCTTCCTATAAAAATATAACATTAGAGAATACATTGTCTTTTTCAACATGGATGTACTGCATGTAAGATCACAGTCATATAGTTGAGGTATGTGTACACTTACAAAGGCATTACAGGAATGGCAAGTTAATAATTGTATGAAACACAATAGACCTTATTCATAAATGGCCACCAAATTAATATTCTTTTAATATGTATATAAATTAGCCCTTATGAACTTGTTTTTTCACGTGTAAACTTTGAAAGAATTCTTACTTCAAAACAAGGTCAAAAGGGCTAATTTATATGAACATAAAAGAAATTAAAATTGTCGATCATTTATGAATAAAGACATTTCACCACTAAAATATTGTGTATTTTTCATGCTATAAGTCAGTCCATACTGTAGATCCTTTGCTCGGAGTAGATATTATTTGCTCACCTCTACCTTGCTAACCTTCAACAATAGTGACCTCCCTTGCATCAAGATCTCCCTTTTCCCAACAATGATCTCCCTAAACCTCTTCACCCGATCATCCTCCTAGATATTCTTTCAATGTGTCCAAACCAATCTTCCTTTTTGTGCAGTTCCTTATACTCATTAAACAACCTTTCATCTTCTCAGACGACTTCCTTACATCACTGGATTATCTTTGTAAAATACTGTACAGGGATTCTACTACATAGGATGGGGAAACTAAGTATCACATTATACAAAAGGTTTTGTACAATGTAAGACTATTGGTATGGAATTTGGGTTGTTTTCTATTTGGCAATTTTTTCTTGACACCCCTGTAATCAGTATCACAGTATGTTTGTAGTGGTGTTGAGTTGTTTTGTGTTAAGTCTGATCAAAGTGTAAAAGATAATTTTTTATCATTACCTAAATTCAGAGTTGATACTGCAGTACCCAAATTAGTTAGTGCATTACATCTTATTGACTTGGCGTTACATTCTTTCCGCACTTTGTTAACTCTAAAGGCAATCACAGGGTCGTCCCTGACTTGATCACCAGCACGGCCTCTCTTATCAGAGATCAGGAAAGTTTGAACCTGAAAGTTATACAGTAGTAGAGCAATGGATTAAAGGGTTGTTACTTTTAATAACAGTCTACAGTACTGGTATTGTATATGTTTGATTATGAACTTGGTCAATCAGTACATTTTCTTCTTTTTCTCCATCTGTGAGTCGCAAAAGAATGTTTTCGATGTCCTTAACCGGTCTCTCCCCTGATTGACGGGATGGTCTGCTGATAGGGGAAAGGAATGGCTCAGTTGTCTGTGGTACTTGGTTCTCAATGACATATGGTGCCAACACATCTCTGAAGTGACCCAGGATATCATTGTCACTAACAGATGTTGCAGGGTTCCAGATGAGCTCAATTATACCTGGGAACCCCTAGTACAAGGTTTCTCAAATTTAGGCAAAAAAATTTAAAAACTAGGCAAGCAGAAAGTATAACTTAGGTTGTCTAGTTTTAAAGCAATACAGTGTAAAACATATCAAACATAAATTATAATACCCATAGTTAGCAGATTGCTTTGGCTTTTTGTTCTGTAATATCCTGCTGTTTGTTTAATTTGTTAATCCCCAAACCACAGTTGACTCATCTTTACATGTCAACACATCCGCGTTAAAGACGTCATTGCCTTTCCACTGCTAAGCTTGGAGTCTGGGCACGTCCTAGTTTTGGGTGCAGAAGACTGGAAACGTCCTAGTTTTTGTCAATTCTAGGACGTTCTCAGGCTCTACGCCAAAAAAACTAGGACGTTCTCAGACTCCCTAACCTTCTCCGCCTAGAAATCTAGGCCATTCTCATTCCTTTACGTCTCGCTCTGACTCTGCGCTTCGGATTATCGCGTGAGAATGATTAGCAGGATTATGGTCTGCAGATGTTCTTTATTTTGTCAACTCACGACGTGACGACCAAGATTGGAGGTTATTGAATATTCAGTAAGGAATGGATTTACATGTTTATATCGAATAATCTTCGAAATATTATTATACGTTGGTGCATTTCAGACGCAGTAGATAAGTATTTGCGTGACTCGGTAGTCTAGTCAGCTCTACGACCGATAACTATTCTATTTTCCACCGACTTTAATATGCCATAGCACTACAAAACTGTTGTTGCCGCATCCACTATACTATACTTCTTAGCCTTCTATTAAATTACAATCCCGCCCCGCTATTTCTAATTCTCAAGGGAACGAAAAACTGTTAGACGACCGTACTTATTAGCTGGAGGGTAGTAAATATTATTGTAGTGTTTTAACATTCAGAGGTAGTAGTTTTCAGTTCAAGATAGCGAGCGTTTCGAGGTCACTATTCATTTCTATTATCGCAAACAGTCTGACAGATGAGAAATATTATCATATTTCTTCAATTATCATATATTATCAATATTATTCAAAGCTCCAAAGCTCCAAAAGAGCACTTAACTCGGTACTTAAAAACCTTGACAGCGAGACAGACCATGTTTTTATCGCGTTTTCTATTATAATCTGGCATTTGGTCGGGGGTCGGTGGATGTTAGGCATCGATGCTTGTGCAGCCAGTGCGCGTGATAAAGGTACGATTACTTGATATGTTTACGCATACGAGACAAGCGCAATACTTGGATAGACGATCTTTGGTTTATAATTTTAAAATTTGTGTCACTGTAGAATGGCCGGAAGCGTGGGATCAACGTTAATGCCTACTTGCTGACTGATAAAAGAAGGCTTTCCTGCGTATTTTCTGCGTAACTATTTTCTCTGTTTCATTTATTTCGGGATCAGATGCATGTAGAAAATTTTGTTTTGTCTCGCACTTTTAACCATGTCAAGTAGGACCATAAGAGACCGAAATCTGACGCAATGCAATGAGTTAGCAAGTTTAACGTGATGTATTAATTGTTACTGGCAGTATATATATGTACTATAAACAATGAGAAAATACCCTTAATTTCTTATTTATACTTGTTTCAATCCGGTTATTGGTTAATGGTTTTGGCATTTGCACCACTACCACACTCACGGCCACACCCACGGCCACATCCACTTGTGAACCTGAAGTTAGGCTTTTCAACTTTTCAAATGCTGAACCCCAGGCACAAAAAATTGCTCATTTGGAACCCTGGATGTTGTGTATTTTGCCATCTGAAATATAAATAGAAAATAAATACATAGAGAGTATTACACGGTGGCATGAAGATATGCATTTTATCTTTGTAGTGAATGAGTTGAGTACACTTTTTTATCCTGAGTACAGGAAGAAGAGTTCAATATGGGGGCCCACCTTTCGTGTACAGAATAAGGCACATGCCCACATGTGAACCAGTCTATCAGATCCTGAATTTAGGTATTCTGTTGCAACCTCTGCACAAGTGGCTAAGTACTTTCTACCCTCCTCTGTGTGGGTTTCCTGCCCAAGCTTGACAATATGTCCAACAATACTGGAAACATTGTTCAGAATACTGGCAAACCTTGCAGCCCATTTTGTGCTCTCCTTTTCTCTGGGTAAATAATTTCTGTTTTCCATTCTGATCAAAAGGATTCTCTCCATCAATCTGCAATGAAAAAGCAGCATTATCTGTTTACTTAAAGGGTATTGGGAATAAAAATTAAGTTTGTTTAATTTGAAAGAACGCTATTTAGAAAGAAATTTATTAGAAGATTTTTAACTTTTTCGTGTCTTTCTTAGTTTGCAAGATATTTCAATATGTTTAAAGTGCCTATGAAATTAAATTTTTTATTGCTTCATTTGAAAGAGCATTGAAAAGTAGGACAATATGCAGTTTACCGTTCCTTGATATCTTTTATAGTTCCAGAGTTATAAAGATTTAAAGATGTCAAAATGAAAAAAAAATGTGGCACAAACAAATTGCTGATTCAGCGCAAATTGTGACGTCATGTGGTTTGCATGTTAATTTGGTGAATGTTTAAATGAACTATATATAGCTCAGTTACTATGTGTCAGAATCAAATGAACCTTTGCACACATATAGCGCAAGATGAAACACAGTTGATAATATCACCCATTTTGTTGTCAAGGTAACACTGTTGTACTCAGGCCTCTTGCACGGATTTTATATATAAACCACCTTCTCTGTCCTGATAAGGATAAAATAATATCAGACAAGTGCTTGTCATACCTATGCATGCCTAAAATACGTTTCAGTACTATAATAATTTGAAAGTTATGCCCACAGAGATAAATACATGGTGTTACATAAAATCCGTGCAAGGCGCCTGGGTAATAATATCAACTGTGTTTCATCTAGCACTATATGTGTGCAAAGGTCTATTTGATTCTGACACATAGTAACTGAGCTATAGTTCATTTAAACATTCACCAAATTAACATGCAAACCACATGACGTCACAATTTGCGATGAATCAGCAATTTGTTTGTGCCATATTTTTTCTTCATTTTGACATCTTTAAATCTTTATAACTCTGGAACTATAAAAGATATCAAGGAACGGTAAACTGCATATTGTCCTACTTTTTGATGCTCTTTCAAATGAAGCAAGAACAAATTTCACTTCATAGGTACTTTAATATGTAAATGAATGGGCTCTGACGTCAGGAGCGGGTGCAGTATTTTTAAACAAAGCAAAATCACTTATGAAATGTTCAGTGTCACAAGGCGGTTTTATGTGCACAGTTTAAAGTGATTTCGTCGAACAAATTTAGAGATATAACTGATTTTGCTACGTGTGAAAATAATGTACCCTGCTTCTGACGTCAGAGGCTATCTCATTTACATATTAAACAAATTGAAATAAAATTGAAAACGAAGAAAGATACGAAAAAATTGTAAAGGATCTTCTATTACAATTTTATGAGTTCTTTCAAATTAGAGAAACTTAATTTTTATTGCCAATGCCATTAATGTAATTACGGGTTATATTCAAAGTCATTGTCAAAAAAAAGTGACTATTAATATACAAGTATTATATGGCAGTAGCGCTGAGAGGTGCAATACGAAAACTTGAAATCTGATTCGTTCATAAGCAGTCAGATAATCCCCATTTAGAGTGAATCATTTAAACAAAAACAAAGTTGTCTCTAAATTTTAAGCTAGAACCCAACAAATGCACTTTTATTAATTAACAAAGAACTGAAGAAGCCAAACAAATCATCTTTGTTTTTATTTTATTTTTATACACATACACCCTCCACGCAAGCTTAACATCAGAAATATAACACGATCAGTAGAAAAACTTTTAAAATCTTTACTTTAGCGTTTCGAGGACAGGCCCCTTTAGGCCACTCGGAATTAGACTTTAGTTTCCCATCCGCCCTTTCCTGAGAATTGCATGTGGGCGAAGGGCTCGTTACCATTATCCATTATTTAAAATGTATGCCATATCCCTGAAATCTCACTTCCAGGGCGAATATGTGCCAACGTGCACCGTCGTACATTTCTTAAATTCCAGCGGTTAATACCAATCTCGTACCCAGACCCTTGGTTAATACGAAAGAATTACCCGCTTTTTCGCTTTTTTATGTTGAATGTTACGTTGATATGCAAACAATTTATTGGTAGATTAATCAGTAATGGAAACAAAAGGTCAATAATGGACAAATCACGCGGCCCTATCTAGGAGACGCGGGTGGTGGACGGGAAACTAATGTCTAATTTGGAGTGGACTTATAAAGATAACTTTTAAAGTTATAAGATTTATATGAAATATATATATGAAATTCAATATATATATATATATATATATATATATATATATATATATATATATATATATATATATATATATATATATATATATATATATATATATATATATATATATATATATATATATATATATATATATATATATAAAAATATAAAAAAAATTTTTCTCGCAGGTCCCGGGGTGGTGGAAAAATCTCAAAATTTTCTGACACTTCCAGCGTGGTTAAAAAATCTCAAACTTTTGTCGCAAATCCAGCATGGTCAAAAAAACTGAAAATTTTGTCGCAGGTCCGGGGTGGTCAAAAAATCTCAAAATTTTGTTGCAGGTCCGGGGTGGTCAAAAAATCTCAAAAATTTGTTGCAGGTCCGGGGTGGTCAAAAAATCTCAAAATTTTGTTGCAGGTCTGGGGTGGACAAAAAATCTCAAAATTTTGTCGCAGGTCTGGGGTGGTCAAAAAATCTCAAAATGTTCTCACGTTTCAAGCGTGGTCAAAAAATCTCAAAATTTTGTCGCAGGTCTGGGGTGGTCAAAAAATCTCAAAATGTTCTCACGTTTCATGATCAAGCGTGGTCAAAAAATCTCAAAATTTTGTCGCAGGAATGAGGTGGTCAAAAAATCTCAAAATGTTCTCATCTTTCAAGCGTGGTCAAAAAATCTCAAAATTTTGTTGCAGGTCCAGCATGGTCAAAAAATCTCCAAATTTTGTCGCAGGTATAGCATGGTCAAAAAAACTGAAAATTTTGTCACAGGTCCAGGGTGGACAAAAAATCTCAAAATTTTGTCACAGGTTTGGGGTGGTTAAAAAATCTTAAAATGTTCTCACTTTTCATGATCAAGCGTGGCCAAAAAATCTCAAAATTTTGTCGCAGGAATGGGGTGGTCAAAAAATCTCAAACTTTTCTCGCAAGTCCAGCATGGTCAAAAAATCTCCAAATTTTGTCGCAGGTATAGCATGGTCAAAAAAACTGAAAATTTTGTCACAGGTCCGGGGTGGACAAAAAATCTCAAAATTTTGTCACAGGTTTGGGGTGGTTAAAAAATCTTAAAATGTTCTCACTTTTCATGATCAAGCGTGGCCAAAAAATCTCAAAATTTTGTCGCAGGAATGGGGTGGTCAAAAAATCTCAAAATGTTCTCATCTTTCAAGCGTGGTCAAAAAATCTCAAAATTTTGTTGCAGGTCCGGCATGGTCAAAAAATCTCAAACTTTTCTCGCAAGTCCAGCATGGTCAAAAAATCTCAAAATTTTGTCGCAGGTATAGCATGGTCAAAATTTTGAGATTTTTTGACCACCCCGGGACCTGCAACAAAATTTTCAGATTTTTTGACCACTCCAGAACTGCAACAAAATTTTGAGATTTTCTGACCACCCCATGCCTGTGACAAAATTATGAGATTTTTTGACCACGCTGGACCTGTACAAAATTTTGAAATTTTATGACCACCCCAGGACCTCACCAGCAACAAAATTTTCTGATTTTTTAACAACTCCAGAGCTGCAACAAAATTTTGAGATTTTCTGACCACCCTGGACCTGCGACAAAATTTTGAGATTTTTTGACCACCCCGGGACGTGTAACAAAATTTTCAGATTTTTTGACCACTCCAGATCTGCGACAAAATTTTGAGATTATTTGACCACCCCCGGACCTGCAACAAAATTTTGAGATTTTTTGTCCACCCCGGACCTGTGACAATATTTTGAGATTTTTGGACCACCCAACCTGACCTGTGACAAAATTTTGAGATTTTTTCAACACCCTGGACCTGTACAAAATTTTGAGATTTTTTGACCACCCCATGCCTGTGACAAAATTATGAGATTTTTTGACCACGCTGGACCTGTACAAAATTTTGAAATTTTATGACCACCCCAGGACCTCACCAGCAACAAAATTTTCTGATTTTTTAACAACTCCAGAGCTGCAACAAAATTTTGAGATTTTCTGACCACCCTGGACCTGCGACAAAATTTTGAGATTTTTTGACCACCCCGGGACGTGTAACAAAATTTTCAGATTTTTTGACCACTCCAGATCTGCGACAAAATTTTGAGATTATTTGACCACCCCCGGACCTGCAACAAAATTTTGAGATTTTTTGTCCACCCCGGACCTGTGACAATATTTTGAGATTTTTGGACCACCCAACCTGACCTGTGACAAAATTTTGAGATTTTTTCAACACCCTGGACCTGTACAAAATTTTGAGATTTTTTGACCACCCCGTGCCTGCGAGGAAATTATGAGATTTTTTGACCACGCTGGACCTGCACAAAATTTTGAAATTTTATGACCACCCTGGGACCAGCAACAAAATTTTCAGATTTTTTGACCACTCCAGAGCTGTGACAAAATTTTGAGATTTTCTGACCACCCTGGACCTGTACAAAATTTTGAGATTTTTTGACCACCCCTGGACCTGCAACAAAATTTTCAGATTTTTTGATCACTCCAGATCTGTGACAAAATTTTGAGATTTTTTGACCCCCCCGGACCTGCAACAAAATTTTGAGATTTTTTGTCCACCCCGGACCTGTGACAATATTTTGAGATTTTTGGACCACCCCACCTGACCTGTGACAAAATTTCGAGATTTTTTCAACACCCTGGACCTGTACAAAATTTTGAGATTTTTTGACCACACCGGGCCTGCGACAAAATTTTGAGATTTTCTGACCACCCTGGACCTGTACAAAATTTTGAGATTTTTTGACCACCCCTGGACCTGCAACAAAATTTTCAGATTTTTTGATCACTCCAGATCTGTGACAAAATTTTGAGATTTTTTGACCACCCCCGGACCTGCAACAAAATTTTGAGATTTTTTGTCCACCCCGGACCTGTGACAATATTTTGAGATTTTTGGACCACCCCACCTGACCTGTGACAAAATTTCGAGATTTTTTCAACACCCTGGACCTGTACAAAATTTTGAGATTTTTTGACCACCCTGGGACCAGCAACAAAATTTTCAGATTTTTTGACCACTCCAGAGCTGTGACAAAATTTTGAGATTTTCTGACCACCCTGGACCTGTACAAAATTTTGAGATTTTTTGACCACCCCTGGACCTGCAACAAAATTTTCAGATTTTTTGATCACTCCAGATCTGTGACAAAATTTTGAGATTTTTTGACCCCCCCGGACCTGCAACAAAATTTTGAGATTTTTTGTCCACCCCGGACCTGTGACAATATTTTGAGATTTTTGGACCACCCCACCTGACCTGTGACAAAATTTCGAGATTTTTTCAACACCCTGGACCTGTACAAAATTTTGAGATTTTTTGACCACACCGGGCCTGCGACAAAATTTTGAGATTTTCTGACCACCCTGGACCTGTACAAAATTTTGAGATTTTTTGACCACCCCGGGACGTGTAACAAAATTTTCAGATTTTTTGACCACTCCAGATCTGCGACAAAATTTTGAGATTATTTGACCACCCCCGGACCTGCAACAAAATTTTGAGATTTTTTGTCCACCCCGGACCTGTGACAATATTTTGAGATTTTTGGACCACCCCACCTGACCTGTGACAAAATTTTGAGATTTTTTCAACACCCTGGACCTGTACAAAATTTTGAGATTTTTGACCACCCGTGCCTGCGAGGAAAAAGATTTTGACCACGCTGGACCTGCACAAAATTTTTGACCACCCTGGGACCAGCAACAAAATTTTCAGATTTTTTGACCACTCCAGAGCTGTGACAAAATTTTGAGATTTTCTGACCACCCTGGACCTGTACAAAATTTTGAGATTTTTTGACCACCCCTGGACCTGCAACAAAATTTTCAGATTTTTTGATCACTCCAGATCTGTGACAAAATTTTGAGATTTTTTGACCCCCCCGGACCTGCAACAAAATTTTGAGATTTTTTGTCCACCCCGGACCTGTGACAATATTTTGAGATTTTTGGACCACCCCACCTGACCTGTGACAAAATTTCGAGATTTTTTCAACACCCTGGACCTGTACAAAATTTTGAGATTTTTTGACCACACCGGGCCTGCGACAAAATTTTGAGATTTTCTGACCACCCTGGACCTGTACAAAATTTTGAGATTTTTTGACCACCCCTGGACCTGCAACAAAATTTTCAGATTTTTTGATCACTCCAGATCTGTGACAAAATTTTGAGATTTTTTGACCACCCCCGGACCTGCAACAAAATTTTGAGATTTTTTGTCCACCCCGGACCTGTGACAATATTTTGAGATTTTTGGACCACCCCACCTGACCTGTGACAAAATTTCGAGATTTTTTCAACACCCTGGACCTGTACAAAATTTTGAGATTTTTTGACCACACCGGGCCTGCGACAAAATTTTGAGATTTTATGACCACGCCGGACCTGCACAAAATTTTGAAATTTTATGACCACCCCAGGACCTGCAACAAAATTTTCTGATTTTTTGACCACTCCTGAGAGCCATGACAAAATTTTGAGATTTTCTGATCACCCTGGGGACCTGTGACAAAATGTTGAGATTTTTTGACCACCCCAGGACCTGCAACAAAATTTTGAGATTTTATGACCACCCCAGGACCTGAGACAAAATTTTCAGGTTTTTTGACCACCTCGGACCTGTGACAAAATTTTGAGATTTTTTCAACACCCTGGACCTGTACAAAATTTTGAGATTTTTTGACCACACCGGGCCTGCGACAAAATTTTGAGATTTTATGACCACGCCGGACCTGTACAAAATTTTGAAATTTTATGACCACCCCAGGACCTCATCAGCAACAAAATTTTCTGATTTTTTAACAACTTCAGAGCTGCAACAAAATTTTGAGATTTTCTGACCACCCTGGACCTGCGACAAAATTTTGAGATTTTTTGACCACCCCGGGACGTGTAACAAAATTTTCAGATTTTTTGATCACTCCAGATCTGTGACAAAATTTTGAGATTTTTTGACCACCCCCGGACCTGCAACAAAATTTTGAGATTTTTTGTCCACCCCGGACCTGTGACAATATTTTGAGATTTTTGGACCACCCCACCTGACCTGTGACAAAATTTAGAGATTTTTTCAACACCCTGGACCTGTACAAAATTTTGAGATTTTTTGACCACCCCGTGCCTGCGAGAAAATTTGCGATTTTTTGACCACGCCGGACCTGCACAAAATTTTGAAATTTTTGACCACCCGGGACCAGCAACAAATTTTCAGATTTTTTCCAGAGCTGTGACAAAATTTTGAGATTTTCTGACCACCCTGGACCTGTACAAAATTTTGAGATTTTTCAACACCCTGGACCTGTACAAAATTTTGAGATTTTTGACCACCCCATGCCCTGACCACCTGACCTGACAAAATTTTGAATTATGACAAAATTTTAGATTTTATGACCACGCCGGACCTGCACAAAATTTTGAAATTTTATGACCACCCCAGGACCTGCAACAAAATTTTCTGATTTTTTGACCACTCCTGAGAGCCATGACAAAATTTTGAGATTTTCTGATCACCCTGGGGACCTGTGACAAAATGTTGAGATTTTTTGACCACCCCAGGACCTGCAACAAAATTTTGAGATTTTATGACCACCCCAGGACCTGAGACAAAATTTTCAGGTTTTTTGACCACCTCGGACCTGTGACAAAATTTTGAGATTTTATGACCACCCCGGGACCTGCGACAAAATTTTGAGACTTTATGACCACCCCATGCCTGTGACAAAATTATGAGATTTTTTGACCACGCTGGACCTGTACAAAATTTTGAAATTTTATGACCACCCCAGGACCTCACCAGCAACAAAATTTTCTGATTTTTTAACAACTCCAGAGCTGCAACAAAATTTTGAGATTTTCTGACCACCCTGGACCTGCGACAAAATTTTGAGATTTTTTGACCACCCCGGGACGTGTAACAAAATTTTCAGATTTTTTGACCACTCCAGATCTGCGACAAAATTTTGAGATTATTTGACCACCCCCGGACCTGCAACAAAATTTTGAGATTTTTTGTCCACCCCGGACCTGTGACAATATTTTGAGATTTTTGGACCACCCAACCTGACCTGTGAGAAAATTTTGAGATTTTTTCAACACCCTGGACCTGTACAAAATTTTGAGATTTTTTGACCACACCGGGCCTGCGACAAAATTTTGAGATTTTATGACCACGCCGGACCTGCACAAAATTTTGAAATTTTATGACCACCCCAGGACCTGCAACAAAATTTTCTGATTTTTTGACCACTCCTGAGAGCCACGACAAAATTTTGAGATTTTCTGATCACCCTGGGGACCTGTGACAAAATGTTGAGATTTTTTGACCACCCCAGGACCTGCAACAAAATTTTGAGATTTTATGACCACCCCAGGACCTGCAACAAAATTTTGAGATTTTATGTCCACCCCAGGACCTGAGACAAAATTTTGAGATTTTTTGACCACCCCCAGACCTGCGACAAAGTTTTGAGGTTTTCTGACCACCCCGGACCTGTGAAAAAATTTTGAGATTTTATGACCGCACTGGACCGGCGACAACATTTTGAGATTTTTTGGCCACCCTGATCCTGTGACAAAATATTGAGATATTTTGTCTACCCCGGACCTGTGACAATATTTTGAGATTTTTGGACCACCTCACCTGACCTCACCTGTGACAAAATTTTGAGATTTTTTCACCACTCTGGACACGGGCCTGTGACAAAATTTTGAGATTTTTTGACAACACCAGGCCTGCGACAAAATTTTGAGATTTTTTGACCACACCGGACCTGCCCAAAATTTTGAAATTTTATGACCACCCCAGGACCTGCAACAAAATTTTCAGATTTTTTGACCACTCCAGAGCCGCGACAAAATTTTGAGATTTACTGACCACCCTGGACCTGTGAAAAAATTTTGAGATTTTTTGACCACCCTGGACCTGCGACAAAATCTTGAGATTTTTTGACCACCCTGGACCTGCAACAAAATTTTGAGATTTTATGGTGGTCAAAAAATCTCAAAATTCTGTTGCAGGTCCGGGGTGGTGAAAAAATCTCAAAATTTTGTTGCAAATCCCGGAATAGTCATAAAATCTCAAAATTTTCTCGCAGGTCCGGGGTGGTCAAAAAATCTGCAAACTTTGTTGCAGGTCCAGGGTGGCCAAAAAATCTCAAAATTTTGTAGCACGTCCAGGGTGGTCAAAAAATCTCAAAATTTTGTCGCAGGTCCGCAGGTCCGGGGTGGTAAAAAAAATCACAAAATGTTGCCGCAGGTCCAGCGTGGTAAAAAAATCTCAAAATTTTGTCGCAGGTCTGGGGTGGTCAGAAAATCTCCATTTTTTGTCACCAGGTATGGGGTGGTCAAAAAGACTCAAGTTGCAGATCCAGGCTAGAAAAAATCTGAAAATCTTTTGCATGTCTGGCAGATTACTGTAATCCAAAGATACTTACCTAGTTAACATAGCAGAAATAGATTCATCAAAGAAGTGTGAGACAGATGCTGAGGAAAGACATGCATTCTCCATACTCTTCTGATCTGTCTTCATTCATAACTTTCATTAATTGCATACTAAAAACACAAGAAAGACAAATTTATATGTATTAAATTTAATATAAAATTTTATTTTTATTTATTTATTTATTTTTTATTTAATATTTATTTATTATTTATTTATAATTGATTATTTACTTTTATATATATACATATAAACCAGTTCAATAAAACGCAATTTTTTTAAGATTAACCATTGACCGAGCCCCCATGGTGTGCCACGCGCGCGATCATCACTTTTAATATTTTGGAAATTTACAAATTAAAACAGAATGAAACAAGAACATACGACCATAATACATCAGCAAGATCGTTTTTAAGTCAGCTATTCAGATTTAAGTTAGTTTGCGTGACATTTACTCCTATTCGCCATTACAACGCCGACAACTCTAGGCAAATTCTGTTCGATAATTGGCTGATCGCCCAAGATGGTTTTCGTCAAATTTTACGAAATTATTGTTAATCTACGAAATAATTACAACAGACAAATGCTTATACTTACTTGAGAAGCCGTTAGCGTCTAAATTTTCGTTGGTTTCGCTTATATATTGACAAATAAAACCACTTTCTTCTTGTTGATATCAATGATATGAACGTTGTAGCCTGCGTAGCTGGCGGTATTAGGGAGTTCCGGCGCGGGCGGTAGGCGGGCATGGCCTAAAAAAATAGAAAAAAAAAGAAACAAGAAAGAGAAAGAAAGAAAATTAAAAAAAAGAGAACGCGAAAAAAGAAGAAAAAAAAAGAAGAAAAAATAAAAAATCAATAAATTGGTTTTGCGCATGTCTAATCTTGGGTTTCAAAAAGATAAAAAAGTACGAATACTCAATTTCATTTTTCAATTTAATTTTTTCCATTCAGTAAAACGTTTTAGAAAGAAAATTACTCATTTCAAGCTATATTTTATGCTATATAACATTACCAGTCTTTACCCAGAAAAATACGTCTCCCACAATTTCTTGTGACGTGTTAAGTTTGCTGTATAAATGAATTTGTGTGTTTCTTACTGTTGGTTCTGGCCATAGTTAAAGGCGGCATCAAAGTAAGAAATTACTTTACGAGCTTTGGATCTCGATGCCAACGTCTCCCATGCAACCAGTTCAAGTCCATCGACTATTACTGGAGTCTCCGCTGGGAAGGCTGAGAGGGTGGTTGAATTGTATGTGCACAAAATCCGGATAAGTGACTGCAATAGTGAAACACCTCTGGGCTAGGGCATTTTTTTCATCATGTTAATTTTTTACGATTTTTCAACTTTTGAAATAACCATAAACCACGGTTTTTTAGCACGAAAAGGTCTCTCGTTGCTACAGAAAGTATAAAAACCCTTTACCCGATACAAAACATTTTTTTACCAAATACCGAAAGTTGAAGATATAGCCAAAATCAATATAGGGTCCCCCCTTTTCATTTTTTCCGATTTTTCAATGCTTTGAGAAAAGGCTGAACAATGACCATATAACTTTCACGTTGCAGTAATCTAATTAAAAACACTTGCCTAACAGATTTACACCACACTCCGTACATATTTTGGAGCCAATCAGGAAATGAGGTCAAGATCTGACCCTACCGACTTTATTGACTTTATTGACTCAGAGTATCTCGCCGCTTTCAGCATTTCGGGGGGAGCGGGCGTACATGAATAATAACATTAATTATCATGTATATTATACAAAAACAAAAAACAAACACCGCATAAACTTCCTTGCCAAAACATCCCAAAATACAGGGTGGCATGTGACCAACCGATGCCAGGGTCATTTTTTCCGACCTGCCAACGTGGAGGCAAAATGCCTCAAACACAGAAACAGTATCACAGTAAGGAACTGGTCATAATAAGTATACAGTATAGGGGGATCAACTACGGGAACAAAGGGGGTAGGTCACCATTGACAGTTTTCAGGGCATCGAAAAAGATATAAACTGAAACTGAAACTTTCGTATAGAGGGCTAAAATCACCTGGTTAGGTGCAGAAGCTAATCTGACCCAGGTGTTGGTTTTACGGAGGGATGAAAACCAGGGAACCCGGCGAAAAACCTTCGAAGCACAGGAGAGACCAACTAAACTCTACTCACATATTAAAGTCTCAAGCTCGAGATCGGGATTATTGTTCCCAGCTGGTCACCCATGCAAGTACTAACAAGTCAGAAACAGTGCCATATGCGTAACATGCATAATTTTGCAAATCAAGCAACGTCATTGGCTCATGATATATTGCAGTGAGATTCGTGATTGGTCTTTTTTCGCAGGTCCGCCGGGTTGGTCAAAAAACCTCAAAATTTTGTTACAGGTCCAGTGTGGTCAAAAAACCTCACAATTTTGTCACAGGTCCGTGGTGGTCAAAAAATCTCAAAATTTTGTTGCAGATCCGGGGTTGTCAAAAGATGTCAACATTTCGTTGCAGGTCCGGGGTGGTCAAAAAATCGCAAAATTTTGTCGCAGGTCCAGGGTGGTCAAAAAATTTCACAATTTTGTCACAGCTCCCGGGGTGGTCATAAAATCTCAAAATTTTGTTGCAGGTCCCGGGGTCGTCAAAAAATCTCATAATTTTGTCGCAGGTCTGCGGTGGTCAGAAAATCTCAAAATTTTGTTGCAGGTCCAAGGTGGTAAAAAATTCTCAAAATTTTGTCGAAGGTCCGGGTTGGTCAAAAAATCTCAGACTTTTGTCAAAGGGCCAACGTGGTCAAAAAAACTCAAAATTTTGCCACGGCTACAAGGTGATCAGAAAATCTCAAAATTTTGTCGCATGTCCAGCGTGGTCACAAAATCTCAAAATTTTGTCGCATGTCCAGCGTGGTCACAAAATCTCAAAATTTTGTCGCAGCTCCGAGGTGGTCCAAAAATCTCAAAATTTTGTCGCAGGTCCGGGGTGGTCAAAAAATCTCAAAATTTTCTCGCAGTTCCAGCGTGGTGAAAAAATCTCAAAATTTTATCGCATGTCCGGGGTGGTCAGAAAATCTGAAAATTTTGTTGCAGGTCCGGGGTGGTCGAAATATCTCAAAATTTTCTCGCAGTTCCAGCGTGGTGAAAAAACCTCAAAATTTTGTCGCAGGTCTTGGGTGGTCAGAAAATCTCAAAATTTTGTCGCATGTCCAGCGTGGTCAAAAAATCTCAACATTTTGTCGCAGCTCCGAGGTGGTCCGAAAATCTCAAAATTTTGTTGTAGGTCCAAGGTGGTCAAAAATTCTCAAAATTTTGTCGCAGGTCCCGGGTTGGTCAAAAAATCTCAGCCTTTTGTCAAAAGGCCAACGTGGTCAAAAAATCTCAAAATTTTGCTACGGTACAAGGTTGTCAGAAAATCTCAAAATTTTGTCGCATGTCCAGCGTGGTCAAAAAATCTCAAAATTTTGTTGCACGTCCGGCGTGGTCAAAAAAACTGAAAATTTTTTCGCAGGTCCGGGATGGTCAAAAAATCTCAACATTTTCTCGCAGTTCCAGCGTGGTGAAAAAATCTCAAAATTTTATCGCATGTCCAGGGTGGTCAAAAATCTCAAAATTTTGTCACAGGTCCGGGGTGGTCAGAAAGTCTCAAAATTTTCTCGCAGTTCCAGCGTGGTCAGAAAATCTCAAACTTTTGTCGCAGGGCTGGGGTGGTCAGAAAACCTCAAACTTTTGTCGCAGGTCTGGGGTGGTCAGAAAATCTCAAAATTTTGTCGCGGGTCTGGGTCTGTCAGAAAATCTCCAACTTTTGTCGCAGGTCTGGGGTGGTCAAAAAATCTCAAAATTTTGTTGCACGTCAGGCGTGGTCAAAAAAACTGAAAATTTTGTCGCGGGTCTGGGGTGGTCAAAAAATCTCAAAATTTTGTCGCGGGTCTGGGGTGGTCAAAAATCTCAAAATTTTGTCGCGGGTCTGGGTCTGTCAGAAAATCTCCAACTTTTGTCGCAGGTCTGGGGTGGTCAGAAAATCTCAAAATTTTGTCGCAGGTCAGGGCTGGTCAGAAAACCTCAAAATTTTGTCGCGGGTCTGGGGTGGTCAGAAAATCTCAAAATTTTGTCGCGGGTCTGGGGTGGTCAGAAAATCTCAAAATTTTGTCGCGGGTCTGGGTCTGTCAGAAAATCTCCAACTTTTGTCGCAGGTCTGGGGTGGTCAAAAAATCTCAAAATTTTGTTGCACGTCAGGCGTGTTCAAAAAAACTGAAAATTTTGTCGCAGGTCAGGGCTGGTCAGAAAACCTCAAAATTTTGTCGCGGGTCTGGGGTGGTCAGAAAATCTCAAAATTTTGTCGCGGGTCTGGGTCTGTCAGAAAATCTCCAACTTTTGTCGCAGGTCTGGGGTGGTCAGAAAATCTCAAAATTTTGTCGCATGTCCAGTGTGGTCAAAAAATCTCAAAATTTTGTTGCACGTCAGGCGTGTTCAAAAAAACTGAAAATTTTGTCGCAGGTCCGGGGTGGTCAAAAAATATCAAACTTTTGTCGCAGGTCTGGGGTGGTCAGAAAATCTCAAAATTTTGTTGCAGTTCCGGGGTGGTAAAAAAATATCAAAATTTGTTAACAGGTCCGTGGTGGTCAAAAAAATTTCAAAATTTTTCCCATGGCCAGGTCCGAGGTGGTAAAAAAATATCAAAATTTTTTCACAGGTCCAGGCTGGTCAAAAAACCTCAAAATTTTGTCACGGGTTTGGGGTTGTCAAAAAATCTCAATCTTTTGTTGCAGGTCCGGGATGGTCAAAAAATCTCAAAATTTTGTCGCAGGTCGCCGGTGTGGTCAAAAAATTACGAAGTTTTGTCGCAGGTCCGGGTACAGGGTGGTCAAAAAATATCAAAATTTTGTTTCATGTCCCGCGGTGGTGAAAAAATCTCAAAATTTTTCCCAGGTCCGGGTCGTAAAAAAATATCAAGATTTTGTGGCAAGTACGGGGTTGTCAAAAACGTCAAAATTTTGTCGCGGGTCCAGTGTGGTAAAAAAATCTCAAAATTTTGTCACAGGTCCCGGGGTGGTCAAAAAAACTCAAAATTTTGTCACGTCCCTGTATAACGAAATTTTTTAAAAATTAGTAAACGTTATTTTTCGAAAAAAAAATTATTCGTTCCACAGAATTTTTTTTAAATCGGCCTACTGCTTACTCATACTTCAAGAAAAGTTTTAGTGAAGTAAAAAATTGGGGGTCACCAAAGTTTTTTTCGAATTAAATTAGTTTGAAGGGCAATTGGCAGCCATTTTGAAATGTCATTGTTGCCATAGCAACAACTGTTGCTATTTATTTGGTAACAGTTTTTGATTGTCAGACTGTTTAATTATACATAACATTTAGTTTTATTTAAATTATTTGTACGTGTTTTGGACTCTCAAACTTGTATTTTCCATTTCTCAAGAAACTGTATGGAGCCATATTAACTGAATTAAAGAAATTCAGAGTTTAGTGCGGTAAAGTGTCGAATCCGCAAATACTGTTGCAGTGTAAACCCCTAACGAATCCGAATACCCCGCAGAACGAAGTGAATAGTGTAAACGTGGTCTTAGTCTTAGATGCTAAGTTAGTACTAACCATGAAACAATTGCCGGCTTAAAATGTTTTAATATGGTTGAGAAACTCTGGTTTTCCGAGAATAACAAGCTGTGCTAAAACAAACCCCTCACCAAGAAGAAACTGGATCGCCTCGATATGAGCATACACAGATATCTTCAAGCCTTCATACGTTTGGATGGACAAGAACATTTTCCCTCTGGCTTCAAGAGAGTAATCTCCTGGGCCTGCAAGTGTACTCTTCCTCCAGTTCTCCAGGTACTGTAAGAAGACATCTTTCAGCCAGGTAAATCTTTCATCATCTTGGGCTGTGTATGGTTTGATGAACTGATTTCTTTTCCTGACATGTTCAGTCCGTGACCTCACATTTGTGCAGTCAAAGAAATCATTCATCATCATACAGAACTTCGCAGTTCCCAGGATCTCTTCATTACCACTTTCCTCCAAGGATATAGCCACAGACCGACTGAGGACTTGGGTTGCCAGCTTCACCTTCATCTTGCTGTAGGAGGTAAGCGCAATGTGGCCCATGGTCAACTTTGGCAAAGTATGCAAACCAAATTCTTGGTCACTGTAAAAAAGATCTGCTATGTGCTTGAAAAGAAGATATTTCCCATCATTCCACATGAAGCGACTACAGGAACCTGATCCAGAATTACACAGGCAATTACGGGCTGTCTTCATCAAATGAGGATAATCTGCAAAGAAATAGATGAAGCGTGACATTGCAAAAAAGGTTAGGTGCCTTATATACAACATCACACTTCAAGTCGACTGCCAATTTGGTATGAAGACGGAAAAACTTGCGGTTTGGAGAGGCCCCATCATTTACAGCAGCACAGACCCAAAGATTTAATGGTAGCTCGAGAATGGAGACAACTTTCCAGAACATTGACAATAACTGGTAAGAAGTGACATTTCCTGTAAAAAAATATGCAATGACATGTTTGAGGTCAGTGCACAATCCTCTTACAAGAAATGCCAAGGCATGGGATGCCATAGCATCTTCTTCAGTAAGGTTGGCATAGTTAGTCATTGGGTCCCCAAGATCAATAAAACCAATCAAATCACCAGAATACTTGTCAAAAACAAGATTTGACTGAATTTTCATCTCATCCATGACGAGAGCCACATATCGTTGGACACCAGAAAAGGAAGATGCTTTTTCACAAAGACATTCAATATTTTCTTTGGTTATCCCAGCTTTTGGCTTGAAATAATTCTTATAATCTCTAAGCACCCGTTCACTAGGAAGAATCAAAGCACCACTATCCCTCAGCTCTCTATAAGCAGCAGGTGACTTGCCATGCAGCGACAAAGCAAATCGAATAATTTGAGGATGGTATCTTCTTCCCATTTTCTCAGTTTGCAAGAGCCTCATCTGCTGCTCCCAAAAAAACTTCATGTGAGGAGTAGCTTCAAGATTTTTCCCTCCCATTATTTTGAGAAGGTCCTTCTCCAAAGATTCACTTATGCCCACCCCATCCTTGTCAATCTTGGCTTGGAGTACCTGGAGTTTGTCCTCCAACTCCTTGCACTGGAGTCTTGTTGACTTTACAGTTGCTCGCAACTTTTCTGGCCCACATGCAGCAAGAGCTGCTTTTGGCTTAGCTGGGGTAGAGGAAACTCTTTTCTTTTTTCTCAATGACCGCTTCAGAATACCACTGGCGATGGAACATGGTCTGCATGAGTCTTCTTCTATAAGGCTGGAGGGTTGCAGAATCACTTGGCAGTCTGGAGAACGAAATGAAATGGTTGACTCAAACTGAATTTCAGACAACAACTTAGGGATAGAATGGCGAACAATTGTTCCTGGAGTATGGACAGCAATTGCTGTGTTTGGATCCACAACTACAGCTTGGTGTCATCATCTTCTGGCAACCCTTGACAAAGGCAGGAATTCTCAACCAAAGAAAGTAATTCTTTAACATCATCTCGACTTTTAAGGGAACGTTTTCTTTCAAGGTAGATGGTGTGGGTTTCAGGAATAGGCCAGTGGAAAACAAAAACAGTGAATTCTAGTGCAGAGTTGATTGTTACTGTGTATTTGGCAATGCTGTGAATGCCATCATACAGTTCCATTTCAATGCTACTATGTTCAGCTGTATCTACTTCCCAAGGGTGTATATTTTCCTCGTCAAGATGCTTTTGCAAATCTGCCATACTGATATTTACCGACAAGTGCGAAGGGTCGACTGACGAAGAAGATGGCATATCTTCTTCACTGACTCGTATGAGAGTTCGACGCTCTTTTTTAGGAACATCATGGCTTTTGGTAGGTAAATTCTCGGTTGGAATACTTCCAGTAACCAACACTTTCCGCTTAGGATCTAGAAATTGAAAACAATATCGATTTTAATACGACATTGAATTATTCATAAAGGGTCCTTTGTTCTCACACAACGAAAATAACAAGACGCGCAACAGAACAGACTATATAAAAACTCACTTGTTAGAATGCAATCTTGCGTAAAATGAAGTTCGCAAACATAAATATTGTTTTCCTCGATCCGCTGTCTCAAATCCGGAGTCATTTCTCTCGTTCGCAATATCAAACGAAGCCATTCTTCTCTACCTTTCCTCTTCAGCGATGCTGTCTGCTCGCCATCGTCTGCGCGAACAGCTGGGATCTTGAAAAATGAAAGCCCGTGCTTTCTACTGGTCGAACAACCAAAAAACGCACAGTTTACACCAAGCATCCCTTCAAACTATGATTTGAAGACAATACCGCAACAACAGGAACAAAAAGAAGACACAGAATGGAAGATTTCTGACGCAGATTTTCAAGATCGCAACAATAGCTTTCTGAGGTGACGCTGAAATATGACCCCCTCTCCGCATCACGTGATACAAATAAACCGTGATCAATAGCATGTTTTGTCACGTGGTACAGCTAGCCTAACCAGTCTCCGCTTTTATTAACTGTGATTTAACATTCGTAACTGGACATTTTGTTGGCAGTTAAAAAGTGCAGTGAGAAAAATGAATGCAGTAAAGAACAATCTGAAACGTGAATGACCTACTGTACAATCAGTACTGATTCTGACTTGAGTTAAGAGAAGTTCTAGAAATGGCAAAAAGTCTCATAGGTGCCCAGATGGCATCAAGACGTTTGGTAATTTATCAAGTTTAAAGCCTGGTTTTCACTAGCGACCAAAGCATAACGACGTACGCAAGCGCAGTAAGTACTTCATGGTCAATTTATCATTTTGTTTTCCCGAAATTCAAATGTGTTCATCCACCATGTCAGCATGAAGTGCTTACTGCGTTTGTGACTTTGTGTCCGTTCTTTAGGCTTAAGCCTGGTTCTCATATGTCGCCGATCGTCGGCAATTTGTGATTTAGATGCATGTTAAAATGGGAAGTGCAGCAGCATGTTAAGTAATAAAGAACAATGCAGAAAAGCAGTGCTTTTATTCTTTTACTTAACATGCATCTAAATCATGGGTCGGCGACGATCGGCGATATATGAGAACCAGGCTTAACGTCGCTAGTGAAAACCAGGCTTAAAGTGTTTATGAAACGAAAAAATCGTTTCTCAACTAACATTCCCATTTTCTAGTTCAGAATTACGCTTATCATTATGCGCTATTTTATTTTTACATCACGCTTTTAGAAAGTAGAACTACAAGCCTTCAAAGTTGACCATTTGGACTAATTTTTGTCCGCCGCGCCGCGCGGCCAAATTGGTTTTGTGACGTCACTGGTTGTACACACGCTTGTTTTCAAAAGAGAAATATATGTAGATCAGACTCTGAAATGGAATCTTTTGAAAAGTACTGTATTGCTGGTGGCCCAAAGGAGATGAGTTGAAAGAACAACATTAAGATTCAAGGATTGTCCTTAAACTGTTTTCCTAGTGATAATTTTATGTAAGCTCTACTACCGCTGACGCATTAAAATGAATTGAAACCCTTTGGTACAAAGCTTACGTGTGAGTACAGTTGAGATGGAAAAACTCTCCAAACGCACGTATAGCGAAAATATCCGAAACCAATTTGCCAACGGCAACGAAATGAATCGATCACAAGTTCAAACCACTCAAAACAGGGTTTTCTAAATGTAATGGTAAATAGCCAATTTTGTATAACTTTATTAAACAGTCTGACAATCAAAAACTGTTACCAAATAAATAACAACAGTTGTTGCTATGGCAACAATGACTTTTCAAATTGGCTGTCAATTACCATTCAAACTAATTTAATTCAAAAAAAACTTTGGCGACCCCCAATTTTTTTTTTCATTAAAACTTTTCTTAAAGTATGAGTAATCAATAGGCCAATTTAAAAATAAATCCGTAGAACGAAATTTTTTAAAATTTTCCCGGAAAAAAAATTATTCGTTCTACATAATTTTTTTAAAATCGACCAACTGATCACTCATACTTCAAGAAAAGTTTTCATGAAAAAAAAATTGGGGTTCACCAAAGTGTTTTTCGAATTAAATTAGTTTGAAGGGTAATTGGCAGCCATTTTGAAACGTCATTGTTGCCATGGCAACAACTGTTGCTATTTATTTGGTAACAGTTTTTGATTGCCAGACTATTTAACTATGCATGACATTTAGTTTTATTCTTTTCCCGAATTGTTTATGCACGTGTTTTGGACTCTCAAACTTGTATTTTCCATTTTTCAAGAAACTGTATGGAGCCACCTTAACGTGTAACTTTAACGTGTAACATAGTTCGACTAAATAGAATAAATATAAATATAAATTAATATAAAGTCTGAAAACTAAAACTTAAACTACACTGAACCTGACATTTAACTAAATACAAATGAAAAGTAACTCACAGATGTTTCCCCAGTAGCTCTTTCCTTCTAGTCTTTCGACGCAAGTCGTTTCTTCTCGAGAATCTCAACTATACTGACTGAGTCCTGGGCTACAGCATCACTATAAGTGTGTGCAGACGTGCCAAAACTAATTATCTGAATCACTCAAAGCCTAATTAAATCCACAGTTGTGACTAGCAACAGAACAGGATTAGAAGTTCCAATCCCACATACTGGCCCCTAAATGCGAAATTATTAAACGAGGAGCATTTAAGCAAACATAAGGATTGGAAAATAACATTAACTAACAAAATTCAATGTCAAGATTATAATGTATATCAAATAATGACTAATGTATCTAGATCATCATAACTACATGTCAATTAATGGACAAGGACAACTGCGAAGTCCATGTCGAACGCTTCAGTGGCAAGAAGGTTCTTGGTTTTACAAATTTTGCTTTGGGCGCTATTATATTACAACGTTCTGGAGATGTCGCTTTATTATTAAATCCAGGTCCTAACTACGCGAAGTTGTCGAAGAAACATCTACACCTTGGTCATGTCAACGTCAATGGTCTTAGAAAGTGACGTGTTGTTAATACCGGAACCATTTTCTTGGTCTCACCGAGACAAAGTTGGACGATTTCGTTCTAGATGGGTCTCTGGTTATTGAAGGATATCAATTTTCGAAGTGAAATAGAAACAGTCATGGAGGCGTTGTGGGTTTGTATTATAAAGATTGTTTTGTCGGCAGGGTGAGGGAAGATATACGTACTTCGAATATTGAGGTATTGTGGGCTGAGTTTCATCAGCCACTAGCTCCTGTGATACTAGTTGGCATATTTTACTGTCCACCGAACGCGGATAGCATCTATAGAGCGTTTTCACTCACGTGATCGGTGGCCCATTGGGGTGGTGAAACAATACGAAATATTTGAATAGGAAAGAGCTAATTCCCATACCGTACACCAATATGGCCGCCGTGACGTAAGATGAAAACGCTCTGTATGAAAAACGTATTTGACTCTTGGGAGAGAGCAACAGATCATAGTCAATCAAGATATGGTCTGGAAACTTCAGCTAAAGTCTTTGGTCTATCTTTTTGTTCGCCTTTATGCATTTTTGTGCACGGTCACTGAACACATTGTATTTTAGTATAATGAACGAGTTGTCCAATAGCAACGTTTCAGTTCAATCACTCGACCGTGCTATTTAAATATTAATAAACCTAAAACAAAGGTTGTGCACGGTGTAAGGTACGGTTCAACATAAAATCACAGCTCATTATAGGCGCTTTGAAGTTTGCCGAGTTTTCAGACCATATCTCGTTTGCCTATGAACAGATGAAGGGAGAGATACTTATATACTTGGTGATTTTAATAAAAACTGGCTTAATGAGAATGAATCCTCTCAATTACTTGCGTATGCTAGGATCTGCGGTCAAACTCAAACTATTAATGAGCCAAAAAGAACAGTGTGTACAGCTCGTTTTAATCGTTCTACAGTGTGTATCAAAAAAACCTGAACCCTTAGAAAACAACCCTTTGTAGTAGTTTGAAAGCCCTAAGACTTCGCTGAACACACAGATGCGTAAAACACACCGTCTTATACACCTGGGAAATTAAGATAACTTGAAGTGTATGCATGATGAAAGTATTTAAAAGCTTTTTCTCTTCCTGTTTAACTTATGTGCTGATTAATTTATAACGCAGCGCTTTTAGGGCTTTTAAACTACTACAATAGGTTGTTTTCTAAGGGTTCTTTTTTTTTATACACACTGCACCAGGGGCGGATTTAGGGTACGTCAAACACGTCACGCGACGTAGACAAAAATCCCAGACTAATTTATTCATGAATTAATTAGTTGGAAACATTTGAAATTTGAAAATTTTAAATTTTAAAAATGTTCAAATTTTTAAAAATTTTATATGAATTTATGAATTTTTGAAATATTCAAAAATTTCATTTTTGTACGTATTTAGCGCTGCTATATCGAGGAAAAAATTAATAATTCTCTGACCCAGTCCCAGTCCTCGGCTGGAGGACACTTAGTCTACTTCATGTAGCCTGAACGAAACTGTTCATACGGTAGGGATAGAGAGGGATGCCATTTACAAATGTGGATAATTAAACTACGTCAAAATGGCCGACTACGTCAAGATAACGAGCCCTGATTGGACAAAGACAATAGAGATACGGCGGAAGTAGTGGGACTACGTCGGAAGTAAAATATTTTGACGTTCTTGGCTTTTGATTGGCTAGCAAAGGATATTTCGACGTACACGGACTACGGCAAGAGTGCAAGACTACGGCATAACCAAGCTGCCTGAGCCAGCAGTCAATCTTCTGCTTGAGTTCGATTATGGCGTTCTAAGAGACACAGAATGAAAACGATGAATTGTCGAAGACGATCTGTTGCGATTTGACAAAGAAACTCCAATCGTGTGGATTCCTCGTGGGTCAAGAGTTGTCGGCGCAGATTGGCAAGCCATTTATACATCGGGTGATCGGGATATCGACGCTCAGTATGCTAAAGCTGTTTCTTGAAAGAAAGTTAAGAAACGTTGTATTGCTTTAAGGTGAGTGGATACTATCTTATCTTTAGTTCCTCAGACTTGTGCAACCATAAAAAGCGTAAATTATTTAAATTAGATGGGATATGTAGAGCTCTCAAGTATATTTATGAATAATTCATCATATAATTATTAAGATAATGAGATGTGTTACAAATATAAGTAATCCATCACTGAATATTATAATTAAATAATCTTAGCTACTGTAGCCGAAAGTTTGGAACAATTTTAGATCAATAGCAACAGAATGTAAATTTAAAAAAAGGTAAACATTAATTTATTAAAAAAAGGCAGAAATTAGGCTTATATACTATTTCATCATCATCATTATTATATATACAATATATGTGAAGTAGCAATTTTCTAGGCTATACCAACAATGTTATATTATTAAGTTACTTAATATGACAGTAAATACCTTCTTGGGCTGATTATGCAACATCGATAACTTAGATGTTGTGTAGTGGGCTTGAGGGGGTATATATTGTCCATAGTTTGTTAATTATTAATGTATATACTAGTTCTATTTTCAATAAAAGGGATCTACACCAAACAAGCAAATTTTGCTTTCTTGTAGATTCCCCATCGCTGTAAATTATTATTTTCTTCTTTCATATCTATTTGTACTATCTATATTATCTTGTGATGAAATAAAGTATATATATACAGTATATATATATTTCTGGTAGGGGGTGGGGGGGGGGGGGGGGAAGAGAAAAAAAAAAATTGGTAGTTACTAGTTAGTATGAGTATGACTTGGGATGATGTAGAGAGATGGGCTTATCTATGTCCATGAAATGTCCCATGTGGTCTATTGATACTAAAACTTCTTCTAATCAGACAGTGTTTGGCTGGATAGAGGTATTAAGGCGAGTATCTGGTGCCTCAAAACCAGACAACTCAAAGTAAATAAGGGGTAAATATTAGGTAGTTAAGAATTAAGATGACTAGGATGCCCATGAAATGTCGCATATGGTCTATTCATATTGCTTCTTCTAATCAGACAGTGACTGGCTGGATAGAGGTATGTGTTAAGGCGAGTATCTGGTGCCTCAAAACCAGACAGCTTGGCAGCTAAGGGATTGCAGGAAGTGGCTGCGATTGACCTTACAAAATATTTTGGAGCCTTGGCTGTCCATGTCAAATTCACTGTACAACAGTGATTCGTAGGCATGCTGATGATGAGCTCTGATATGGAGCAAAACAGTCCTAAAAAGTTGTCTCCAATAATGATAAAAAAAATGCAAAAGCCAAGTCCTTAAAAAATCATAAAACGTTGTATAAAAAACACAAGTTAAAACTGTAAGATTTTTCTAAATAGTCTTGTCAGAATGCAGGAAATGCCATTTCAGGGAACCAAATTTTAAAAAATTTCCGGGGGGGCATGCCCCCGGACCCCCCTAGAAATAATATTTCCGGGTTTGACGTACTCTGCAAAATTCCTGGATCCGCCCCTGCACTGCACATCGACTTCCCTTGATCTTGTATTTACCAACCTGCATGAAAGAGTTTTCAAAAGTAAAGTAATTCAAATGGGATTTACTGACCATGACCTCACTGTATTGTCTATGAAAACTAAAATTCCAAAGGGTCCTCCTAAAATTGTGTATAAACTAGTTATAAACATTTTTCTCAAGATAATTTCATCAATGATTTAAAACATACTCCGTCTGGGATGCTTGGGTCCATTGATGATCCAAATGAGGCCTTGGGTATTTTTATGAAATTGTCTCATTTGAAAGAACACTTAAAATGATAGAGTAACATCTTTTGCAGTTTTTCGTTTCCTTGCTTCGTTCTTGCATGAGATATTTCAGTTTGTTTCATATGCAAATTAAGCATTTTGACGTCATGACGTGCATAATGAGTTATCGAAAACATTGCTGTTATCAAACCAAATTAATTCGAAAAAAGCGTGTGGGTTGTTTCGCTCAGAACACTAAACATGTACATATTCAAATAATTATATTTGACAATAGTAAAGATATATAACTTTTTTCAATAACTCATTATGCGCGTCATGACGTCCAAAATGTTTAATTTGCATATCAAACAAATTGAAATATCTCAAGAACGAAGAAAGGAAACGAAAAACGTCAAAAGATGTTACTTTATAATTTTAAGTGTTCTTTCAAATAAGACAGACTTAATTTTCGCTTCATCCATTGAGGAAGTATACGGTCAAAACAAAACCCACTCCCTGGCTTACTGATAATATTCACGATTTAATGCAGATGAGGGATATGGCTAAATCAGAGGCAAAAACTTCGGGATATTACTGATGAATCAACATGCTTAATATAGAGACATTAGGGACTTGACGAAAACACAACTACTACGACTACGGCAACGTGTTTGAACAATAGATTTTTATGTCATATACAAAAAGCTTTTGCAAATGACGGTCTCAAGAGTAATTTGCATGCCGTCGTGGCTCTGTTTGACAACGTAGAAAAAGCATTTTTACGTTGTAAAGACAACGCGGAACCTGAATCACTACAGAAGCCTGGGAAAGCTTAACCTTACTCTCGCGAATAACATAGATTGAACAAGTGTATCTCTTCAAGAACTTAAGAACAAGGCGAGTCCGTGCGATTATGTATCTTGAAATTTGAATGTATAATACACCACCATTTAATATCACTGTTAAACTTTCTACCGTAGCCGTAGTCCGTTGTCTGAATCTTAAAGTCCCTAATCACAGTACTGAAACGGCACTAATACACATCTGACTGACCACTGCCTTGAAAACATGGAGAATGATTTGCTTATACCGGTGCTGTTATGTTGGTGGACTTTAGCGCGGCTTTTGACTTAGTTGATCACAATTTATTACTAGTGAAACTAAATGTTATAATCTCTCGGATAGCGCTATTAACTGGATTCAGTCCATCACCAGAAATTTGGGTCGTTTGTGCATGCCGCCGCTCTCGGTAGCGGCTATTCGCCTAATAATATAATTATGTATTGTAAGCGTCTTCTAAGGCGTGTGATTCTATTGTATTCTAGTGTTTCTCATTACTCAGGTCAATGAGTTCTTTAGAATTTGCCTGAATCGTGCATGTATGTATATGTAAACAACCTGTAAACGACCACAAGGACTGTGAAATCAAGCACGTTCAAACGCTTTTGGAAGTACTATGCTAGGGACAAATGAGGACCCTTATATGCCGTAGCGGACCTCTTGTCCGTTCGATATATGGCCCCATATCACGCGCATACTCACCTTTTTCTCTTGGTAATGTAAATTTAATTAAAGCACGGCTTTATATAAACAGGAAGACTATGCAGAGAATTGCGGGCATGAATATTATAACTGGGCGGAAAAGGGAATTCCGGTATGTTATTTAATTACACTACACGTGATTTTCATATCTGATCACTCTTTAGGACGATCACTTTTCGCTTTCATTTTCGTCTCAATTTTCAAAATTCTCGGTGGGTTGTAATATTTGAGATGATTCTCATCAACGCGCATGTAGTTGTTGCACGGCGAAATCAATAAACACTGCCGAACTGAACCGAAAATGTTGGATGTAAGATGATTTACGCCTTTCGGAAACAACATTTTCGTTTCTGGGTATATAGCAATAATCTCGATATCTTGTAACGTACTTTTGAGTTCCAAGTCTTTGAGGAAGTTGTTCGACACAGTTCTTTGAACTTTGTTGCGCCATTGGTCAATTACAGAGTGGGTCAGTACTCATTCTCCTTACTTAACTAGTATAAAATAATATACATCGTCATCATTTTCCTTTAATCTCGTTCAAGTTGCGTTGAAGGCACCTCACACATCAAGTTTTACTAATACATCGACAAGCCAACACTGGCTGAACAAGGTAAGATACGATGTTCTTAACAAGTTACAAAACTAAGGCCTGGTTTAGACGTCGAAGTTCCGTCGCATTTAATTCTTCGAATTTAATGCGACGATTATGCGACAGAAATGACACAGTTCGGTTTAGACGTCGAATTTAATGTGTCGCATTTAATGTTAGGGTTAAGTTCAAGATAGCCATTATGGTCTACGGATTATATATGTGATATTTTAAGTCTTTATCACCAGTATCTCAACGAAGCACGAGAAGTACAACTAAACAACCTATGGGTACCAAACGATAAATTATCTATAACCAGGAAAGGCCTCCCATATAGTGGAGCTGCTCTATATAGGCTAACAGTCTACCTGTTGATATAAGAAATGTTCATTCAATAAGTCTTTTTAAACAAAAAGTTTATAAATATTTATTGGATATGTTACATACATGTAATGTTTAATTTGGTATAATATTAGGATTTTTTAGGTTTTAATATTTAACATTTATACTTATCTGTACTTTATATCTTCAGGTTTAAGAACTTTTAATAGAAGGCCCAGTGGAAGATTAGCTTTGCTAAACTGGTACATTTTTGCAAATGTTTATGTAAACCTTCTGTAAATAAAGTTTATTATTATTATAGAAGAGGTTGCACCCTTGAAAAAAACGCGTTGAAACTGAAAATCCGTAGACGTAATATTACAGTGCACAGGACCTGCCCATGCCTCGTAAAACTGACCAATATAGTCATAATTTATTCAGACAGATTTACTCAACCGATTTACCACGCACGGTGGTCGGTAAGGTTGATTGAAGTGTTCGTCGACAGGATGCTAATTTGACATTTAAGTATGTTTAATATTATATACCCATTTTATCAAACAGGACGTCTCAATTTCACATTCAACTTGTCTCATTTTGATCCGCGTAAACACAGGCCATGTCCACACTAATGAAAACGGAGACTTTTTGATACGATTGGCCTTTCGTGGTCCACACTAATCCGGAGTGGAGTCATTCGAAGACGCCGTTTTTTCGGCACCAGTGCATGTGGATGGCAAAAACGAAGCTTTTGGAAAACGATTATGTAGAACTATTCATTCATACCTCTGTAGATCTTTTTAGCGTTTTACTAAACTGCAAAAACGATTCCAAAATGATAGTGTGGACGGAAAACCTTTGATACGTTTTCGATACGAGGTTTACGTTTTCGTTTGACAACGGATTAGTGTGGTCATGGCAAGACAGTGACGTAGATTGTCGTATTAATAAAACACCACCGAGTTCCAATCATTACTTGACACTTGAAATCTCAGTTTTCTACCACTACAAGGGAGATTGGTCATACATATTACTGTCTATATACTGGAACAAGAGTTCAAAAAATGAAATGATATCACTAGTGCGTCCAGGAAATTATAGACTTACAATTCTAGGACGCTAGTCAGAATTCGAAGAAAGTCGTGTCCTTATTTTGTGTAGCCACAGACAGCCCAAACTTGTACTCCACCTTTACATTAGGGTTGTGCTGGTTGACAGTAATAAATATGACAGTTGAATTAAGGATTTGAATGAGAATTCGGTTATAATTTAAAAAATATTGCCGTATTTTCGTTAAATCTATAGAATAAACTTACTTTTAACAGTTTAAGTTTCATATGTTTACGACTTGTAATAGCAGCATTACTTTGAACGGCGGAACGAAAGTGTACTTTATGTCACCCGAATGAAATCGGTGATGAATTTCACTATTTAATGTCCTGCTCCAACAAAAAGTTTGTAGAGCTTCGAAAAACTTTTATAAATAATATATACAGTGTAAACGCGTCTTTCCGTTTACTTGACACGAAGGATTTCTTTCTATATATAATAAATGTACACGATAAGTGTATCATGATAAATAATATCAAAATATTTTCATGATATTCTTTCATTATATGATAGTCATTATATTGTCTAACCCATATTACCATACACTGTACTTCTAGCTATATTATCTAACTCACATTAATATACCCTTCACACTTTTAACCATAGTTTGCATGGTATTATCTAGTTCATGTTACGGTACGTTCTGTACTTTTATGTAAATATCTTTTCATGTGCCTGTATTGGTATTTGAGGAATAATATACACTTAATGTCTGCTCCCGAGGGAAACAGTTAGTTTTGTTTTCCCGAGAGTCTTGATATTTCCCGAGACGAAGTCGAGGGAAACATCGAGACTCGAGGGAAAACAAAACTAAAGGCCTGGCCAAACGCTTTCAACATTTCATTCAACATCGTTCAACATTGTTGAATTCAACATGTTGAAAGCGTTTGGCCACCCCTGTTGAATGATGTTGAACGTTGTTGAATGGTGTTGAATGATGTTGAACGAAATTTGAACATGTTCAAACTTTCATTCAACACGCGTTCAACATTTCTATTGTTCTCAAAATGTTGAAAGGTGTTGAACGCATTTGACCACATTTCATTCAACTTTGTTGAACAGGGACATGCGCCATGCGGGATATTGTCAATTCCAGCTTTTGTGGTAGCCCGCATTCAATTAATTGTCATTCATGAATGTTGAACGATGTTGAATTCATTTGGCCACTCGTGCTTTCAACATTATTCAACATCGTTCAACAATGTTGAATGATGTTGAATGCGGTGTTGAAAGCGTTTGGCCAGGCCTTAACTGTTTACCGAGGGATCAGACATGAAGTGTTTTGTTATATAGCTTGAGTTTCGCTGAATAATTTCGACGTTTATCAAGGGAAAGTACACAAAAAACAAACGCTAAGACTTACCAAAACATTTCGCCTGGCTCCGTAATTTCACTTCAACCGAACAAATATAAGTTTCAGAACAAAAGAACAGCAATACATTTCTCCAGTTAATCTTCACACATGCTTTGAAGACCTAGAAATGTTCTTTTTTTCGTATCAAACAAGCTTTTGTTTATAGCATGCCGTGAAGAGTTCAAAGTTCTAGCGGTCAACAATTGAGAACTTATTGCCCGAGCAGGCAATAAGTTCTCAGTTATTGCCCGCTCGGTAGACATTGAAATTTAACTAAGGTCATGTGACCACAAACCAACCAATGACAGTCATCGTTGTATCCAGTGAAACTCTAGCTATATAATAAAGTATTATTGTCCTGATCTTTCCCGTGGACTACAGCCGTTCAAAGTAGTGCTATAACAAGTCTCAACTTACTCATTAAAAGTAAGTTTATTTTATACATTTAACGAAAATACGGCAATATTTTTCAAATTATAAGCGAATTCTCATTCAAATCCTTAATGATCAGCTGTCATATTTACTAGCAAAGGGAAAGGGGCCACTGCTTAAAGTGCCTATGAAGCGAAAATTATTATTGTCTTAAATGAAAGAACTCTCAAAACGACAAAGTAACATCTTTTGCAGATCTTCGTTTCCGTGCCTCGTCGTTGAGATATTTCATTTTTTTGATATGCAAATTAAACACTTTGACGTCAAACGTGTATAATGAGTTATCAGAGAAGGTTCGATTCCTTTGCTATTATCAAACGAAATCAATTAAAAATCTGTATGTTTAGTGCTGTATGCGAAATAGACGCACATGGAGGATAGGCTTCGAAGTGATTTCGTTTGATAATAGCAAAGATATAGAACTTTCTCCGATAACTCATTATACACGTGTGATGTCAAAGTGTTTAATTTGCATATCAAAGAAACTGAAATATCTCAACGAAGCACGGAAACGAAGATCTACAAAAGATGTTACGTTGTGGTTTTAAGAGTTCTTTCATTTAAGACAATAATAATTTTTCGCTTCATAGGCACTTTAAATGAGGGCTGGCACTAAAAGCTTCGTACACGCGACAAAATTTGTTTTTATCAGCTTCTTTCGACATATTAACAATTCACATGTTCTGTTCATGTACAGTTCATATTTAAAACAATGAGACTTCGTGTCTTACCAGAACTGATAAATTACACAATAGCACAAGCAAGCAAGCTACACGCGTAAAAATCTCGCAAGTTGTTACAGCATTGTTGCCTGAACAATGCTGTAACTTTCAACAATGCTGTGACAACTTGTTGACATATGTGAACAACATTGACAAATGAACAACATTGTTCATCATTGTTTCAACAAGTTGTTACTACTTGATGAAACAACAACCGTTGTTCACGCATGTTGTAAAAACCGAAGAACGTGTTGATATATCAACCATGTTCACCACTGTTGTAACATTGTTGTTCATCGTTGTTATTTCGTCGTGCTGTTACAACATGTTGTATCATGTGCGAA
>CAXIUP010000056.1:0-91000 GCA_964035015.1 Corallium rubrum | reverse complement strand
GACGTCAAATAAATCTTGGCTGTCTTTTTTAATCCATGGTTTTTCTTTGTTGAAAAGGAGTGATTTTCTCGCATGTTTAATAACTGTAATTTCATCGCTGTCTATGTTTGTCAAATTTCTGGCCCAAGATAAGGCTTGGTCCAGTAGGTTTTCAGGTATTGATGGATAGAAATCGACAATGTTAAATGAAACAAAAATGTGTCTATTTTTTTGCTTTCGAAATTCTTCTCAATTCGGTATTTATTCTGTCTAGAATTACTTTGCTGAGTTTTCCAGATTCGCTTTTTGCTGGGTTAATTAAACGGCATGTTGGGTTGTTTTCGAAATTATCTTTATGGTCTTTAAGTGAAATAAATGCTTCTCGTTTTTTTGTCTGTTCAATTCTGTCACTAATTTTTAGTTTGTTTGAAATGTTTTTTAATTCTTCATCAATCTGTGTTTTTGTATCCTATGATCCATGTTTGTATGATTTTGTTATGTTATCATGCAGAAGTTTGTTGTATGTGTTGAGCGAGGTTTCATAAATATTTCTTGTTTTGTCTGCGAAAATGAAAAGGTTGGGTGATGATTTAGTTTTCTTTAAATCATTTGCCGAAGACTGTTGAAAGTGATCGTATGTTTTTCGAAACTTGATGTTCTCAATCAGTTTTATTAGATCTTCTTCGAAAGCTTTAGTTTCCATAACTGTTGGTGGTGCTTTTTTAGAAGGAAGTCTAAAAGAGTTGCTTTCGGTGGAATTTTTATCGTCATTGAGGAAAAAGTTCAATAAATGTTCTCAAATAAGCGTCCTTTGATGGTATTGGCAAATTTTTGAAATCGTGATCGGACACGTGACAGTGATTTTACTGTTTACCTACAAAACTGGCTTTTCCAGTTTTAATCACATGATTAGGTTATATATATTTTTGTACATTTATAAATAAAACAGTTGATATTGTGATTTTTCGATCGAGTGTTTTAACGATTCGTAAGCTAGAACATTTACTGTTTTCTAAATGGGGCCCAATGTGGGGCTGGGATGGTATACGACTAAACGAGAGACGAATATACGAGAATATACAAGTAAACGACATGTCGACTTCGAAGATCGAAAGCCTCAAGGCAATAAGAGGTGCTCATCTAGTTTATGCACTAAACTAGAAAAGGATACGTGCGATTTAATATCACAAGAACCCACTGAGGAAATAACAAGCTGACTCGAGGTTATTAGCTGTTTACTGGAAGGGAAACAATGATATCGATGAGCAAATCACTTCATTGTGCAATTTAAACGACATCGCCAAAGAAATCGAAGATTCCGAATCAATCGTAGCCAGGATTATCGAATGCCGAAAAAAGATCAAAGATGCGAACCCAGTCGTTAGTAGCAGTGGTCAAAAACCTACCATTTATGTTCATTCGGATTCAACTGAAAGTCATGCAAGAAACGTCGTCAAACCACGTCTAACAAAATTATCTCTACCGAAGTTCAAAGGCGATGTAACAAAATGGAACTCTTTGTGCATGGGACTCGTTTAACAATGCAATTCATCTGAACGATGATATATCCTCAATCGTTAAGTTCAACTATTTAAACGCTCAACTCGAAGGCAACGCCGTGAGAGCTATTCAAGGTTTAACTCTCACAAGTGCAAACTATACCGCCGCCGTCAAAATGTTACAATAACCTTTTGGCAAACCACAAATCATCATATCAGCACACATGGATGAAATCCTAAAAATTCAAGCTAGCACACATGGCCGGCTATCTTCACTACGATATGTGTATGACAGAATCAGCGTAAACGCGAGAGGTTTGGCATCATTTGGTGTGTCATCTGATCAAATCAATCAATATGGAAGTCTTTTAGTTGCTATTATCATGTCTAAGCTTCCCAGTGACGTAAGGCTACAAATCGCTCGGAAGAACACCGACGAAATTTGGAAAATAGAAGACCTTCTCGAAGCCATCAAAGACGAAATCGACGCCCGAGAATATAGCGAAGGAACAATAACAGTGAGCCAAAGTGAGAAACCTGTCTTCAAAGAAAGTGATTGTCGTTACGAAGTGGGTTTGCCTTGGATAGAAGATTCGCGATTATGATGAAATCATCAAAGATCAACAACAAAAGGGGATGTTGAAAAGGTTCTAGAACCGACCAGTGATGCAACTGAAGAAAGGTCGAAGGGAGTTCACTATTCACCTCACCATGCAATAGTCCGAAAAAAGCGTGAGACAACAAAGGTTCGAGTCGTGTACGATGGGTCAGCCAAGTATTCAAAGGAAGAACGATCTTTGAATGATTGCTTAGAAGTTGTGAAAATTACATCCCTCATTTGATCAACTAACCAAGTTTCGATGGAACGCGATCGGTCTCATTGGTGACATTGAGAAAGCATTTTTAATGGTGGTATCAAGCCAGATGACAGAGACATGCTCCGTTTCTTGTGGTACGAAGACCCATTTTCCTTGAAGCCTGAAATAGCTGTATATCGTTTCAACCGACTTGTATTTGGCCTACAACCTTCACTTTCGATGTTGGATGCAACATAGAAGCATCATTTACGTTTGTTTAAACGAAGTGAACCTGAGATGATTGAATTATTGGAGAAGTCTTTATACGTGGATGATTTGATTACTGGAAAGGAGAATGAAGACAAAGCCCTCAACGTGTACAAGAAATCAAAGGAAATAATGGCAAAGGGTGGATCTAACCTTCGCAAATGGAATTCAAACTCGCGCAGTTTGTTGAAGATTATGAATCCTCACATAAGCAAGCCGAATCAACATTGAATGTCATGACCGAAGATGATGAGTCATATGCAAAGTCATCAACCCACAATTGGAAATTCAGAAATAAAGAACGATTCCACTGTCAAGGTGCTAGGACTGAACTGGGACACACATACCGATGAATTTTTCTTTGATCTAACTGAATTGGCGAGGTTTGGAAAATCTCTACCTGAGACAATGCATTCAGTTGTCAGTGTGACAGCCAAGATATTTGATCCAATTGGATTCTTGACGCCTTCTACCATCCAAATGAAGATCTTATTTCAAAGGCTCTGTCTGAAGAGACGCTACCTTGTCGACAATCGAATCATCTGGAATTTCATCATCGAAAAGGCCCCTTGGTGGGGCGGGTTTTTGGAGCATTAAAAGACCTATCAAGAAAATATTGGGACGTTCGACGTTGAATTATGAAGAGATTCATACGATCTTGGTGGAAATAGAGAGGTGGAAATAGAGACGGTGATCAATTCTAGACATATTACTTCTGTTTGCGATGACACAGAGTCAATTTCGTATCCGTTATCCCTTCAAATCTTATCTATGGACGACGTATTAGTTAGCTCAACACCAAACAGCGCTCATGAAATTATCAGAACCTACAAGTCTTTGACAAGAAGAGCTCGTCATCACAGAAATCTGTTACAACTGACTGAACAATGGAGAAGAGAATATTTAACCGGACTATGAGAACAATCGAATGTAAGTAACGAAGGAAGACAACGCTGAGGAGATACAGTATTATTGAAGAAAGACTCGACAGCACGGTGTAATTGGAAAGACTCGACTGCATGGTGTAGATGGAAAAGTATCAAAAGTAGCTAACTATCCTCAAAGTAGCTAACAGTGATAAACGTCCAGTTTATTTGCGAAGGGTCGTGCAACATCTCATCCCCATTGAAGTGAAAGCCAGTGATGACAACGAATTGCAACAACCGATTCGACTGGTTGCTAATCAGTCTGATCCAATTGTTCCAGATAATAATTCAAGACCCCGACGTAATGCTGCGGTCATTGGCGAACTTAATCGAAGAGAACAGAACTCTTAAATATTAGTTTGATTTTCTTGGTAAAGTTTATGTATCACTAGTGTGAATAAACTTTGGGAAGTGTGAAATCGTTATCGGACACGTGACCGTGATTTTACTGTTTACCTACAAAACTGGTTTTTCCAGTTTTAATCACATGATTAAATAATATTTTTTTTTGTACATTTATAAATAAAACAGTTGATATTGTGATTTTTCGATCCAGTATTTTAACGATTCGTAAGTTAGAAAATTACTGTTTTCATATATATATACATATAAGTTCAAGTTCAAGTTCATTTATTTCACACATATAGAATTAAAAAAAAGTTACATCACGTGAATAAGCGTACAAAAAAAAGATTAGAAAAAAAGTTACATATTCAATGGAGGAGTATTATGAAGTGCACGGTAGCCAAAGTAGCTAAAGCTTTCGAGTTGGCTACCGTCTACTTTTATGTAAAAAAAAACGTTGAGTAATTGAGCTTATTGACAGGTAATTGTTATTTGTAAATGTACAATTTTCTTGAAATTACAAACTACTGTATACAAATCAAAACAGAAGGAACAGGAAGTAACTAAAGTAAATATAGATAAAACTTATACTTGGTTGGAAATTAGATGGAATTTATATTGCTTTTTAAAGGAACTTGTTTTTTCTAACTGTTTCAGGCAGACGGGAATGGTTTCCCATAGCACAGAAGCAGAATACTTAAAAGTAAATTTACCAAAGTCAGTTATAATTTTTGGTCGATAAAAGTTGAGATTGGTTGCATACCTGGTTTGTAATTGTGAACATTAGTCAAAGGTATTAGAAAATCATGAAATAAGGAAGGGATACTTGTTAAATTATTGAACAGTTTGTGTGTCAAAATGGCAGTTTTTAACTTAATAATATTCTCAACTTTTAGTATATCAAGTATTTGGTAATATGGAAGAGGAGATTCTCTGCTATTAGCAAAAAAAATGCTGCGTAGGCATTTATTTTGCTTCCGTTTTAGTTTCATTAGGTTTGATGGGTATGTATTACCCCAGCTCATGGCACCATAACTTAAGTAAGGAAAAATGAGTGTGTAATAAAGCTGCCTTAGCATCTGGAGATCTAAATAATTTCGTAATTTATAAAGAATACCTAAATTCTTAGTAATTTTATTATTAATGTGGATTATCTGATTTTTCCAGCTTAAAAATTCATCTAAATATATGCCTAGATATTTAATACAGCTTTTTTGTTCTATATTTAAAATATTCATATTTGGGATAGGTGTTTTCTTTGGTAGTCGAATCAACATAAAGTTGGTCTTTTTCATATTCACAGAAAGTTTGTTAGCATGGCAATAGTTCAATACATTTTGAAGTTCTTCATTCATAACTTTTTCAATTTGTTTAGGAGAGTTGTTGGTATAAAATATATTTGCATCATCAGCAAACAAACGAAAAGAAAGCTTCGCTGATGAGTTGGGTAAAGCATTTATATATAGGAGAAATAGTAGTGGGCCTAGAGTTGACCCTTGAGGAACTCCACATATAATATTCAATGGATTAGATTCAACATTAGCAATTTTCACATATTGCGTTCTGTTGGTCAGATAGTTCCTAAACCAATCCAAAGCTAAGCCACGTGTTCCATATTTGTATAATTTCTGTAACAATATATCATGATTAACTGTGTCGAAAGCCTTGGAGAAATCTAGAAAAAGTCCACAGGTAATGAGATTTTTATCTATTGAGCTTTTTAAATTGTCACTTATTTCTAAGATAGCAAGTTCAGTGGAATGATTCTTCCTAAAACCAAATTGATATTGGAGTAATATATTTGTTTCTGAATAAATGAATTCAGTTGGTCATAAACTAATTTTTTCCAGTATTTTGCTAAAAGGCGATAATGTTGATATAGGTCTATAATTTGAAGGATCGGTAGTTAAACCACTTTTGAAAACCGGAGTAACTTTGGAGATTTTTAGTATATTTGGAACAATACCTTGAGAGAGTGATTGGTTATAAATAATGGTAAATGGCTTAGATAGTTCTCTGCTTGCAAATTTGATCAATTTATTTGGAATATCCAACGAAGCCTTCCTTTCATTTAAATTTGCAAATAAGCAGGCTATATAGTTCTCAGTAACTGGTGATAAATAAAAACTATTTATTGCGGAATTATTTACGTAACTAGTTGGGTCAATGTTATTTGTATTCTCAATTAGACTTGCTAAGTTCGGTCCTACATTAATAAAATGGTGATTAAATTGTTCTGCAATGTCAATTTGTTTAGTATAAGTCTTATTATTTCTTATGCTTCTAGATGGGTAATTAGATTGTCCTCTCGTTTTCCTCTTAATTAAAGTGCCAATGAGCTTCCAAGATTCCTTAAGATTATTTTTGTAGATTTGGAAATGGTTATTGTAGTATTGATTTTTTGCATTAGATTTTGTTCGATTAAGTATATTAGAGTATTGCTTATATGATTTGACATTTTTTTAGTCTTTGCTCAAAAAGTGTTTTATACATTTTTTGTTTAATTTTTATAGAGGTTAATAATCCTTTTGTTATCCAAGGCTTGGCTAGTTCTTGGCTAGGCTTGGCTAGTTCTTTGCTAGGTGCATGTTTGTTCACAACTTCTTTAATAATATTTAAACATTTGGCAGTTAATTCATGAAGATCTTGAGAATTATTGTAACTATTTGACCAATTAATGGAATTAATGTCTGCTAGGTATTGGTCTTTCTTGAATCTACTGTAGTCTCTAAAATATGGTTTTTAGTGCAAATTTTCACAGAAACTTTGCAGTATTGTGATGGTGGCGAAAATTCACATGATAGATACATAGATACATAGATACATAGATACATAGTGTAAACTTTTCCGGGGGGTGTACCAAGTTTAGCGGCATATAAATTGTCGTGCTTGGATGAATAATATCGTCGTTTTAATAGGTACTTTAAAGAGTCTCACTGATAACTAAGACAATTTAGTAAATTATTTGTGGGTATCTCTTGAAAGAGTTAGTCAAATATTGCATTTTATCTTGAAGTATGTCGAGTATAAAATCAGAATATAATGTTTTCCTCTGGGTTTCTTCCCCCCGGTTTGGTTAGAATCTTACTGCGCACGCGTGAAGCTAAATTTAACAGCAGACGAATTGTATACAATATAATGGTGGAGACACAAGAAGGCGGGACCGACAAGCGATTAATATAGAGAAGAGGCGATGAATTTTCTTGTCAAAATAAGGACTATGTGGTCTAATTAAATATGGTCTGAGCGAAAGGATTAAATTTTCACATGTATTCGAGGTAAGCGTATGTTTTTATTAGTTTCTATTTCACTGTTGACGAATAGCGCCCAGCCGCCCAACTGCTATTTTTAAAATTTATAGAGTCAAACTAGAGATTTTTTTAAGGGTGGTATGATATTAGCCGTTCAGGTATGATGAACGAAGGGTAACGATAAACTCAGTTGTGGACTGGTGTGATTCTGTCCACAATCATGGTCTTTTCTTTTGGTCGTTTGTGTTGCCGGTGAGGGTGCTAATCTCGACACGTGTGGAGTTCATTTTACACGCGTGTAGAAAAAGCAAGGCAGACGAAAATCTGGAAGCTGTTTATATATATACGTCGTAGGGTGTCGTGCGCTAAGAATTGTTGGGTACTGGTGACTGACAATGAAGCACCACAAAATTTTAAACTAAGTCTATGGCTATATTTTGCGAAACGAATTTTTTTCGTTTAAAGAAACGAAATGGAACCCGCTCTACTAAAACAACAAACAGCGGTTTAATATATCTTGAAGAGAAACCAGAAAACCTGAAGAAACTAAACGCCGTATGGTAAACAAAAAGTCGATCTGAATTGGCAGTGTTTGTGGTAACTCAGGTAGGGGATTTGTATATTTATTTTGCTGATTGGATTCATTGTATTAAGTGCCAAGACCGGCAATACGTTTAAATAAAAGCCCTTTTATAGACATTCGTCCGTTAAACTTAATCTAGCATCTATTATACTAGAAATACATGAGTGCAACAACCCCTCGCCCACTTTTACAGGCTTTTTTGAAACACCCCCCACCCACACACCCCTGATTAAAAAAAGCACTCCTGATTATACAGCCAATATAAAAACAAACAAATATAAAAACAAATGATATTAAATCCTTGGGATATTAAATTATACAATTTATGGATAGGTCAATAGGATGACAAAACTGATTTAAATCATTTAAAGAAAGTTGAACATATCAAAGCAAAACTTAGATTTCATTATTAAATTCTGGTTGTAAAAAATATATTGTTTTTAGGAGTTTTCAAAAGGGATTATTTCTAGCAAGCCTTCAAATGGCTTCTCTATGCATGTACATTTTGCAAAGGCAGAATTAAAAGTTGACAGCTCAAAAATTACATTTATAATAGAGTCTGAGATAAAAACAATTCAGTAGAATCGGATTCCAGAAAGAAGTATTAAACAGACAACGTTTCAGTCGAAAATTTGGAATCACAGCCAAGAAAACCGACAAAGCCCACGTCCACCACGGTTAATATAAGCGTGATATAAGCCTAAGATAGTGTTTTAAGTTAGTTTTAGTTAAGCTGACTGATGGTTAATTTGGACGAGCAAAGGGAGAGCACGAAAACGTGAAGCTGCATGTATATTGTTTTAGGACATAAGGACAAAATTCAAATCCCCTACCGTTATAAACTTGAATGACTTTGAGACGACTGAGTGACCACAAACACTGCAATCCAGCTCGAGGTTTTGTTTACCATACGACGTTTGGTTTCTTCAGGACCTCTGGTTTCGCTTCAACATATATTAAACCGGCTGTTTGTATCCTTTTCTTCGTTGTTCTCTTTTATTATTTAAGTAGAGCAGGCTCCATTTCGTTTAAACGAAAGCAAAATACTGACAGATTTTTAGTTTTCTTGTCGCTAGTCACCAGTGTCCAACTATTCTTACCGCGTGACACCGTACCAAACATATATATATATATAAATAAATAAATAAATAAACTATTTCCCAGATTTCGGCTCCCTCGCTTTTTCTACACGCGTGTAAAATGGACTCCACGCGTGTCGAGATTAGCACCCTCACCGGACTCCGGGCCTTTGGCCCGTCGCCCGGCTCGGGGATAAAGTTTAATACATTGTGTTGTTTTCATGTTTTCGCTTAAACCTAAATGACATACAGCTCCACTTATATTCGTGCTTACTTTTTTACACTAACTTGTAAAACTTACCTGGACGTGGTGTTTTTCATTGACTATGTATATGCACTTCTTATTATTTATAATACTCATGGGCCAACTTTGCCGATTTTCTAGGCAGTATTTCCAAATTTTCGCCAGAAACGTCTGTTTAATATTTCTTTCTGGAATCCGATTCTACCGAATTGTTTATATCTCAGACTTTATGAGGGCTTTAATATTTTAATCAGGGGGTGTGTTTCAAAAATACATATAAAATTTAAATATGATCTGTGTGTCATTAATACAACAAAAACAGAAATTAGGGGAAGGGGTGGGGGTAGAGTGGGGTTAAAAAATGCATATAAAGCAGGCGAGGGGTTGTTGCATTCATGTATTTCTAGTATTAAAATAATCTGTATCACATATCAGCTTCAGGAGAGGTTTAGTTTTAATTTTCATCCTTTTTTCGTCTCTTCATGGTTTGGTGATTTAAACTACACGAGTTATATTTTCATACTATAAAGGCCTATGACAAAATTACAAATCACAAACGACGTGTTTCCCAAGGATACGCAGATACGCTGTATAAAGGCCAGTTTATGTAGTGTCTACTCTCAAGCCGTAGCCAGTTTTTCTTTGCCAACATTAATCAGCGCTTGAGAAGTCGGCTGTTTGCGTGTATCATGTCCCTGTACTTTAGTAATATCATACAACATTTATAATAATGGCTCTGTCGAACTTATTTAATACAAATGCCCTAATGGTTACAGATGGCGTATTTTTTTATGAAATTTCAATTCTATTTCATAATACGGCACACGAAAGCATATAAAGCATGCCGCTTGTCACAGCCTACTCGCAGTCGAGTTAATAATATAATTCGACTCGACTCACCTTCTTTTGTTTTTATGTCAGACACTGTACCTCGTGCTCAGTGAAAGTTAGCTCTAATAAAGCAACCGAGTAACCAGACTTTGAATCTTTATCAGATACGCGTATATGGATACAGTATGATTTAATCAACAAAATAAACAGATATTTAATAAGAAAATAGTCGAAGGTCAAATTAGTTGTTTACGTGTCATGATATGACCGGATATGAGAGATGAGATCAGGTGAGGTATATGACGCCTAACAACCGGAACGTTTTTGATGTGATTGGCTGTCTAAATATGGAAATGATTTTTTTGGCCACATGAATGACGTGATATATGCTGTTTTGCACATTTTCTTTCCTTTCGGTGAGGTATTCGAGCAGTCAAGTTATGTCTGTGTTCTGTGCGACTTTCTACAATCCTGCGACTCGCCAGGAATCTTCAGTTGGTAGCGAAATGCGAGTAGATGGCCAATGTGTCATCGACACAACGTTCAGTTGCCACGTTAGCACTTCAAGTGCAAAAGTAGCCTGCGCCGCAGACGACTATAACAGTGTTATATTACATCTGCGTAGTAGCGCCATAATCCGTGTTCTGCCAACCCCCCGATAAACGCGTTTCTGTACAGTTAATGATGATTGGTTCCTTTGAAAAACACTTCTACCGAGCCATTTCATTGGCTGTTTGGTCGTGCCAGGCCTCAAAAGTGCTCGATCACTGGTTTTCCCCTAGTGTATATAAGCATGGCGGGTTTATACAGCGAGGATTTGTGGAAAGAAGCCTTCATTTCAGTTCAACAACAGTTTCATATTTCGAGTCTACTACCTGAGCAACAACAGGCAATGGAATATTTCTTCGCTACGAATAATATCTTCATAAATCTACCAACGGGTTATGGCAAATCTCTGATTTTCCAAAGCCTTCCTATCGTGGCTGATATCATGTTTTCGCAACCTCGTGGTTCAAATCTAATGGTAGTAATTTCGCCATTAAAAGCATTAATGGAAGACCAAATATCGTATTTGACTAGCGTTGGGGTTCCAGCTATTGCGATTGCAGATGAGGAAGACCCGGAGATTATCCAGCAAGTTCTAAATGGGTGTTATGTGGTCGTGTACGGCTCGCCTGAGTGTATTCTTTCCACCAAGACTTGGAAAGGGATGTTCGCAGATCCAGGCTTTCAAGAAATGTTGCTTGGAGTAGCAATAGATGAAGCACATGTCGTAGTTCAATGGTAAGGTTGTGTTTCAAGTTTCATCTTGAATCTCTTTAGTATTTATAATTATTACGATGTTTTTCTCTGGTTTTGACTGGCGAGAAAATGTGTGATGGTGAAACTTCCCAATTACATAAATAATATGTATCTATGATAACCCAATAAGCAAGAGAAAACAATTGAATGTTATTTTTTTAATGCTTTGGGACATCAACTGTAACAACGGTGAGAACCCATGACCCTGGGAAACTAGTCCAGTGGCATTACCAATGACAGTCCGAAAGACACTAGACTTAGGTTTACAGGTTCATGGATTCTATTTAGCAACTGGTCTTGTTGATGGGTCTTAGAAATAATTGACACTCATAATTTTACCATTTTCCTTTACATGATTTTTCTCAACATGTAACAAGTATATTAATCTTTAATACACACTAATGTTATGTCATACTTGTAGGGGGTTAGGTGCTGCAACTAAAGCAGCATTTAGGAAATGGTATGGCTGTTTGGGTGAAATGAAGTCGCTAGTTCCAGCAAATTGCCCAATTGTCATCCTCACAGCAACAGCAACGAAAATCACAAAACAACTGATTTTGGATACTCTTCAAATGTCAGTGGAAGATGTTAAAATGATCGAGCAGAGTCCTGACAGGCCAAACCTTTTGTATCTTGTGGAATATTTAGACAAAAGTTGTGGTCTGGAAGCTCAGTTTGGTCACCTAATTAAAGAACTTAAAACAGCTGGTATAAACGTGCCTAGGACAGTTATTTACTGCCAGACACGGAAACAGTGTGCTATCCTTTATCGCATGTTTCAAGTTTACTTGGGTGGAAATTTTTTTCACGGTGGTGCTCTTCCTCAGAATCGTTTGGTCGAGATGTATCATTCTGGTACACCTGCCACAGTGAAAGAACACATTTGCAAAAATATGGCAATTGAAAGTCACATGCGTGTACTGATTTGTACAATAGCATTTGGGATGGGAGTCAACTGCAAGGGAGTTAGAAGGGTTATTCATTTTGGACCATCAAAGAGCGTTGAAATGTATGTTCAAGAGTGTGGACGTGCAGGGAGGGATGGATTACCAAGTACTTGCATTCTGCTTTACAATGGGTTGTTGTCCTATGTATGTGACAATGACATGAAGCAGTATCTCCAGCTAGATGGATGTCGGCGTAAATGGCTGATGAGTCACTTCGGTTGTGAAGTTGATCATTCGTATGGTGAGTTGCATGAATGTTGTGACTTTTGCCACACCAAGTGCAACTGTGGAACATGTGAGAATGTATGGAGCCTTCAACTGAATGAATATATTGAAGATCCCCCCGAGATGGTTATTGGCAAAGTTGACCAGCCAAGATCCCAGCTTTCAAGGGCTGTGACCACTGCTGATCGAGAGCTACTACGACAAAAGCTTTTGGTCCTTCAGACGGCAGATGTTTAGAAAAGTCAATGTTGCTACTATGGTAAGCTGCCCAAATATTCTTTTGGAATTCAATGCTTATCACATTGAACAAGTAGTTGAGAACTGTAGCCGCCTGTTTACTTTAGAGAATATTTTGTGCCATGTAGAGATATGGCGTCATTGTTATGCAGCTGGCATACAACGGCTAATTAAGGAAACATTTGGAGACATTAAAGTCGAAGAACCTGAAGAATCGTTTGACATGGATACTACTGAGTACTCTGACTGGGGTCATGTAAGGGATGACTCTTCACTATTAAGTATGTTTGATACTCATGACATGGAGCATTATGATTTCCTAATGGAAAGTCAGGAAACAAATGCTTCTGAATCCAGCATGTAAATAGCCTGCAATAGGAAACAATGCCATTTTATTACATCAGCTACAGTTTTCCTTTTTGTAAATATGTCAGAGTTGAAAACATAGCTGTAAGTTTGCTGCCACATTAAAGTTTTTGTCAAAGTGTGCAATAGTTTATTCTACCAACATATTATTATATACAAAATATTTATGAAATATTAAATAATATTATGTACATAGAAGATGCATGCATAAGCATTACAAAATGAAAGTGACCCCAGTTTATTATACATATTCCAAAAATGTTATACCTATTTACATGTTTGATTAATATAATTAATAGATTTTAATGCATAATTAATTCATGTCAGTTTAAGTTTGTGTGTAGGTGGAAATTGTCTTGCTTTGTGAGCTCTTGGGCAAACTTAATGTGTTGAGTGCTTACAAGTAAATGAAAAATTCCTTCCCCACACATTATTTCATGCACTGGAAGCCTTAAGAAAGCTGTACCCCCTTAACCATAACCAGATTATATCCTCCTCTGCAGACAGCTCTCCTAGGCTAAAACCCCAAATATTGCCTGTACATTTGAAATTTCACCGTTTTGGGAAGCCACAAGAGTTGCCTGCGGAGGAGGCTAACCAGATTCTATCATAATTCTCTTGGGTATAATTGACCAGTACATATAAATAAACTGATATTTATTACAAGAAAAATATCAACACAAGTTGCTCAAGAACTTAACGTGCATGCCTGCCCAGAATCATATTCTTCTTGTGCTTGTTGATCCAAGTGTACATTTTCCTCATATCGAAGCCAATCAAAAGGCTTGGTTTCATGCCAGAATAGAAACGATATCTTCTGAAGGGTAGGTAAATGCTTTTTGTGACACTAATTCTTTGACAACTTTGTTTAAGTCACTAGTTGTTGACTTCTTCGAATGCCTTCCTGATCTCTTAAAAACACCAAAGTTGTTGTCGAAGGTCTTTATTAGTTCGGTTGTTAAACCAAGGGAATGACAAATCCTGTCCATGGATTTACTTGAGGCATTAGGACCAAGGTTCTTTATTGCCTCTTTCACTGATTTATTGAAAAATTCCAACTGAAGGTCAAGTGGAATGTGTCCTCCAATACCAGGTTTGTTCTTTATGAACCTGTTCCACACCAACCGATGAGATGCTTGAGGACTTAAGATTGCATATACCTGGAACATGAGGTACAATGCTTCTAAGGCATATTTGGAATGAAGAGCCTTCTTGGTGTTTCATGTACATCAAGAAAAACTTCCAGCACCGCAGCACACGATCTCCATCAGCCTCGGCTATGGCATCGAAGAAGTTGAGGATAAGACTCCCATAATCCAGTAGGGCTTTCTGATAGGCAAGCATGTCATCATCATCTTCAACAGGTAATTCAGGGTGGGATCCTGCAGCTACAGGAGGGTTGTGTTTCGATTCATGATTTCTTCGCAGCTTTCCATTGTGGACAAAGGATTTGGGACAACCTGGGAATCGGCATGGGAATCTTCCATGAGAATCCGCTTTATCTTGCTCAAGCAATAAAGCAGACTGTTGAAGATGCTCATTCATTGCTTTATCCACAACGAATGTATCTACCACACGTGATGCTACATTATGTATGTACTGTTTCCTTTCTTGTTCACTTTGCCCGGCTTCTGGCAAAGGATGGTTTACTGGATGCTTGTCATCTAATGACTCCATCCCAATGACCTTCATGGTTGCTGCTATCACTCTTCAACTTCTAATTGGAAAAACCTGCGGCAAGCATTTGCTGCAGCAGACACATTTCCTTTAACGTTTCGTCTGTTTATCAGTGTCCTGTCACTGAACATAGTGCACTTGTCTGCCGCTGATGACATATTATACAAGTTTGAAAATGCAACCTATATAATAATAGATAACCTTATTTTTTACTATGAAAATGATGCACTTCCAAGGTATATGTTTGCCTGCCATTTAGGGAAGTCCCGGTGGTAGGGGATACCAGGTAAATTGCCTTCTCTGGGAGGGGTAATCAGGAATAAGGATATTTTCTGGATCTACAGACTCTTAAAACAAAGGGACATAATTACCTCTAAAAATTTATTTCCTGCATGCCAATCCGCAATTTCAAAGTGGAGACCGTCAAGTTTTTCATCTGATGAAAAACCATTGGCCAAAGACATGTGACCATCGATTGCACGTTCAACAGTTAGTTGATCACCAACAACCCCTTGTGAACCATGCATCTTTTCATCTTCTATCTCTTTGTATGGAACATAGCCATGCAGATGTTTCAATATTTTTAGTATTCCATCAGCATCATTCTCACTTTCATGGATAATACCAAGAAATGTCTAAATATATACAAAAAGGGTATATATTTAATTAGTAATCACTGAATATATAGCATATTAAACTTATTCGAACCCCCCTAAAAATACACCTTTCCAAATATATCAACATCGTAGATGCAAAAAATCCTTTCAATAATAGACCCCAGCCCTCTCTAATTTAAGAGCAAACAAAAAAACCCAATCCATATATAAACATAATATATCTATTTGAAATGCAAAGTTCCTTCCAAAAATAAACCCTTTCAGATGTAGAAACCTTCCAGATGTTAACAGTATACACTGTTACTGTATACATGTTTACATGTAAGTTCTAATTACCAACAGAAACAACCAAGGAAACAACTGTTTCTCAGTTAGGGTACTTAACTGAAATAACAATTATCAAATAAAGAATGTTGTGTTTTAAATAAACATAAAAAGACAAAGATGTAAATAAAAAGTTACTCACAGTTTCTCTTTTCTTGCGCACTTCTTGTCGATAGCAGTGGGGGATGTGTGATGTTGTGACCTCTGATAGAGGCTGCAAACAAGGGATGCTGTTGGTCATAATTCTTTCCACAAGAACTATGTAATTCTCTCTCTGCTTAATGTTGTCTACATGATTTGGGAGACATTTTCCATTTTCCATCTCAAAAACACCATTCTCTGAGCTTATCAGAAAGACCACATACAGGCACTCTGCTTTCAGTGGCCATTACAGTTACACAGTGTCCATCTACATTCTGGTTTTCTTCTGTCATGTAGTGCACTTCATGCCGGTAGTCTAGATTGTCAAATGTAACTTTCCTTCCACAATCAGGTCTGACAAATTGGCTTGTAGATGGGCTTTCAGGAGCAGTAGCAGTAACTGCTGTTTCAGTAATTGTAACTGGAGATGCTTGCTGGGTTTGGTTGGAAGAATCGCAGTTGGATGGTCTATGATGCATATTCATGTACATTGTCTGTTGGGATACAGCATCTCTTATCTTTTTGTCATGGTCTGTCCCAAATTCATCCAATTTTTTGTACAGGAAAACATGGCTAGTTGTCAGCCTTAGCTTACCAAGTCTTGCCAAGTTGTTCTAAAGGTGTGTAAAAGAAACAAATAATTTAACACAAATATATTAACTACATGTATAAAGATTACTGTAACCCAGTTACATATATCTGTAACTTGTACAGCCAATCGATAGAGGATACTTTCCCCTGTACAGACCTCCAGTTTGGTAAATAAAAAATGTTTAACACAACCCAACCCAACCCAACCCAACCCAACCCAGCCCAGCCCAGCCCAGCCCAGCACAGCACAGCACAGCACAGCACAGCACAGCACAACACAACACAACACAACACAACACAACACAACACAACACAACACAACACAACACAACACAACACAACACAACACAACACAACACAACACAACACAACACAACACAACACAACACAACACAACACAACACAACACAACACAACACAACACAACACAACACAACACAACACAACACAACACAACACAACACAACACAACACAACACAACACAACACAACACAACACAACACAACACAACACAACACAACACAACACAACACAACACAACACAACACAATATTTATATGTGTGACTTACCATAAAGTTTGCATGATAAAGGAAGATTGTGACCATAAGTTGAGCAGCAATCATATACCTCGATCTATTTTTCAAACAAATGGCAGCTGCCATAGCTATGGCACCAGTACTGGGGGTAGTGCTTGAAGACTTGCTTTTACTGTTTACACTGGCAACGAGTAAGACAGAATGGAACATTGGTGCTCTGTCTTTAATTTCGGTTGCCACGTTGTCCATCGAGAAAGATGTCATACTCGATTTGTCCGCGATTCGAAGAACAGAAGGATTCTTCTTGGAACACAACAACGTTGTCTCTCTTTCGATTTCTTTCGTCATCAATTCTGTAATCGCTTTACGAACTGAAATATTTTTCCAAGCGGCACAGGCAATCTGCTTATATGTTCCCCTGACAAGCATTTTCCCAATGGATTCTAAATCTTCTGGGAGCTTTCTCTCTAGATCTTTACATGGCCATTCCACCTTGACAGTCACATCCACATTCTTTTTCTCTCTCTTTTCTATCACTTGGGGCTCTTGTGCTCGAGCAAAATGTGCATATTCTCTCTGCACTGTTATCGGCGAACCGGATAGCTCAGGTAGTCCAGACGATGCCGAAAGCACAGGTGATGAACTACACGGCAAAATTGTGTCAGGAGCGTTGGCGAATCTGGCGATGAATTTCGTATGCGATGCACAGCCAGCACTCGGTTCGCTTGAAGGTGTTTTTAGCGCTGGTGTTTGTTTGAATTTATTGTCATTATATATGCACTCCAGCGCCTTTTCGATGTTGTTGAGTTGAGACAACAAGCCTCTGCGTTTCTTCAGTTTCTGATAGCGGTCTCGACATACATATGGTGTTCCAACTTGAACAGCAAACGGAAGACTCTTTAGCTCTGTTAAGACAACGAATTGTCCTTTCCCTTCCACACAATACTTGTTAGAGCATTTATTTATCCCTTGTAAACATAAAGTGCATTGGTCTAAGGGAAAATCCATCACATTGTTGAAACTCGCTCAGCGTGAAGTGCTTAGTGCGCGATCGCGCCTGGAACGACCAAACAGCCAATGAAATGGCTCGGTAGAAGTGTTTTTCAAAGGAACCAATCATCATTAACTGTACAGAAACGCGTTTATCGGGGGGTTGGCAGAACACGGATTATGGCGCTACTACGCAGACGTAATATAACACTGTTATAGTCGTCTGCGGCGCAGGCTAGTGCAAAAGGTGATCAGATGTCCACGAACATTGCCACAACGTTCAGTCGCCACATTAGCATTTCAGATGCGAAGGGTGACGAGGTGTCCACGTGCACCGACACAGACCCAAAAGTTCACGGGTCTATCACAACGGTGAGCAATTGTGAACTCTATCAAAATCTATCAAATACTTTTCAAAATCTAACAAGTTCTTACCAGAATCTATCAAATGCTTATGAAATCAATACAAACGTTGAACTATTGAGTGAAACAAGAGAATCAAATGAACAGTGTACAGTGTGTACAGACAATCAAAGCACTAGCTTAAACACCAGTGTCGCAGAGTGCGATAATACTTGTATTGTCAGTACTGATGTCGACAACAGCAATCAAACGACTTTGAACGTAGTCGAAACAGATATACGAAATCAAACGCAGAACTCTACTCAATTCGACAATTCTATTAGTCGGGGCAGACCACAAACAAAGGCTGTATCACATAGGAGGCGTGATCAAGAGCCATCTAGAATACCTTGGAAGAGAATAGTTAATCTGATGAGGAAAAATAAGCACCATAGACATGAAATAAAATCGTTAATAAAACGTTTTCTCCCCAGATCATCCTCGTGGCATTATTTGCTTTCTACAAGTTACAGAAAGGATGTGCTTCACCGACAAACAAAGAAATTTGCATTGTGGAAGATTGGCCAGCCTCGTTTTAAAAAACATACAGACTTATATCAAAAGTTCAAGACGAAACTCAAATTATTCAACCCACAAATGTTTAGAACGAGAAAACACAAATTATCCCTGTCAAAGAGTTATAATTTTGTCTAGTAAATGTAATTGTCAAAGAGTAAAAACATCTAATAGACTTTCTCTGATCATGTGTGGTGACATTGAATTAAATCCAGGCCCTGTTAATTCATCAACGAATGAATGCTCTAACAGGACATCATGCACAAACTCTTCAATGTCATTGTTAACAAATAGGCTATCTCAAATTGGTCTGAGACCAGTAAATGTGATTGGTGATGGTAATTGTTTCTTTCGTAGTGTAAGTCATCAGATTTATAGCACAGAAGCCCACCATTTGCAAATACGTGCTCTTGCAATTCAGCATTTGATAAACTTTCCAGAACACTTTATTGAAAGTAATACTGACCAGTCCTGGGTGCAATATTTACAGAATATGTCTAGAGAAGGTACATGGGCTGATCATATTATTATACAAGCAGTCGCAAAGTCTCGTCATTTAACAATTCATATCACTGAGACTGCACTAAATTTTACTGAGACTACTGTTGTACATCATGTAAGCAATCAGGGAAATACAAGGCATATTTATGTTGGACATCTAGATGAAATTCATTATGTTTCAACTACTCGTATGAACCAGTCTGTTACTAATCCCAAAACATCCGATAGACCTACTTCTAAAAAATGTGTTTCTTCAAAAACTAGAAAAGATTACATGAGAGAATATATGAAAAAAAGGAGAATGAATAATCAATTTAGAAGTGAGGAAAATGAAAGAAAAAAATGTGTAATAAGACTTTCAAACTTTTAAATCCTGAGGAAGTTAAGGAATCATTGCAAAAGGCCAGTGTAGCATACCGACAATCAAATCCTGAGAAAGTTAAGGAATCATTGCGAAAGGCCAATGTGTCATACAGAAAATCCAATCCTGAAAAAGTTAAGGAATCTTTTCAAAAAGCCAGTGTAGCATACAGACAATCAAATCCTGAAAAAGTTAAGGAATCATTGCGAAAAGCTAATGTGTCATACAGACAATCCAATCCTGAAAAAGTTAAGGAATCTTTCCAAAAAGCCAGTGTAGCATACAGACAATCAAATCCTGAAAAAGTTAAGGAATCATTGCGAAAAGCTAATGTGTCATACAGACAATCCAATCCTGAGAAAGTTAAAGAATCTTTACGAAAAGCAAATGTAACATACAGACAATCAAATCCTGAGAAAGTTAAAGAATCTCAAAAAAAGAAGTTTATGAAAAGAAAATTAGCAGGAAATGTGGGTGAAACGGAAGTGCTAAGACAAAAAATATTTAAAAATAGTTTTGATATAGATAAAGGTACTTTTGAGCTTGATAAGCCCAGACCTAAATTGAATATGTCAGAAGCTATTGAATTATTTCATAAGAATATTACTATTGGACCAGAATATGTTTGCACATGTGACCAATTATGGTACAAATCCTCCGTGACAAAATGCAATCTGGCCCTGTATAAATCATGTTCAAAAGAAATAATTAAGTTATGTGTTACTGGTGTTAAGAGTGTAGATGATACTGAATGGATTTGTTCTACATGCCATTCTAACTTAAAAACTGATAAGCTGCCTAGTTGTGCAAAAGCAAATAAAATGAATTTTCCAATTAAGCCTAATTTAACGCCACTTGAGGAAAGATTAGTATCACCAAGAATACCCTTTATGCAACTAAGAGAATTACCGAGTGGAGGTCAGTTGAGTATTCATGGAAATGTAGTTAATGTACCAGCTGATGTTAATTCAACAGTAAGTGTTCTGCCCAGACCAATAAATGAATCACAAACTATCCCAATAAAACTTAAAAGACGTCTTAGTTACAAACATCATTATCAGTTTCAGAATATAAGACCAGCTAAAGTTTTAGAAGCAGCTCAATATTTAGTAAGCACAAGTGATCTGTTTAAAAATGAGGGAGTACAAATATCAGATAGTTGGTTAACAAACTTAAATAACAATAACCCAGAGTGGTCAGAATTTATTACCGGTAACAAAACAAGTGCAGATAAGTCAGATTGTTTGCAGAAAACTCAAGAAAAACAAAATCTAGGAACACAACACTGTGCAACTGATGATTCAATTGACAATCATGATACTGATGATGAATGGTGTGAAGATCAAACTGAACAGCCATCAGGTGTCATGGATACTTTATTACAAGAGCCTGACATGACCGAACATGCTGATAAGATAATTAGTTTTGCACCAGGTGAAGGAAATAGACCACTTGGTATATTTATTGACAAAGACTCTGAATTTTTATCTTTCCCTTCTATATATTGTGGTAAACGTCGATCTGATAATAGTAAAAGAGTTGTACCAGTTAACTATAGTACAATTTTTAAATGGGAGTTGCGAAGTAAAGATCGACGAGTTGCACAGAGCGTGCCAAATGTTTTCTATAAATTAAAAAAGCTACAAATAAAGCAAATTCAAGGAAGTGCAACATTATCATTGCATAAGTGTAAAACGAAAGGCAAAACATACACTGCAGGAGATTTAAAATCAGAAAATTCTGTACATAAGCTAATTAATTTAGATGAGGGATTCAGAGTACTTAGAAATTTTCGAGGCTCACCTCCTTACTTTGAGAGATGTGAAAAAAGACTTATTTGCAATGATTCGACAACTTGGTAAACCCACTTGGTTTTGTTCATTCTCCGCTGCAGAAACTAGATGGATACATTTGTTACAAATTCTTGGTCGTCTTGTGGATAATAAAGAGTATACTGATAATGAAATCAAAGAAATGAGTTGGCAAAAGAAATCAGATTTAATACAAAAAGATCCAGTGACATGCGCACGAAATTTTGAACATATGGTCCAATTGTTTCTTCACAATTTTATCAAAAGCTCACTTAATCCAATTGGAGAAGTTGTTGATTTTTTTTATCGGGTTGAATTCCAACAACGTGGATACACCACATATACATGGCTTATTTTGGATAAAAGATGCTCCGGAGTATGGCAAAGATTCTCTTGATGACATTGTGAAATTTGTAGATAACTATACCTCATGTAAAGCTAACTCTGATGACTTGGGTGATCTAGTAAATTTACAGAGACATAGAGGCACTCTAAAACTTGCAAAAACAAGGGTCGTAAAATATGTAGGTTTAATTTTCCTTTGCCTCCAATGCCAAGAACAATGATTTTACAACCTCTGCTTATAACTGATTTAGATGAACAAATTGCTGTTGCATTAAACAAGGATTTAGAGAGAATCCATACTTTGTTAGATTCCCTAAAACCTGATGAGCCACTACGTTTTACTGAATTTCTTGAACAGTTAGAATTATCTGAAAATCAGTATTTGAAGGCTATTAGACTTTCTCTTAAACATGATACTCTACTGATAAAACGATCCCCTTCTGAGATTAGAATAAATTGTTACAATCCAAATTTGTTAAAAGCTTGGCAGGCAAATATGGACATTCAGTATATATTAGACCCATATGCTTGTGCTGTCTATATTCTTTCGTACATCACAAAAGGTAAACGAGGAATGAGCAAGTTACTGAGGAAAGCTTGTGATGAGGCAAAAGAAGGCAATAAAAATATTGTGAACAGAGTCAGACATATTGGCAATAAATTTCTCAATGCTGTTGAGATAAGTGCACAGGAAGCTGTATATTTAGTTTTGCAAATGCCTTTAAGAAGATCATCTCGTGAATTTCAATTTCTTAATACTTCTCACCCAGATGAAAAAAACATTTTTACTGAAAGATATGGAAAAGATTAAAGATCTCCCAGACAATTCTGCTGACATAGAATCAGATAACCTGATTAAAAGGTATCAAAGAAGACCTAAACAGTTAGAAAATGTGTGTTTGGCAGACTTTGCTGCATGGTATAATTGCAAGCGAGATGATAATTCAAAGAAAACACAAAAATGTAAGCCAAATTCTTCATCTGATGACTATCTTTTGGAAAATGATTTTAATGAGAATGTTGATGATGATCTCTCTGACAATAATGAAACAATATGTGAAGATGATCAATATGAATCAAAAGGAGGAATGATACTTGTTAAGAGACGAAGACCAAAAAGACTCCTTAAAGATCTTATAGAAAAAAACAGAAAACAATATGAGAATCACACTGAAGTTCTTGATCAGGCCATTGAGAATGTTGAAGATGAAGAGCTTGCTAATGTCGCTCCTAATGCACAACACAGAGATGAACAAGATGAGCAAATAGGCTCAAAAGCTAGTGAATTATTTGGATGTTTTGATCCTGGTAAAGATAAGCAACATATTGAATATGACTTGATGGATGATATTGGTATTTATCCTAGAACAAATGATAATGAAGAACTTCTTATGAAACGATTGAAGGATGAAGACTTTAGAAAACTTGTCCAATCACTAAATATTGAGCAAAAAGAGTTCTTTTACCATGTACTCCATTCTATAAAAACTAGTCATCAACCATTAAGACTCTTTTTAAGTGGTGGTGTTGGCAAAAGTACAGTAACAAATGCTCTGTATGAAGCTCTTATTAGATATTTAAACACTCAGCCTGGGAGCAATCCAGATGATATCAGTGTTATGGAAGTAGCACCTACAGGGAAAGCTGCATTTAATATAAGAGGAAACACACTTCATTCTGCTTTTAAAATTCCTGCTAACAGAGGATTTAATTACTGCACGCTTGATAGAGACAGATTAAATACTATAAGATCTCAACTAGGTAAACTTCAAGTCATATTCATTGATGAGGTTTCAATGGTTGGTAGCGGAATGTTTAATTTTCTTAACTTGAGATTACAATAAATAATGGGTACAAAAGAACCATTTGGTGGACTTAGCATTATAACTGTTGGTGACTTGTTTCAATTAAAACCAGTCTTTGATCACTGGATATTTGAGAACTCAAAACAAGGATATAATTCATTAGCAACAAACATTTGGCAGCAATATTTTGAGATGTTTGAGTTATCACAGATTATGAGACAAAAAGATAAAGAATTTGCGGAAATTTTAAATCGTATTAGGGAGGGAAACCACACTCAATATGACATTGAAATTATAAAGGCGAGAATTTTGAAATTAAGCCCTGCACATGCTGATTATCCTATGACTGTCACTGACTTGTTTAGTACTAACATGGCTGTAGACCAACATAATCAAGAAATTATTAATAAATCTCTAAATGAAAAAGCTAAGGTAAAAGCAATAGATATCATACTTGGAGATTTATCCGATGAATTAAAAGAAAGAATGAAGAAACAAATTCCAAATGATCCGACAAAAACCATGGGTTTGTTTACAGTCTGTGCCATACTTCAAGGGGCAAAATATGATCTTACAACAAATGTATCTGTTGTTGATGGAATGACTAATGGAGCAGAGTGTATAATTAAAAAAATTGATTATAGAGTTCCAGGCTCATTAAGACCAAGTATTATTTGGGTTTCATTCCAAGAAAATAATATTGGAAACGAATATCGTAGACAGTACTCCCACCTTTATAATAACACTGTTGAGAAAAATTGGGTTCCAATCTTGGAAATCACACGACAGTTTAGAAAACATCAAATACAAGTTCTTCATAGACAGTGTCCTTTAAGACCAGCTGCAGCTAAAACTATTCATCGTTGTCAAGGGGATACTATCAATGAAGCAGTTGTTGATCTGCCATCTAGTAAACGGGAACACATGCATTATGTCGCTCTAAGTAGACTGAGAAGCATATCTGGAATACATATCCTTAATTTGAATGAAAATAAGATAGCTGTTAGTAAGAAAGTACAACAGGAAATGTTAAGATTAAGAACAAGTGCATCACTAAATAGTCACATTCCTTTTCTCTACAAATTAGATACCAATGAGATAAGCACTTTTAAAATATTATTCCACAATGTAAGATCCTTACACCTGCATATTGCTGATGTTGCAAGTGATTACAATGTACAAGCAGCTAGTGTAAATATTTTTGTAGAAACCGCTTTGTGCAGCAATGACAACAATGAATTATATAATCTTCCTGGTTCTCAGCTTTTCAGAAATGATTTTCTGCCACAAAGTACTACAAGAACACCATATGGAACTGCTGTTTATTAAAAAAAAATAATCTACAGTGTGTGTCTGAACCCTTGAGGTGTAACCATAATGATGTTGAAATAACAGTTATTAAAATTGATCAGCCAGTTTACAATTTACACATTGTTGGAATTTATCGCTCAAAATCTAAAGTGAAGATTTCTAAATTAATTGATGCATTAAAATTTCTTCATGCCAATATTTTAAAACATTGTGATACCCCTGTTATTATGTTTGGTGATTTTAATATAAATTTAGTGGAAAATTCTTCTGAGAAAAAAGCTCTATCTAAATATCTTAGTGAACAAGAACATTATGCACAGCTTGTTAATGAAGTAACAACTGACTATAAAACTCAAATTGATCATATTTTCACAAATATTCCTCATAGAATTTGCTGTAGTGGTGCTCTTGAATCTTACTTTAGTGATCATAAACCTATCTTTGCATCTCTGGCATGATTCATTTACTTAAAATATGATAAATTAACAAAACAATGTACGTAATACATCATCTATAGCCATAAGAGAGTGATTAAATACCAAAGACTAAACAGTATTTAAAAATTCCTAAAATTTATTTGTCAATTTTTTTCTCCAAATACAAACAAGTCACCTCAACCACTTCCTCAGCCAAGTGACTTGGGGTAAAGAAACTCCTATTGGATAGGGGACCAGAGGCTGAACTATAGCTGCCCCCTCTTTCCACTGGCAGGAACAAGGTGTGTTATAGGTAAGTCTTCTTTTAATTATTTACCGCCTTTAAAGTTTACCATTCCCATTCACTTAGTGTCACATAATCTGATTAAAAATAATTTACTGATTAACTGGCTAATTTTATCAATTTACATTGCAGGTAAAAAGTTGACAAATCGTACATGATTGGTAATCAACCTACTGTACTGTAACTTAAAGAGTGAAAATCAAGTGTACAGTGTACATCCTAAGCAAGTTTTATTCAGTTGTACATCAACTAAAGTCATGTTGTCAAAGCCAAAATACTGTACTTGTCAAACGGTGATGGCTCTGCCTATGGATGAATGTCTCATGTTACCATGCGACGAACTAATACGTCTCAAAGCAGTTATAAAAGACCCTTTACTTACAAGAAATATTTGGCATTTCACTTCATTAAACTGGATGTTCTATGGATGTTCGTCGCAACTAAAGTCATGTTGAAACCAAAATACTGTACTTGTCAAACGGTGATGGCTCTGCCCATGGATGAATGTCTCTCATATTACAATAAATGCTCTGTGCAAACAGTCTGCATAGATACCCATTGCAGACCATAAACCTTCAAAGGATAAAAAACAGTGTACCATTCATGTACTGTACAGCAATGACAAAGATGACCAATCAACCTCAAAGATTGTGAATTTTGTCTGTATAAACTTTAAGATTCCTACGATTCATTCCATTTAAAAACTACTGACTATATACAGATGAAGGATTAGTCAACACCAATCATTTAAAATGGCTAAAAAATTGAACTATGACACATTTGGTTCCTTACTGACTACTCAGGAGAACTTAATAACATTCCACATGTTCCAACAGAACGAGGAAAATACGAGGAAAATTTTAGCTCTACTAATTAATGCTGGATTAACTGTTTATCAATAATGTAAACTACTGTAGAACTAATAGAGCAGTTGAATTGAAATGTGTATCTATCAGAAAGATTTTTTCATGTTGTATCCTCAAGAGTGGAAGACTACATAATGTATCGTCCAATTTAAACCAAAATAAATCATTTGAAATGTAAAAAGCTCAAGTGTTTTTTTATATCGAAATACAGTAACACTGTTAATTGCTCTACGAAACTTTGCACTATCCTTGGGTTCTAGTTGCTTTTTTTTGCTGACAAAAGCATTGTAACACAGAATATAGGCAAATGGTCAGATAAATCAACTAAGGCAATGCCAGACATTGTGTTTTGGATGGAAGTATTAGTATAGATATGATCGATTAAAGTAGTGGAGTGGTCAGTGATTCTAGTTGGTTTAGTTATTAGGGGAAGAAGACCATTAGAATAGAGCATTTCCAAATACTCTTCTGTTTTAGGGCGATCACTGTATTTTAGGAAGTCTATATTAATGTCACCCATTATATAAATTTGTTGGGTTTTTTCATTGAACTCTTTGATTATGTTTTCTAACTCTAGAGTAAAATCTGATATATTGGCATTTAGGTGCCTATAAATACAACCCACAATAATGTTTGGTTTATTATTGTCAGTAATAATTTCAACCCAGCAAGATTCAACGAGTGGAATCTTGAATTTTATATCAGGTCTGTGAGTAGAATGTAAAATATTAGATATATAGAGAGCTGTACCACCAGCAGTAGTTTCTGAATCAGTGTGAAAGTATTGGTATTGAGGTATGTCAATATTAGTGACATTTTTACTGTTTAACTTTCTTTCAGATATAGCCAATATATCAGGTTTCAATTCCAGAGAATATAGAAATTCTTCTAATAAAGACAGATTTTTAGGCAAGCTTCGAATATTAAAATGAAACAAAGATAGACTTCGCCCCTGATTAATTGAGGTATGCAGAGAATTGTTAAGGTTATTAATTGAATAATATTTAGAATTTGGTAATCCATAATCTGAGTCTCCATTGTCATATTTGTCTGGGTTAGGAAGAATATCAAAAAGGTCAGCATTGGTGTTAGATAAGTCAAAATGCCACGAACCAGTGACAGCCTTAAATTCAGAATCAGTTAAGCTTGAGAATGGTAATTGCATAATGTCATCATTATTTAGTTCAAGCATTGCAAGTAATGATATTGTAAATCAAAGTTGTATTGTCTTCGCTGATATTCATAAATGAGGCAAAGTTAAGTACATGTACTTATCTTTCATTCAGGTTATCTTGTGATGGGCCAAGAAATTCCTGGAAATCTTCCACGGTATCGAAGTGAAAAATCTTAGTGGTTTCTGATTCCCTGAGATGAATTGTACCGTTAGTTGACCAAATGAATTTGAAGTTGTTCTCACTTTTAAATGCATGAATTTTTCCAAAGAGCCTTTTCCTATAAGCAGTTAAGGATTCATTAATATAAATCTTTGTAGCTCTAGAGACACTCTTTCCAATCTCAGCATTTACAGACAGTAGACACGTTTGTATTTTTGCCATTCAACTTCCTTCTTTGCTTATATATTTCATCATGTTTGTCACGCCGGACAAATTTTACAATTAATCGATCTTTGACTTTTTTTGTACTGGGAAGCCGATGGGCTATTGAGACATCATTTTTATCAAGATTGACAACTAACGCTGGGCACAGTTCAGTTATGACTACGTTTGGGTCTTCTGAAGGTACCATTGGTATGCCAGTGATCTCCAAGCAATCACGCCATTGATACTGCTGTAAAGCATCTAGAGACGCCATGTTGTCATAGACTTCATTCTGAATGTGTTTCACCGTGTCTTCAAACTGTTTGGATTTACTGCCTAGAGATTGTATTTCTTTTTTTGTAGCTTGGGTAATCTCAGATAGGCCATCATATTTGTTGGATAAGAAAGGCTGAGATGTTTCAATACTTTGTAACCGTTTGTTGACTTCACCCACTTCGTGTTCAAAGCGTTCGCTGACAGATTTGATCTCTTTCCTATTTCATTCTTTAGGTCATTTAAAAGTTCTTTCTTCATATTAGGCAGAAGTTCTTCTGTCCATAATTTCTTAAAAGATTCGATTGTTAGAGGTGTATTTTCATTTGGCATCGTGAATAAAGCTCAATTACTCTCAACTCAAAATTGCAGCCGCCATCTTGGCCGCCAGCACGTGTTTATATATAATATATATATATATATATATATATATATATATATATATATATATATATATAAATCAGTAGTCGAGAGACAGGAACATTTAAAAACTTTTATTTTGACGTTTTGGAGCACAGCTCCTTCTTCAGAAAAGCACATGATATATCTAACAGTCTGCTTTTATAGGCTTAAACTGGAATAAATTAGAATAAAATCACGTAAGTTCAGTCCTTTGGGAACAAATGTGTTCGATTTAAAAGTCCAGAACGCTTCTCTTTCTGTAGGATTTGAATAATTAGTTTTATCAATAATACTTACACACATGTCAGAAGTGCCCTCATGACCTGCACTAAAAAAGTGTGCATACAAATGTTCTCCTGCATACCACGCTGACCCCTTCCGTGTCGGTTCAAACTGCTTTTGTGATTGTTAAATCGCGTACGAAATGAATTAATGGTACTGCCAACATAAGACTTGTTGCACCTTTTACAGTTTAAAAGATAAATAATAGATGAGGAATCACAATTGAATCCATAATTAATATAATATGTGCGTTTAGCATCCGAGTCCTAAAAGGTGTGCACACCAGTGACCAATTTGCATATTTGAGATCGCGATTTACCACAAGGTTGCATTCCCCTAGGACTGGAATTCAGTTGAATAGGTGTAGGAATTTTTGCCTTAACGAAATGATCTTTAAGGTTTTTAGGTCTACGGAAAGAAACAAATGGTGCTAACGTAAAAGCATTCTTAGTGGAAGAACTATCTAATAATATTGGAAATAAATCATTAATAATACCTGAAGCTTTAGACAGAGAGGGTTGAAAATCCAAAATCAAAGGACTGACACGCTGTCTATTAGCAGTCGCCGGTTTTCTAGCGAGTGCCTCCGATCGAGAAATACATTGAGCCCTAGAAATTTGTTTATCAAAAAATTATTCTTATAACCTTTCCTCAAAAACCATGTTTTCATCTCTTTCGTTCTAGCTTTGAAATCTTCCGGGGTTTTACATATGCGTCTAATACGTAAAGCTTGACTATAAGGAATCGCACGTTTGACATGATTAGGATGACAAGACCTCCCATCAAGATATTGATGGGTGTCCGTCGGTAAACAATATAAATTAATCAAAACAGAGCCTGCCGATAAAAATATAGATACGTCTAAAAATGCCACAGAATGATGAGAGACACTCCATGTGAATTTAATAGTATCATGAAAAGAATTGACAGCAGTGAGAAATTGATCTAAAAGATCCCGGCCATGTGTCCAAATCATAAAAATATCATCTAAAAAACGTTTCCAAAATCACGGATCGTGCGGAAATAATTCAAGAAAACTTTTTTCCAATTTCGCCATGAAAATATTGGCATAGGCTGGTGCAAATTTAGTGCCCATTGCCGTACCCGATTTTTGGTGATAAATAATATCAAATTCAAAATAATTATTTTCCAAAATTATGCTGGCCAAATCTGACAATTCTCCTGTGGGTATGGCAGGCTCACTTCTCTCATCCAATGCTAATTGGAGTGCCTCTCTAAGCCTTATATATACACACTATAGACGATGTAGTAAAAACCGTTGGCAGATTGCTCAATGAAAATCCAGACCATGTTATAGAAAAAGTTCAAAGAATCAACAGTTGTGATTAGGCATTTTTATTGCTAGTTAGTTTCATGACACACGCGTTATGGTGTGGTACTCTTCAAATAAAATGGTCTAATGACTAAGATGTAATTACACAGGGAATTATATAAGCATCTAAATCAGGAAGCCTGTTAAAGTTCTTAACGTTCATTTGTTAGTTTGAATTTTCAAAATTTAAAACGTTTTTTATGCATGTAATGTTTTACTACAAACATGAATATATCCACTTGAACTAATGATAAATGGTTGTCAAAAAATGAACAAGAGCAGGTCCCCGAAGGCTTATAAGTAAGTATAAGGAGGCAAGGAAATTCAAACTAACAAATGAATGTTAAGAACTTTAACAGGCTTCCTGATCTAGATTCTTATATAATTCTCTGTGTCATTACATCTTAGTCATTAGACCATTTTATCTGAAGAGTACCGCACTATATGCGTTGGCACGAAACTAACTAGTGCTAAAAATGTCTAATTGACAACTGGTGAGTCTTTTTCATACATACATATATACATATCCATACATATGGTATATACCGTACATACAGTACTATGTATATATGCACAAAACCTACACGGACCAATGTCATAAAAAATGCACTGAACATCAAATAAAATTCAACATACATTGTAGCTAATAATTTGATTTGGATAGTGAACCATGTAATGCTGTTTGGAGATAATCCTCCTGTCACAAATTTTCGCAAACTGCTCAAGGTAGTCTTACCAAAACTTCCAAATATGCAGCTAGTGATGTGGTTGGTACCTGTTGGTGCAAATACCATCTCGTCGATTTGTAATAGTTGCAGCAAATTATCCTAGCTTTTTTCATCTGTTCGAACTAAACCACCGAGAAGTAAGGGGAGTATGCGAGCAAGACACCACGATTAGACGTCTTACAAGATTAACGATTGAGCATTTAAGAAAAATAAATATTATTTATCCTGAAAAAAAATATTTTAAATAATATTTTATCGTTTACTTTTTATTTCGTTACTTATGCTTTGGGTTTTTATTAAAAAATGAATAGAGAAGAATTTGAACATCATTTGAAAATTAAAATATTTTCGTATTATGTAATAGTTATGGAAGAAGAGGGTGATGATTTTTGGTCTTCTTGTGCGAAATACGCGAAGGCTATGAATGATTTTTTTCGGCTAAAACAACTACAACAACAACAAATGAAAATAAGTGAAATATGTATTTTTTTACATAAACATTGTATGAAAAACTGCGGAGGTAACGGTGAATATTACATGGATTTATTAGATGATCATTACGAACCGGTTTAAAGAGGAAAAATTAGTCGCATCACGTATATATTTTATATTACAATATATCCACCGGTTTTCCGATGGAAACGGGTGTATAGGGAAAGCTTTACACGCAATATTGACCGGTTATTTATTTTGTAAAGTAAAATCTTTTGAACAGCACAAACAATTATGTATTGAACTAGAATTATTACAATGTAGTAAAGAACTTCGTGTTTTGAAGATAGAGAATGTTACATACATGTATTTAGTAAATTGAAAAATATGTTAGAGTAAAAAAAATATTAAATCAAATAAACGTATATATTTAAGGAAACCCGTAGCGATGAAAGTATGGGGTAAGGAAGTGATAAGAAATTCGCGTAAATTGTCCGTATAGTTAAACCGTTTGATTTTTATGTATGCATCTTTATTCTGAAAATACATGAGTCTTACTTTGCAACAGCTTTGTGAAAGAACTGTGATATTTGCGAGAGATTTTTTCTTTCTTTCCCTTTTTCCTATGTTGTCATAATCAAATATTTGAATTATAAATAATTGAAATTATGAATAATTGAATTATGAATAATTGAAAACAATCTTCTTTTATAGAACAATTTTTTTGACAATTTTTAAACTGACACTTTGTATTTTCGATGTTATTTCTAAATATTTTACCCATATTGAAGCTGTAAGATTTTTGGCGCAATAACATACCGTTAGGGTTGTGTTGATCACAATAAAATAGAAAACACCCCACCAAATTGAATAATACGTTGTATTCTAACAAACCATAATAACATGAAAGACATTCATGAAAAAAATGGGGTGCATTTGCGTATAAATAAATACCTAGTGTTAAACCCGTCTCATGGTTTGATGTATAAAGGTTATTAAATATTGTATATAACGAAGCGGGTTTTTCCCAACAGGATTTGAATAAATAAAAGCAGGATGGCGCATGTGCTTCATTTGTAAATGTATTTATACACATTACCCTATGGTATAGTCTTTCATGATATTGTTTAAATTCAAAGGGTAAAACTTGAAAATAAAACTCATTAACTACATCTGTGTTTTTAGGAAATAACGAATAGTGCAATCGATCATCTCTTATTAATAGTAGATGTTGAGAGTTTTTGTTTGTTCTAATACACCAACATTCGTTCCTTTTTTGCACGTAAGGGATTGTACAATACCACATACCGTTTCTTACGATAACGTGTGATAAAGAATTATTATTGCGACTGGTTCGTCCACCTTCGTATTTCCAAACAGAGTAATAAACATCTTCTCTTTCTTCTCTTTTTTTAACCAATCTTATAAATCCTCCTTCGAATATATCCAGCATTCCCATTAACCAGTAGAGCAATCCGATTTCAGAGTTTGCGAAATAACGAAAATAAGGAGTAATCCTTAATATCCATTTCAAAAGAAGATAATTTTTTTTCTTTTGGATTGACATTTTCTTTGTTTTCATCATCTTCATCAACCGGTCTTTTTCGTTTGCAACTCATTATGGTAGTGAAGTGTTGATTATCTTTCTTATCGAACTCTTTTGTATTTTTTTTTGGTAAAAAAAAACCGGTTATAAAAACTCGATTTATTTATTTATTTTTTCATTTTATGGTATAATGTTAAAGCGAAAGTTTGTATGTGGGGGGAATTTTTACGAACAAGTAGCTCTACGTAAAAAAAATAAGAAAGAAGAAGAGAAGAGAGAAGAAGAAAGAGGAGGAGGAGGAGGCTAGCAGCAGTGACAGCGAAGAAGAAGAAAGAAAAACAACTATTTCAATTGAAATAGATTTATTGAGGTGGTGTTATCTAGAAGTGATTTCTAACGAAATAACGAAACAATATATGAAAGAATGTGGATGTCATATTACACACGAAGAACGAGTGGAGCTATTTATTGACAATGTTGTTGAAAAATTAAAGACGGATAATACATTAGTGTATCAACGTTATTGTCAAGATATAGAAAATTGTAAACAGGCGCTCGATACAGCGACTGTTAGTAATATAAAAAAAATGTTAAAATGTAGTATTCACAAAAGAAAAATTTGTGAAGAAAATTTAGAGTTTTTTAAAGAATTAATGATTTCTTGAACATTTTTTTTAATCACCGTTCTCAACATCGTGAGACATTTTAAACAGTCTATGTTTGAGTATAGTATATTTTGTAACGATATTTGCAGGAACTTTATCACTAGGAATAAAATTTAACATTTTTTCAATTACATGTTTTATCATTACTACAGCTCCAAGTACTCTTTTACCATTTTATTTGTATTTTATCTATAAATTTCTTGTGATTTATTTAGATGTTTGAATTAGTAAATTTTGAATACCATTGACTTCGAGGAATTTTTTTTACATCATAAGGTGAGCAATTATGGGTTGACAAAACGCTCAATATAATTTCGTAAACAAAAAAAATATAAATAACTAAATTTATATATATATATATATATATATATATATATATATATATATAAATTTAGTTATTGACTGTAAATAGCAGTTATCTTCATCCTGCTCATCAGCACTACACTGATGAGGCCCAAAAGGCCGAAACGGTACCGTCTGTAGTTATATATATATATGTATATATATGTATATGTATATGTATATGTATATATATATATATATATATATATATATATATATATATATATATTTCATTCGGGATCATTTTGAACAAAAAATGTATTCGGAGTATGACTGAATTTAACAGTGTAAAAAATCATCAAGATTTATTTGGAGAAAAAGGGAGAAAAATATTGGAAAATGTTACACACATTATGGATTGTGAATGCTATCGGTTTAAAGGATGAGTGTCCACCTAATGCTTTGCGCGCTCACAATGCATGAGAGTGCACGCGATCACTTTGGTCATGTACGCTCGCGGCCATTTTTCGGGCCACGAAATTCAACAAGTGAAGCAATCCCTCGATATTTGAGCAATGCTTGCAGTAAATTACTCAATTTATGTTTTTCGTGAGAGCAAAGATGATTTAGTAAGTAGTTATCGTCATATTTTTGATAATATTTGATTACACTCAGAGGGCCGTGGAATTGTATTTCGAGACAAGTATTTGTCGATCCGCGTTTCTTACAAAACCAAACGAAGGCCAGACAAGAGATCATAACTAAATTAGATGCTACTAATAAGAGCTAGCTAGACTCAAAGTTTTGTCATTTCAATAAAATTGCTGTTAGTTGTTTACAAGTGGTTTACCTGTTGGATTGCATGTCCGATTAGGATTTGTTTTGATTAGACGCTCTTGTTCTCATATTAAGTTTCTCATTGTTTGGTTCTCAGCCGATGATATCATATTATAAGCTTCCAAAAGTCGTTTGAATCGATTTGTAGCCATGTCTGACTCAGAATTTGTGGAAAATAATTATAAACGACACTCCACAAATCTGTCAGCATGTTCTATTCGCAAGGGCTTTGATACACAACGGCCTTTCAAGTACATATATATTATTTCGCACTTTACAGACTACATATAAACACTTCTGTATGCTGTATGCAGAAATACGTCAGAAACGTGGAGCGTGTATGTCTGTCTGCTCATAGAATATAGGGAATAAAAGATTAAAAGGATCTTATAGGCTTTGCTAGGAAACTGGACGTGTCGAAGAGAAATGTATTACTTTTGACGCTCCGCGTGAAATTAATTGACGATGATTTGTCTCTGAGAACTCAAAAATATTTGGAGAGTCTTCACTCTTGTGTTACTGTAGCCTATTCGAAGGGAAAGGAGCCTACAACTACAAACAAAAAACTGCGATAAATTGCAGTATTGCATTTGAAAATTAAACGCCAGAGAACAAGAGCGCCGAATCAAAACAAATCCTAATCGGAGATGCAATCCAACAGGTAAACCACTTGTAAACAACTAACAGCAGTACGAATTATGGGTCTTATTGAAATGACAAAACTTTGAGTCTAACTAGCTCTTATTAATGGCATCTAATTTAGTGTCTACGTTTAGTTACGATCTCTTGTCTGGCCTTCGTTTAGTTTTGTAAGAAACGCCGATTGACGAATACTTGTCTCGAAATACAACTCCACGACCCTTTGAGTGTAATCAAATTTTATCAAAAAATATGACAATAACTACTTACTAAATCATCTTTGCTCTCACGAAAAACATAAATTGAGTAATTTACTGCAAGGATTGCTCCGATATCGAGGGATTGCTTTTTAGATCCCTACGGATATTTATTATTTGATAATTGTACAAATAGTTACGACAATACACGTCTTCGAACTAATATATTTCCCAGTGAAAATACATTAATTTATAACGTGTAAATATTTTTTTAAAAAAATTAAAAATTTTTTAAAAAAATTGTGTTTTTTATATATAGAGTTGGTTTTTTTAAAAACAAACAAACAAACATGACACCCCGTCGAAGGCAGAGGAGTGGGTTTTATAATTTTGTACATTCGAGATGCTATAATGAACTTGATGAGTTAAGAAGAAGAAAACGACAAAAAGGAGGTTTTTATAATTTTGTATGTTTGAGACGGAATAATGAACTTGATGAGTTAAGAAGAAGAAAACGACAAAAAGGAGGTATTTTTGGATTGGAGATCACTTTTTTCCTTCCAAAAAACCCATAAAATATAAATAAAAAAAGTTATAATGATACGCGATTAAGCGGTAGACGAAGTATGAGCTGGTAAAAAAAATTAAAAAAAAAGACAACGCGGTGGAACAACGGTGTACGTCCCCCGATAATATGATAGAAGAATATGGTTTCAAAGAGGAAGAGGGTTGAAAAAAAGACAAAGAGGTGTAAAAAGACAAAAAGGAGGATTTTTCTCATTAGTTCTTACGGGGTTAGCGATGTTGGGGGGTAAATAAAAAACATTTTTTATTTTTTAATAAACGATTCGAAAAAAATTGTTGATTTTCTTTTTTTACTACTTTCCCCAAACTTAATTATTTCGGAGTTAAGAAGATTGCATAAATAAAAAAAAAGACAAAGAGGTGTAAATTTTTTATTCTTTAATAAAAGATTTAAAAAATTACGACATTGTTGATTTTCTTTTTTACTACTTTTACATTTTTTTAATATTGTTTTATCAATAACCTTACCATATCTAAAATCTAATTGGTTTTTTAAGATAATGCCATTATTTATTTTTCGATTACTTTTTTTATTTTCTATCAACCATTTCCTATTATTTTCGATTTTATTTCTACTTTTGTTATATAAATATAATAAACACCAATAACCGCAAGTATACGTTACTTTGGATTGTAATTGGGTTTTTTGATCATATATAAAAAAATTTTTATTTTTTTTGCAAAATTTTTCCAATAATTTTTTTGAGAAAAATCGACTGGTTTTCCAAAACTATCAAAAAAATACATTTTATCTTTATCTAACCAAATAGCGATCCAATGAGTACCATCAGCACTACTTTCGTCTGTATTCCATATCCAACAACAACAATTTATTTTTATATATTTTTAGGAAAAATGTCAGCTGGAAATGTCCCCCAAAAACATTTTTTTAAAAAAATTTGTCAAACGCTATTTTATTATTTTCATCTGTTAGACGAAATCGTTTTAAATTACTTTTTCTCCCACGATTTGCTTCACGATTATAATTTGAATAATACTCCGTTACTTTTTTTTTTTGGTTTCCACGCTTCGTCGTCCTCGCTACTACTATCTGTTTTACTACTACTAGCAGAAGACGATTGAAATAGATTTGCAACATATTGCTTCCTTAATTTATTATTTCGAATGAAACTCGCTGGTATACTTTTTTCTTTAAATGTTTTAAAGCAGATGAGTGTTCGGTAGACGATAAAACTAAACGATTTGGTAGCGTTGTGTGAAAGATCGTGTATTAAATCCGTTTTGTTAACAGATTGATTCCCGAATAGAAGTGTTTCATTCTTTAGTCCTTTTTTTGTTAAAAAAATCTTTTAATTTTAATTCGCTGGTTGATCCGGAAGGTCCAGGTAAATTTTCATCGGCATAACCGAGTAATGGTGGTGGAGTTGTTAGGGGTTCATCTGCTTTACGTTTAATAGCATTTTTTTGTTTTAAAAATTGTACCATACTTTCTCCAAAACGTTCTTTTTGTTTTGTTTTGTTTTGTTTTGTTTTGTTTTGTTTTGTTTTGTTTTGTTTTGTTTTGTTTTGTTTTGTTTTGTTTTGTTTTGTTTTGTTTTGTTTTGTTTTGTGTGGGTGTGGGTGTGGGTGTGGGTGTGGGTGTGGGTGTGAATGTGGGTGTGGGTGTGGGTGTGGGTGGGTGTCGGTGTCGGTGTCGGTGTCGTTGTCGTTGTCGTTGTCGTTGTCGTTGTCGTTGTCGTTGTCGTTGTCGTTGTCATTTTTGTTTTTGTTTTTGTTTTTGTTTTTGTTTTTGTTTTTGTTTTTGTTTTTGTTTTTGTTTTTGTTTTTGTTTTTGTTTTTGTTTTTGTTTTTGTTTTTGTTTTTGTTTTTGTTTTTGTTTTTGTTTTTGTTTTGTTTTGTTTTGTTTTGTTTTGTTTTGTTTTGTTTTGTTTTAACTAGTCTCCATAGTGTTTCTTTTTTCCTCCAATTCAAATTCATCTTGTTTTTTATTCCTTGAAGAAGTTTATTATTATCGTTGGTTGATTTTAAATATTCAAAAATTTAATTTAATTTATTGGCATCTACTAATTGTAATTTATTCATTTTCTTTTTTAATTTTATTTATTATTTTAATTGCTCTTTCGAAGACACTGCCCAAACAATGATCTTCACATAACATTATCTTAAGATCGTGTGAATTGATCTTTTTATCGATCATTTTTTTAAGTATAAAGAAATATTCGCGACTACATCGAACGGGAATTTTTTATTTATAATACTTTTTGCTAAAATAATAATTTTTTTTATCATATTTACTTTAAAAAATTATTTAAGTGACGGAAGAAATTCTTTTTTTTTTCAAAAATTGATTGTATGATATTGATTTTAATATTTGTTCATCCTCGTCTGCTTCTTCATTTTCACTTTCTTCATTTGGTGGAAGATCTTGATGTTGACATATCCTGACCAGAACTCCCTTCATGGCCTCCAATGATATAGCTGTTCGGCCAGCCAAGCAGGAAATTATAATTGCTGGTTCAGATGTAGTGTCTTATGGGCCTACTGATTCCACTTCCAAATACCATGTTGTCAGATGCTGTCACATTTTGCGTGCTCCTCCTGTCAACACCCCATCTGACCTGGTGGCTTCCTGGAGATCGGAGTCCCAACTGATGTACCATCCGATGCCCAACTCGCTGTCGAACCTCGTGTCGATTCTTCCTCATGTCGATCAGTCAAATCTTCGCATGTGTGGCCCCAGCCCAACATTCTTGACACCGTTGGTGGAAAGATGAGACTGGTCAATTCCTCTGATGAGCCTATCCTCTTCAAAAAGAACGATCATCTTTGCCAAGCTCATCTGGTCACGGATGCCTCTTCTACTGAGATTCCTGCGCCTAGCTCCAGATCCCCTGGTACTTCGGATGCCTTTTCTACTGAGATTCCTGCGCCTAGCACCAGATCCCCTGGTACTTCGTCATCAACATCTCCCACTATGAGTACTTATCACTCCGAGCCAGTTTGCGTGGATCCTGGTGGTATAATGTCACCCAACGAGAAAGCCAGCTGTATTGCCCTATTAAAGGAATTCGATCACGTCTTTGACCCGACTATACCAGGATATAACGGTGCAATGGGTCCACTCGAGGGTGTGGTGAACATGGGCCCGGTTCAACCCCCTCAACGCAAGGGCCGCATGCCTCAGTTTGGTCGCGATCAACTAGAGCAGCTGCAGACCAAGTTCGATGAGCTCGAGGCAATAGGAGTGTTCCAGCGTCCAGAAGACCTAAATGTTGTTGCTGAGTACCTGAATCCTTCTTTCCTTGTAAAGAAAAGAAGTGGTGACTTCCAACTTGTCATCGCCTTCACCGATGTAGGCCGATACAGCAAGCCTCAGCTATCCTTGATGCCTGATGTCGACTCTACCCTCCGTAAGATTGCCTGTTGGCGTTACATCATCGTGTCCGATTTATCCCAGTCATCCTACCAGCTTCCACTCTCCAAGAGTTCCCTGAAATACTGCGGCATAGCAACTCCCTTCAAAGGTGTCCGCGTCTACACCAGGTGCACTATGGGAATGCCTGGCTCAGAGACTGCTCTAGAAGAGCTAATGTGTCGCGTTCTTGGAGATCTCCTTCAAGATGGATGTGTCGCCAAGATCGCCGATGACCTTTACTGCGGTGGCAACACCCCTGAAGAGCTTCTTGCCAACTGGAGAAAAGTCTTGGTTGCCCTAGACAAGTGTGACCTCCGTCTGTCTGCCAAGAAAACCATCATCTCTCCCCTTTCCACCACCATCCTTGGCTGGATATGGTCACATGGCCCAATTCGTGCTTCCCCTCATCGTATAGCAACTCTCTCCTCCTGCACTCCTCCGAAGACCATCAGCGACGTCCGTGCCTTTATAGGCTCCTACAAGATGCTCGGTCGTGTCATCGAAAGTTCAGCCACCCTCATTGCCCCTTTGGAGAGCATCACAGCTGGAAGCCAGTCAAACAACACCGTGGTTTGGTCCGAGAATCTTTTAGACTCCTTCCATCTGGCCCAGAAGGCTCTCTCTTCCACCAAATGCATTGTGATTCTGAAGCCCGATGACCAACTTTGGATTGTAACTGATGGTTCTGTGAAGATGAATGGTCTTGGTGCTACACTCTACGCTCGCCGCGACAAGAAATTGCTTCTCGCCGGTTTTTTCAGTGCAAAGACCAGAAAACATCAGGTCATTTGGCTGCCTTGCGAAGTGGAGGCATTGTCTGTTGCCTCTGCCATCAAACACTTTGCACCGCACATCATCCAGTCTAAGTTCCAGACCTGTGTCCTCACCGACAGCAAACCATGTGTTCAATCCTTCGAAAATCTCTGTCGTAGCCAGTTTTCGTCAAGCCCCCGCGTTACTACTTTCCTCTCCAATGTCAGCCGATACCAGATCTCCCTCCGCCACCTTGCTGGTTCCGCTAACTTGCCTTCTGACTTTGCGAGTCGCAACGCTCCAGCCAGCAATGATCCTCGTTGTCAGATCCGCGCCTTCATCTGGAAAGCTGAAGATTCTGTTGTCCGTCCCATTTCTGTCCAAGGACGTGCTCTCTGGTTCCGTCACACTCCCTTTCACCACTCGCTCTGCATGGTTGCAAACTCAGCAGGAGTGTCCAGACTTGCGGCGTGTCCACTCTCACCTTAAACAGGGCACTCGTCCATCCAAGAAGTCAACCAATATTAAGGACGTAAAGCGCTATTAAACCTCTCTTTCAAGGGACGGTTTAGTTGTAGTCAGGAAAGATGGGCCATTCTGTCCTTCTCGTGAGTGCATCGTCGTTCCTCGTCCTATAATAGATGGTCTACTGTCTGCCCTCCATGTCAAGCTCAACCACCCTTCTCGCCACCAGCTGAAGCAAGTCATCCTCCGCTATTTTTACACCTTAGACCTCGACAAGGCCCTGGATCAATGCACACAATCGTGCCACCTGTGCGCTTCCCTGAAGAAGATTCCTTCTTGTTTAGTTGAACAGTCCACATCCGATCCTCCTGCTGCAGTCGGTATCTCCTTTGCCGCTGATGTCATAAAAAGGAACCGACAACTCATCCTGGTAGTTCGTGAGAGAACTTCTTCCTTCACTACATCCTACATCATACAAGACGAGCGCCGTGATACTCTTCGTGCTGGTCTTATCCGCCTCTGCCTCGAGTTGTGTCCAATTTCTGGTCCTCATTCCGGGTTTGCCTCTCTGGCCAACGACGAAGAACTCCGTCGTCTCAGAATTTCCGTCGAGATTGGTCGCGTGAAGAATGCAAATAAGAACCCTGTAGCTGAGAAGTGTATTGCTGAGCTTGGCGACGAGTTTCTTCGCATCTGCCCAGAAGGAGGTTCTGTCACTCCTCTTACGTTAGCCATCGCCACTGCTAATCTGAATACTCGCATTCGTGACAGAGGTTTATCTGCCCGAGAGATGTGGTATCAACATGACCAGTTTACCAACTCTCAACTTCCTCTTTCCGACCTCCACTTGATTAGACAACAGCACTCACAACGTCTTCGTAACCACCCTGCCAGTGAGAAGTCCAAAGCCCCCAGTGGTCGACTTCCTTCGCTCCCTGTGGTGCAAGTCGGCGACTTGGTATACATCACCTCAGATGGTTCAAAAACTCACGCCCGCGACAGGTACCTGGTTGTTTCCATCGATCGCCCGTGGTGTAACGTACGTAAGTTTACCGGCTCCCAACTCCGAACCACATCATATCGCGTGAAGTTAGCCGAGTGTTTTCGTGTCCATGATAAGTCAGCTTCTTTGTCCCCACCAATGCGTCACCACCATCGCTCTGACGATTCCACTTCTGTTGAGGAGTATGTTCATCCAGTGGCATCTGTCCAGGCTCCTCGACCTCCTCTTCCTCCTCAAGTCCCAGAAGAGTTATCCCAACCACCGAACCATGATGATGCTAGCCCACCGCACACAACTTGTACTCCCTATTTGCCTGGTCCTTTTGTCGTGCGTTGTTTCTTGTTGTATCGCTTGGCTTTATTAAATTGTCGTAGTTATTCGATCTCTGTGTTGACTCGTCTTTCAATATTGGCGCTAGGTATTTTATGCAACGCTTTTGTTCAAGGTTAAAAATATTAATTTGTCTTACTTTCTTTTGTGGTGAAGTTATTAACATATAATTAGTTTTTTTTGTAATTAATAGAAAGTTTGTTGATAGTACAGTATCGATAGACAGACTGAAGCTCATTATTCATAACAGTTTCTAGGTCATGAATATTTTTAGATGCAAAAAATAAATTGGTATCATCAGCAAATATTCTAAAGGACAATTTAGATGAAGAGTTTGGCATATCATTTATATATAAAAGAAATAATAGAGGCCCAAGTGTTGAGCCTTGTGGTACACCACATACTATCCTCTGAGGTTTTGATTCATTATTTCCTATTTTAACATACTGAGTTCGATTTTTTAAGTAGCTAGTAAACCAGTTAAGAGGAGTTCCTCTTATACCGTATTTGTAAAGCTTCTTCAATAGGATATCATGGTTTACCGTATCAAAAGCTTTGGAAAAATCAAGAAATACCCCACGTGATAAATTTGTTGTCAATTGCTGTTTTTAAATTGTCACTTAACTCAAGAATTGCTTGCTCAGTTGAATAACCTTTTCTGAATCCGAATTGATATTTATATAAAATATTATGCTTCTCTAAATATGAAATAAGTTGGTCATACATAATTCTTTCCAGAATTTTACTAAATGGTGATAATATAGCTACTGGTCTATAATTCCCAGGTTCAGTAATTGTACCATTTTTAAATATAGATGTCACTCTATAAACTTTAAAAGCATCAGGAACTACACCTGTTAAAATTGATTCATTGTAAATATGAGTAAAAGGAAGAGAAAGAGGTTGAGCAGCAATTCTAATTAGTTTATTTGGAATATTTAGTGATGATTTGTTATCACTTAATTTTGAAAAGAGATGATAAACATTTGCTTCCGACACTGGGGATAAGAATAAACTTGATTTAGGTATATTGGTAATATATTTTGTAGGATCATCATTACTATGTTCAATTGAATTGGCTAAATTTGGCCCTATATTTATAAAGTAGTTATTAAATTGCTCGGCAACGTCTTGTTGGTTACTATAGGTTTTTCCATTAACTACAAATCGTGATGGATATAGTTGGTCTTTGGATTTACACTTAATCAGTGTTCGAATAAGTTTCCGTGTGTATTTCAGGTTACTTTTGTATACTTGAAAATACTTAGTATAATAATCTTTCTTGCTTTTGCTTTTGAGTCGGTTGAGCATATTAGAATATTGCTTATATTTTTGATTTAAGTATTTTTTTCCAGACCGAAAGTAAGTCTGATACATTTTTTGTTTTACTTTAATTGATTTTAAAATGCCAGTTGTTATCCAGGGTTTTGTTAATCGTTTAGCTTTACTATTAGAAGCAGACTTTTTTGGAACATGTTTGTTGACAACTATTTTAATTTCGTTTATAATATTTGTTGCCTTTTCATTTAAATCCTTACCTTTACTAAAAATATCAAGCCAATTAATTGAATACATATCAGCCAAATATTTATCTTTATCAAATTTGCTGTAGTCTCTTAGATAAACTTTTTTCCTCCGTAATTTTCTCAATTGATACATTTGTATAAATATGATCTATTAAAGTTGAAGTATGATTAGTGATTCGAGTTGGTTTTGTAATTACTGGAAGAAGATTATTCATGAAAAGCATATCAAGATATCCCTCAGTATATGTGTGTTCATTATATTTAAAGAAATCAATGTTAATATCACCCAATATAAATACTTGAAATTTTTGTTGATTTAGTTGCTTAATAATTTTTTCTTGTTGTAAAATAAATTCAGGAAATTTAGCTTTTGGGTGTCTATAAATACATCCAATCGCAATACTAGGTTTTCCAGCATCTGTCTCGATCTCAGTCCAACATGACTCAACCAGTAGCATTAAAAATTTTATGTCTGGCCTAGGAGTATAATTTAAGTAAGAGGATATGTATATTCCAGCTCCACCAGCCTTTGTTACAGAGTCAGTATGAATAAAGTTATAATTAATTAAATCAATATTAGTTATTGTTTCACTATTTAGTTTAGTCTCGGTCACAGCTACAATATCTGGTTTTCTGTTAAGAGTATAGAGCAAGTCATTTAAAAGAGATAAATTTTTAGGCAGGCTTCTAACACTACAAGGATAAAGAAACAAGTCGTTTGATTTACAATTGTCTATGGCTATGTTTGTTTGAGGTATAGTATAATAATTTGAAACAGGAGTGGTTAATGTAAGATCTGGATCTATGTCATAAAATTTATCAGGATTTGGAATTAAATTATACAAGTCTTTGTTTAAATATACATCATTATACCAGGAGCGGTTTAGGGCTCCCAGTTCCCTATCATCTAGATTATAAAAAGGTAAATATAGCAAATTGTTTGAAGTTGAGTCTTCCATTAACACAAAAGAAAACGTATATAGTTAACTTACTTCAAATAAGTCATTTTTCATTAAGAATGAATAGAATTAGAAAAGTCTTGAAATTCACCTTCATGGGTAAAACTACATGTTGTGGATGAATCTGATTTTCGGAGGTAGATCTTGTCATTTGCAGTCCATAAGTACTTGTAATTATTTTCTCTCTTAAATGCGTGAATCATGGAAAATAATGTCTTGCGAGTTGCTGTTAGGGATTCGTTGATATAGATTCTACTTGAAATCTGCTGACTTTGTGTATTACTTCCAGACTCATTCATGAACGAAGATAGGTTACTTGAGGTCTTTCCAACAGTTTAGATCAACTTCTGTAAAATACTTCTCTTTTATCTCGAGAAATGAATTTTACAATGATGCGATTCTTAACTTTTTTTGTATCAGGAAGCCTGTGTGCTGTTGATATTTGATCTTCTATTAGATGCCCTCCAATCTGTGAAGCCACTTCAACCATCAACTGTTTAGGTCGTTCTCCGGGGAGCAGTGGTATTCCTATTACTTCTAGACAGTCTCTCCTTTGGTATTGCTGAATTTCATCAGTAGCGATTTCAATATCAGCTGTACGCTTGAGAGCCTGGGATGTTGTTTTCTCCTGTTCTTTAGAGCTATTTTCCACGGAGACCATTCGTTTTTTTGTCGTTTGAATTGACTCAAGTATCTTGTCGTATTTATCTGAAATAAATTTCTGGGATTCTTCTATTTTATCAAGTCGGTGGGTCACGTTCTTGATGTCGTCATATAACGAAGACATTTCAGACTTGATTTCTTTTCGTATGCTGGGTAAAAGCTCAGTTTCCCCACAGCGTTTTAAACTTATTAACGGTCAAGTTGGTGTTGCCACTCATATACTAAGCAATAATATTTTGTAGATGAGACAAATTTAACTCAAATATTTAATAATTTTGACAACTTTAACGGAACTTTATAGGACACGTCTGCTCAATCTCGTTGAGCCCGCGATCTCCCGGGCTCAACGAGAAGTGGTGGCGCTTCAGAAGGAAAATAGTAAAGCGTTGCTTGCTAAAGTATACCCTACGAGTAAAGCATGTGTGAAGTTTACGATGCAGTCGCTATTGGAGTTGGAGATGGACTCAATTCCCGATTTGGTCACTGTGCTCCAACAAACCAACACAACGATAAATTGGAACGAACATGTTCATATCATTGTAGCGAATTATCAAAATTACAAAAAAGATGATATGCGTTTGGTATTACGGAGTAACGGGTATGGATCGGGTGAGCTAATTATTCAAAAAAAATCCACCGTTATTCCGGATGAAGATTTAACCTTCAACGAGAGTGAAATCCCATTGAATGCTGAAGTTGAACCAATTCAATCCGACGCCGTGTGGGACGACGAATGGGGTAATTTTTCTTTCAAAAAAATCGGACAACATCAGTGAAAATGCATTACAATTGGGACGGCTCTATCACGATGTATGCGGAACGGCTAGTGGTAAAAAAAGAAAATTGAAAGAGAAGAACGATAAAGCGGAACACCTCCAGAGCAATCGCAACAACGACAACAACTTAACAATGACGAATGTGAGTTTGACGAAAAAATAAGAACATTAGATAAATTAAATAAAAGTGCTATAGTTGAGTTATTTTATTACCATACTCGTAGCGATCTATCTTTAGAAGATTGTATTTGTAGATATAATGATGAAATTAATGCGGGGTTAGACTTTTACTAAAGACGTGTTGAAGGAAGGAACGCTCGTCCGCATAGCTCGTGGGAAAACGAATATTTTTGAAAAAAGTAGTTTGTGTCGGTGGACGAACGAGAAATTTAAAATAAAAAAGTATTCATAACGGATCCAGTAACGTATGAATTGGAAGATTTAAACGAGGAAAAAATCACTGGTGTACTTTATCGCGAAGAATTACAACAATTATGAATTTACAAATTTTAAGTAACACTGTGTTAGAAGGTCGAACGAATTACACAAATGATTTTGAAATGAAATTATTGGAACCAATTGATGCATTAAATCATGAAGCATATTTTCAATTAAATTCTATTTCTTATCCCGGTACAACGAAAAATGTTGTTGGTGACGGATGTTGGCTTTCATTTCGTTATAATATGTGATTTTAAATATAGTAAAGCTGATGATCGTAACGTAGGTAGTAATCTACATATAATTAGTGATAAATTTATTATTCCAGAAGGAATTTATACTTTAGAATATTTACTGAATTATTTAAATAACGCTTTAAATGAATATGATATGACCTTTACATTAACGACGAGTGGGAAAGTAAAAATAGCAGTAAACATATATGCAGAATATTGGGTAAATCAAGAAACTCCAACAGTAAATGGTAAGGGTTATGACGGTAAAGAGTGTGATTACTACCATATGTCAACCCGTTCAGCAGTTGGAGAGGATAAAAAATTTTGTATCGATATTAAATTGACAATTTCTAAAAAATTAGCTTTTATGTTGGGTTTTTCAAATGAATCGTATGATTTTAATCAAAGTGCATCGGGAAAAGTTTATGATACAACACAAACGGCTGTAGGGGAATATTTACCCGACGTATCTGATGGTTTAGATAAAATATTTGTTTATTGTGAAGAATTGAAAGAAATTTTATTGGGGATACACCTTCCGAGCTAATAATAGCTACAGTATCGATTCGTTGGAGTGAACAAGGACATGGAAATGGAGAATTAATTATTTACTCTCCAGCATTACCACTTAAAAGAAAATTTAAAAAAACAAAAATTTCTTCACTTCATGTAATATTAAAAGATAGCGAAGGGTTTAAAGTACCATTTGATTCGGGAACTGTTAGTATCGAAGGAACAGTTCATTATGCTTAAATTACAATTTAAAGTGCATGAAAATATGTTATACATATTTGAACACGAGATATCATTTCCTTTTTCGTCTTTTTCATACGGTGATAAAAAAGTATTATGGAATTTAAATTCTATAGAATGTAAAGGAACTCAAGGAAATTTTCGCTTATTATATCGTAGAAAACTAGATTTTTCTGGGCTTCAAACAAATTTAGATGAGAAAAAAATAGAAAATTTAACATATATAAATAAAAGATATTGTGGGATAGCTGGTACTCGTCTAATACAACATATTTTACTGTCTAAACGTTTTTTATTATTTTTTGATGGAAAAAAAAATTACCGGAATTTAAGAAAAAAATACCCCAAATTTTACTATCAAAAAATATTAAAGAGAAAATTCAATTTTTTATCGAGTATGAAAACAATAATTTTAAAAGATTGACCAATGAAGAAATTGTAGTTCAGTTGAATCTGTACGAAGAGGAAGATAATTAAGCGAGTGGCGAAAAAAAATATATTAATGGCCAATAAAAAAACGAGTAAATTAAATGAAAAAGATTATTTGGATTTATTAAATGGTAAAAGAAATGGGGGAAATTATCAATCCACAAGAAAAAAAAGTGACTAAAGCAGAAATTTTACTCGATGGGAGAAAAATTTTGTAAAAACAAAGAAAAGAAAAAAGAACCTCGATCCTGAACGTTTACGCCTTTTTAGATAAATTTTTAGATTTTTTTTTTTTACCCAAGAAACAAAAATGTTTAAGCTTACGTTTTTTTTAAGATTTTTTTAAACATTTTTGTATTTAAATAAAAGTATTTTGTAAAAAAAATTAGTTTCTCACTTGTTGTGTTACGGTTAAAGAAAACAAAATGGGAAAAAAATATTACTTTAGAAAAATAAAAGAAGACGAAGAAGAAGAAGAAGAAAAGTACAAAACGGAGGGGGTTTTGGTGCTGGTATGGCACTTGGAATGTTTCTACCAAAGTTGCTTGATACCGCAGGAACTATATTAAAAGTTAATATTTAAAAAAAAATGGAAAACCCGCTCGAAGAAGTCGATCAACATGAAACATTATTTACAAAACCAATGCAACTAGAAATACATGAATGCAACAACTCCTCGCCCACTTTTATTAAATGGTCTTTTTGAAACACCCCCCACCCACCCACCCTGACCTAGGATAAGCACTCCTGATATACAACCAATATAAAAACAAACAGATTTTAAAACAAATGATAATCCTAGAGATATATAATTATAGAATTTACGGATAGGATGACTAACTGATTTAATAAAAGTTGAACATATCAAAGCAAAACTTAGATCTGGTTGTAAAAAATATATTATTTTTATTGGAGGATTCAAAAGGGATAATTTTTAGCAAGCTAGCATTTAAATGGCTTATGGCTTCCCTATGTGGCTATGTATACATCTTTGCAAAGGCAGAATTAAAAGTTAAAAGCTCAAAATTTAATACATTTATAATAGAGTCTGCGATAAAAACAATTCAGTAGAATCGGATCCCAGAAAGAAGTATTAAACAGACCACGTTTCAGTCGAAAATTTGGAAATACAGCCCATGCAAAGTCAATGAATAACATCAACATAAGCTAAAAGGAAGTGTTTTAAGTTAATTATGTTTAAAACAATGTTTTAAAGTTAATCCTACCGTTTATAACTTTAACACTGAGTGACCACAACCACTGCAATTCAGATCGAGTTTACTATACGGCGTTTGGTTTCTTCAGGTTCTCTGGTTTCGCTTCAAGATATATTAAACCGGCTGTTTGTATCCTTTTTTTCGTTGTCCTCTTTTATTATTTAAGTGGAACAGGCTCCATCGGGGGCTCCATTTCGTTAAACGAAAGCAAAATACTGACAGATTTCATAGTTTTCTTCGTCGCTAGTCACCAGTGTCCAACTATTCTTACCGCGTGACACCGTACCAAACATATATATATATATATATATATATATATATATACAAACCAACCAACCAACCAACCAACCAACCAACCAACCAACCAACCAACCAACCAACCAACCAACCAACCAACCAACCAACCAACCAACCAACCAAACAATCTCCCAGATTTCGTCTCCCTCGCTTTTTCTACACGCGTGTAAAATGGACTCGGCGCGTGTCGAGATTAGCACCCTCACCGGGCTCCGGGCCTTCGGCCCTACGCCCGGCTCGGGGATTATTTAAATCTACCCCCTTTAACGATTTGTTTACGGAAACAAGATTAGATGTAATTTATCCTACCCCAAATACACCTTATTCAGATGTATATACATTTAAACGTCACGGTAACAGCGTTGGATTAATGAAAACAAGTGATGCAAAACTTTCTGTTGATTTGTCAATTAGAGACCTTGCCGATGATCTTCAAGCAAATGCAGAATTCTATGTTTCCCCTATTCCTTTACGAACACTGTGGAAAACAACAGAATTAAAAATAAACGAGAATTTAGTTACTCCATCTGATAATTTTAGTTATATCGCATCGTACTTAAATTTTCTTACACGTGAAACACCTTCGATGTATAAAGATTCGCAGCAAGTAAATTGTAGCTATTGAGATACCCAAAATCAAATGGAACAGCTGGGTGGTAATAATCACGGTAGTCGTGATAGACGTGCACTTACAAACAATATCGAGCCGATACATCTTATCGATCAACTCGACCTCGCGTGTTTCAGCGAAAGTGGGGGTGAAATTTTTCTCCCCACTGCTTTCAAAATTGAAGTAAGATTAACGAGAGCTGATACGAGTATCGTCTGCATGGGTGTTAATCACGGGGATATGGCTGGCTGTGGCAAATGGTCGAATATCATTGCAAAATTTTGAATTAAAAATACCAATTTCTAAACCCAAAGATCAATTAACCAATGCATTAAATACATCGTTTATTAGCAATTCACAAGAAGCCAAATATTATACAACAACATTTCGGACAGTTACAGCAAATGCTGCCGGTGGAAGAAGAACTCACATAGAAAATGATGTTTTCAATGGTAGTTGCCCCGTTCGTTTATTTATGGTATATTTGAGGTAACCCAATTATGGTGGTAATTATGCTGCAAATACCTTTCGTTTTAGATGGGAAAATTTCTCAACCATAAGCGTATGAGTAAACAACGTAAATGTATCAATGATAAAAAACCAAGTTTAAGCATACCAGCAATTACGTGAGGTTCTTAATAGACAACATTCCGAAATGCCCATAACTTATGACGATTTTATTCACGGTTATACAATTTTGGCTTTCGATTTAACTTCAAATCACGATACTCATTTAAAAGTATTCAAAGTACATGTCGATTTTTCACAGGATACGGTATCGGGTACATTATTATTTATCGGTGAATTTCGTAATGAAATAAAAGTTGGATTAAAAACACCTGCTCGAATGTTGTACGATATATAAATATCAATGAAAAAAAAAATCAGTCTTGAATAACCACGTAGAGATGGGAAATGGATCATTGAATAAAAAAAAAAATTATAATTAAAACTATACCAAAAGTAAATATAATTGAAAAAAAAGTGCATTTAAGAAAAGAACATATTATCGTTCATCCCATTGTTTCAAAATTTGCCTGAAAAAATATAGAAGAAGAAGATAGATAGATAGATATGGCTTTCAGTACGGTAATTACATCAGTTGTATCTTACTGCTTTACATGTAAGCCGTACGTCTATTTTATAAAAAACAAACAAAAACTAGACTAATTTACACTTTTTTTTCTCCCTATAATGGCGGACGGTTGTTCTTTCGTGAGCTCCGATATCCAGAGTGTTAGTCGTTCAGAATTGAGCGATAGTAATGAAATATCAGTTTTATTGAATTACCTAAGTTATTTGGAAGATAAAGATACGTTCAGTTGGTCTGGATCAGTTCAAGATTTGGTTACAGCAACAAATTTGTTATTGGACCGGCCAGCCGAAGTAGAAGAAGGTACCTTGCATTTAGACAAGATACATAACTTGTATTCATACAAAGTCAACAACATCATCGTTAGGTGGTATGAGTCTACGGAACGACTGCTTATTCAAGGTTCTTGTGGTAGTTCTTTTAAAAAGCTGCTACTTGAAAATCTTAATACTTCAGTCGATTCTTCTGTTCGCCATGTGCAAGCGAACGAACTTCAGTCCGAGCAAGACAACAGTGTGCTCGAAGTAGATTCAACGTCAAGTTTTACCCGTGGGTTAAACACGTCAAAGCCCAACATTGAAAACGAGAAGAATACATGTCAATGCCAAGTCCTAGCTGGCAAACTCTATCAAATTCAAGAAGATATTAAGCAACTTCAACATAAAGTTAACTTGGATGAAGATATGCAAATAAGCCATCGCCATTTATCAGTGAATACACGGCAAGCTATGGAAGAGGAAATTTGTAAACTGCGAATGGAGCTTGAAAATAAATCGCGCTGCAATAGTGAGTTGGAAAAAACGATAATAAATCTCAATAATGAAAAATCGAGTTTATTAACAACTATTAGATTAATTCAAGATGATTTTAAGCAATTCAGAGATGAAGCACAAGTTCAGCAAATCGACAAAGGGCCAGGTGAAATATCACGAGAGTCTGATGGCGATGAAACAGACAATTGGGTGAGAGTTCCGGCTAAATCTGGTGGAAATAGGAAGCAACGAAGAGCGGATAACGATGTTTAAAGCAATCGATCGCCTGAATCTGGTGGAAAGCAGGATCAGAAGAAGAAATCAGTTGTTATTTTGGGAGATTTAATTATTAAGAATCTAATGGCAAGCAAGATGTCGAAAGATTCGAGTGTCTCAGTCAAGTCCTTTTCTGGTTGTAAAGTAGAGCACATGAGTCATTATGTAATGCCTACAATTAACAATTCACCGGACCATGTTATCCTACATGTTGGGACAAACAATTTGAAAGATTCGCCCCCAAGAAAGGTTGCGGAGAAAATAGTGGATTTCGTTAGAAAGATAGAGTTGGATAAACCTGGTATTATATTGTCAATATCAGGACTTACTATTCGTGAAGATGATGACGTTATGTCAAAGAAAGTTGGAGAAACAAACAAAATTATTAAGTCATTCGCAAAAGATTCTAAATGGACATTTATTAATAATACGAATGTTGATCGAAGTTGTTTGAACAGAAGTGCATTACACCTGAACCGTAAAGGAACAGCTAAGTTAGCTAAAAACTTTCTTAATGCTATAGGCGAATCTGCCTGAAATCAGATCGAAGGTGAGTCGTGTTTTGACAATGAGTCATGTAGTCCCAAAACTCCTTCAGATGGCTTCAGTAATTTATCTAAAGTAAGAGGTTTTAAGTATGCTTCGTTGAATATAACTAGCCTCACGAAATATATAGATGAACTGCGAGTAATGCTAGTTGATCAACAGTTAGATCTTCTAGCGATTAATGAAACTAGATTGGATCAGTCTATCGAAGATAACCAAGTTAAATTATTAGGCTATGATATAATTCGTAAAGATCGCAATAGAAATGGTGGTGGAGTTGCAATTTATATAAAGAACTCCCATAACTTTACTATTTGTAAGGAAATAAATATATGCGGTGTAGAAGCATTAGCAATTGAAATTTCTAAACCTAGAAGCAAACCTTTTGTGGTTATCGCATGCTACAGACCTCCTAAATCCGATGGGATTTTCTTTGAATTCCTTGAAATAATATTGGGATTAATAGATAGAGAGGATAAAGAATTAATTCTACTTGGTGATTTCAATTGTGATTTCCTATCAACTAAATTTGAAGCACACACTAAACAGTTAAAAGATATATGCGCTTTATTTAATTTATCTCAAGTTATCAAAGATCCAACACATATTTTGGAAAATTCTGAAACTTTGATTGATATAATTCTAACTAATGATCCTGCAAAGGTAATCAATGCTGGAGTGCATCATGTAGCATTTTCTCATCATGCTCTAATTTTCGCTGTACGAAAGGTAGCAATCCCATCGGAATTTAAGAGAGCTAAATTTGTTACTACGCGGAATTACCGCAAATTTAATGCAGATAACTTTACAAAGGATTTGCAGGGTGTAGATTGGAATATTATAGATAAATATGGAAGAATTTATTCTTGTGTGTTGCAGACAAACACGCTCCTTCACGTTCCAAGAGGGTCCGTAGTAAAAAGGCTCCTTGGATAAATAGTGAAGTACGGCATAAATGTGTTAATAGGGATAAATTAAAAAAGAAGGCAATTCAAAGTAAATCCAAAGATGATTGGGATATTTATAAGGCTGCTAGAAATGCAGCAAATAATTCAGTTCGGAAGGCCAAAGAATTGTATTATAAAAATCAAATTCAACAAAATCCAGGTAATTCTAAGGTGTTATGGAAAACAATAAATAATTTAATGCATCGAAAGGAAAAGAATTGTTCAGTTCGGTGCATTAAATCAGAAATTAGTAATGAGATTTTAAGTCAACCGGGTAAAATTGCTGAATATCTAAATAATTACTTTACTAGTGTCGGACCTAATTTGGCAAATAAGATTAATTCAAGCGAAGATATACTCAATTTTAAAGAGTATATTACTCCAAGTAAATCTGTTTTTGCAATTGAAGCTGCAACTGTTGAGGATATTAGTAAATTACTGCATTCTTTGAAGCTTGATAAAGCGACTGGATTAGATAATATACCAGCTAAACTTCTAAAATTAGGTGCCTCTATACTTTCAAATTCTCTTTGTAAAATTTTCAATAAGTCAGTGCAGACCGGGATATTTCCAACTGAATTAAAATATACGAGAGTAATTCCTTTATATAAATCAGGTGACAGAGAATCTGAAAATAATTATAGACCTATTTCGATAACCTCAGTTGTTGCAAAGGTGTTTGAAAGGGTTATACATAGTCAGCTATTAAAGTACTTCACTGAGAATAATTTGTTGTCGAAATATCAGACTGGGTTTAGACCACTTTATTCGACGATCACTGCGTTGCTAGAGGCTACGACCGAATGGTATTTAAATATTGATGATAATCTTCTCAATGTCGTAGTCTTTCTTGATCTAACTAAAGCATTTGATACAGTTGATCATTCGATTCTTCTCAAAAAGCTTGAATTATATGGAATTACTGGTATATCACTAAAATGGTTTAAATCTTATTTATCCGAGCGTAAACAATGTTGTTTTGTAAATGGATGCCAGTCTCACTTTAGTACCGTGAAGTGTGGAATCCCACAAGGCTCAATCCTTGGCCCGCTATTGTTTCTTGTTTATATTAATGATCTTCCATGTTGTCTCAATTATACACAGCCAAGATTGTTCGCTGATGATACTAACTTAAGTAGGTCAGGAGAATCGCTCAGGAGTATAGAAATATTTATAAATTCTGACCTCGATAAAGTAAGAAAATGGCTTATAGCCAAGAAGAAGAAGAAGAAGAAGAAGAAGAAGAAGAAGAAGAAGAAGAAGAAGAAGAAGAAGAAGAAGAAGAAGAAGAAGAAGAAGAAGAAGAAGAAGAAGAAGAAGAAGAAGAAGAAGAAGAAGAAGAAGAAGAAGAAGAAGAAGAAGAAGAAGAAGAAGAAGAAGAAGAAGAAGAAGAAGAAGAAGAAGAAGAAGAAGAAGAAGAAGAAGAAGAAGAAGAAGAAGAAGAAGAAGAAGAAGAAGAAGAAGAAGAAGAAGAAGAAGAAGAAGAAGAAGAAGAAGAAGAAGAAGAAGAAGAAGAAGAAGAAGAAGAAGAAGAAGAAGAAGAAGAAGAAGAAGAAGAAGAAGAAGAAGAAGAAGAAGAAGAAGAAGAAGAAGAAGAAGAAGAAGAAGAAGAAGAAGAAGTGTGAAAATGAAGCAGCAGACGAGGATGAACAAATCAACATGAAGATCTTCCACCACAAGGGCTTCAAGGATCAGACTTTTGCCATTACGAGACAACGATAGGCGAGTTTCACCAGTGATGGAAAGAGGGGTAAAACCATCGGCTTGTAATGCCAGCTGTGAACTCTTGGATATCTTGGCTCCTATGTACGTAGCAAGAGAAGCCTTCATCATGTTTGTCTCTGCGCCAGTGTCGATGGTAAGGCGAAGAGGATGGCGGTTGAAGAAAACATGAAGATAAGGTGACTTGGTAACATTAACACGCCGAGCAACTGTATTGTGGTTGACTGAATGATCACATTCACAACGAGCCTGGGGAGAGGAGATTGGGATATCTTACACGAAAGTTCATTTTCGTAGTCTGGAACATCCTCAATATCCGCAACTTGGCGTACTCTAGACATAAACTGGCGGTCATTTTCAGGCGAGTATTTGCAGGTACTTAAGAAATGGGAACGATAGTCTGGACAACCAGCTTGAAAACACAGAGGACAGGACTTGGTAGGTCGCTGCTTGAAGGCAGGCTTGTGTTTTGGCGGGTAGGGGGTCTCAAAGGAAGAAGGACGACTAGCTGCAGGAGTGGATTTGCCAAAGTTCATAGGGGCAGTACGCATGACTTTGGCCTCTTCACTGGTATGTAACTCGTCTAACAAAGAATCTAGAGCCTGAGATATCTCGGGCTTAACGGAAGCAAGCGTACGGCTACGGAGTTCTGTACCATACCTTTGTTTGACGAGTCGAGGAAGGGCTGGATGGAGTAGCTGGAGCCATGTGAAAACGACAAAATTTTCGAGCGAAGGAGATAGTTCTTCATCGATATCAGGAGCTAGACCATGATGGGTTATTCCACTAGCCTTCGTCAACAAATTATCTTCTATAAATGCCATCAGGCCTTGGTAGAGATCTTCAGGCCTTTGGTCTGATTTAAGCTTGATATTCGCCAGATCCAAGAAACGAGATCCTGTAGATTGTAGGCCATAATGTTATCGAATAGACTGCCAAACGCCGTTGACAGAAGTTGAATTCCGTACAATAGTATTACGAGAAATAACAGGAGCGTAATTAGCGATCTGGCCAAACATCATTTCAAGATGAGTTACCTTTTGAGCTGCAGTTCGGCGTCGGATGGCGGGAACTTCGTCGTCGTCGTCGTCGGTAAATCCACGGAGAGGAGAAGCATTTGTTTTCTTTAACCAAGTGGCTTCATCTGTAAGGAAAGAGGCGAAATTAGGATCCAAAGATAGGATGTACTTTAAGTTATTCTCCCAAGCGTCTATGGAAGTAATAGTCTCAGTGGTTGTGAGCGACCACTGCTTCGGTGCTCGAACGCAGGCCATTTTGTTTGTCGAAAACGCTCTACGGGAAATTCTACGCGTTGAATATACGTCTGTATCTTTAGTGTACACCTTTTAGTACTTTACGGGTTCTTTATAATCCGAGACGCTGCCACCACGCCAATATTGAAAGACGAGTCAACACAGAGAGCGAATAACTACGACAATTTAATAAAGCCAAGCGATACAACAAGAAACAACACACGACAAGAGAAGATAGGCCAAAGCGGAACCTACACAGAGTATAAATAAAATAGGAGACACGTAGTGTCGTGGGCGCAGTGCTAAACAATAACAACTATGGCGTAGGGAGATATATATATATATATATAGATGATGAATGATGAACATTTAAACTGGGAAAATCAAATTACCCATGTTAACTGTAAAATTGCAAAGAATCTAGGAATTTTATATAAAATGCGATATTATGTTGATTTAAAAACACTAAAACATCATTAATTTATCCATATATGAATTATGCTGTCATGAGTTGGAGTAATACATATAAAAGCAAATTAACGAAAATTTACACAACACAAAACAAGTGTGTTCGTTGTATTTTCTTTGCTGGCAGCAGAGAAGATCCAAATCCTTACTATGAAATGCTTGGTATACTTAAGTTAGAAAATATCATTAAACTAAAAGTTGCACTTTTTGTACATAATATCAGCAATAATACATCTGCCATTCCAGCACCATTTTCTGATTTTCTTAAGCCAATATCAGCTGTACACAACTACAACACAAGACTTTCATCAAAAAGTAATTATTACAGACCAAAGGTTAGAACTAACTATGGCAAGTTTACCTTTAAGTATTATTCTTCAATTGTTTGGGAAACTGTACCCCACTTAGCTTAAAAACTCTCCCATATAAATCATTCAAACAAAAATACATGTTATATCTGCAAAACCAACAAAGCAATGATTAAAATTAAACTGAATGGAATATACTTGCTATGTAATCTGTATTATTTTATCTTGTTTTCATGCATCTGTGTTGATATCACTTCTAACATCTTAACTATTGTCCTAAATCCTCTATTATTCATCTTTAATTTATTACATCTATGTATAGTACAATGTGTTGTCATCGCTCTCAACAATTTTGTTGGTAGTGGTGACAATGCAGTGCAGATTTGAATATCCAATGCATGAAAGAAACACAAAATTATTCTTGAGCATTTTTAACTGTGCCACTTATAACTAAATTTAATAAACTAAACTAAAATATTCATACAAACAATTTTCTCTTTTTTCCCTTTTTTTTATTACTCAAATGTGTAATATTTGCAAATAGACAGTAGTCAACTCGAAAGCTTTTTGCTACTTTGACTACTGCACATTATGTTATTGATAATTCCCTATTTAATATTGTAATTAATTGTATTTTTCGTAATTATGTAACTCTTTACTTTGTATCTGATCTTAATATTGTGGAATTATTAAAAATCTAAAAATCTGAAAAAATCTGAAATCTAAATATAAGGTGATGTAAAAACAGTTTTTTTATCATTCTTTTGAAAAAAATGGAACCTTGTAAAAAAACGAGGCGGGGTCAAACTACTGAAATATGTCAAGTAGAACGTTGTGAGAATTGCATACGTACTATGAAAAAAATTGGTTTGGATGAGTGGTATAAAATGTGGAGTATGGTCGGTTATGTAACAGCGCATTTCGAGTAAGTAATTTATTTTTTTTATTTTTTTTTTTTTTAAAGAAAACAAAATTAAAAAATAATTTTTTATTTTTTTGGACTATGCGAAGAAACAAGAAAAAAAAAGAAGAAAAGAAAGAATAATATTTTTTTTTATTATTATAATTATTCGTGATTAAAAGTCAATTGCAAAATCTTAAGCTTTGAGTTCATGTACACTGTTCATAATCACAGTGGTCAAATAATTGCTGTTCGCTAAGTTTTTCACTGCATGTCTTTACCATTGTCAGACATCCCTGAATCAGTAAATAGCGACGTTGAGATACCGTTGTGTGCGGGGATATCGGATTCTCGATCCAGTGAAGCGCTTTTTTCATTACCACCACTATCTCTCGAAGATCTTTTTCTTCGTTCTCAGGAAGAAACGTGTACACCCTCGGAATATTTGCCACTAGGTCCGCGATCTCCCTTCGACAACTGGTTAAGAACGACATTAACTAGTTCGAATGTAACGGTTTGTACGCCAAATGTCTGCTCAACATAGATGACTCTGCCGTGCTTATCTTGGTAGAGAGAGTCGACAACAGCTCGTTCAACTTCTTCTCCAACGGTTCTTTCTCGGACCAAGACGTGTTTTTAGGTATGAACGGTAAACTAGCTCTAACGATTTACAACACCTTTCTTTTTATTTATGTAACATAACTGCAAATTCAGATAAATCACTAATCTTCTTTTTATAAGGTAAAACAAAATTTACATATCGGTATTTTCGACGACTGTATGCCGCTGTTCGTATTACATCGATACTACAACGCTCAAATTTTGTTGTAATTTTTAAATGATAGTACCCACGACCGTCATCGAAATTACACGGCGTAGTGTGTGCTTGTATTAGGCGATCTTTTTTACTAAATTTTTTTAATTTATACTCGTTTAAATGATTCGTACATTTCTTCTTACAATTTTTATACATGCAAAACTCCTGTGCTCTATACATATAATTAAGATCGTTAGTGTCTTCCAAAAAATCATCAATAATATAACTACCGTCTTTTTTTGTAATACTTATTCGACATTCTAATTTTTTAATACGTTGTAGTAACGATATAATCGTATATTTTATTTTTATTTTACTCAATAATATTCCCGTAGGGTTATGGTCTTCGCAATAAAACAAAAAAAATAATGCTAATTCGTACAACAATTCAACGTCAAAACGATTATGATAATTGGATGCGCAACGATAAAAACCCCCCAGGAGCTAGCGTATATAAATAATACGCTGCCATTAAAACTCGTTCACCATGTTCTAGATTAACATAATTAAATAAATTGTGTAGCCACTTTCAGCTTTCCCATACGCAATGTTCATTTCATTCGTTACTGTGTTTATACAGGTTATTTTATGATAATTATCACAACATGTTAGATTTTGGTACTTGAAAATAATAATTAATATTAGAAAAAAAACGACAACAGTAAAAATTACGTGTTCGCTGTAACATCAAACCACGTTCATTTTTTACAGCACCCCAATCACGACGGTTATTTGGTAGATAAGGAAATAGATAATCTTTTCCATTTTGATAACGATATGCGGGTAATAATCTATATCGATATCTTTCCCTACCGCTAATCCTTTATAGAGAAATAATTCGTGTTCAAATAAATAATTTATCTCTTCACCGTCTTCATCCTCGCTTCTTCTTTCAACGGCAGCTTTGTACCCCCCTCGTAGTACACTATTATTCCCAGTATCCAATATAACAAACCGATATAGCGATCGGAAAAACGTCGAAGTTCGGGAACCGTGCAAAGTACAAACTTTAAAGTTAACCAACTATTTTCTCATCATTTTTTTCTTTTTCGACTTCAGCTCTCTTACTCGACACATCACCTCCGAACGGACGTTTTGACATAATTGTTCTATCAGAAAAAAAAAATCCTTTTTTTTTAAAGAAAAAAAAATTATTCATATTTGGAGATTTCTTTTAAAAAAAAAAAAATTTTTCCCGAGTATTACCTTATTTGGTAAAATAATTATAAGGTGAAAAAGCATAAGAACAAAACGCGAAAAGAAAAAAATCCAAAAAGATCTTTTTGTCACTGTTAAAATAAAAATAAAAAAACTATGGGGGAAGAACCACCAAAATATGTTATAATCGATCTTCAAGGTCAATCAATAGATACGATGAGAAGAAAAGTTGCGGAAACAGCTTGGGTTGAATTTTGCAAGAAAAATGCAAAAATAAACCCAGAACTCGATTTCAAAAACACAAAATTGTTTTTTTTTCTGCACACTGCTTAACCGTTTACGACATTATGGTCAACCACGAACTCTTACATTCGCTCTCGATTCCACTGGTCATCACGAGGAAGAAGAATCCGAAACACTTATGAAAGAAAGAAAAGCAAAATTCGAAGCAGCAGTTTTAATTGAAAAGGGGAAAAAATCGATGATTTTAATGCACAAATAATGTGGAATGATGTATGGAATGAAGAAATTACAAGTAACGAGTTCGCTATCGCCATGTATTACTTACAACCTGAATTTCAAAAACATTATGTAATTTTCAGGGTTCAACTTCCAAAAGAAGAAATGGATGCGTGGGATGCAGCGATAAGAAAATCAGATAAAAAAAAATTTGTTTTTTTTATAATATTACACATTTTTTATGGCTTTGATTTTTCCAAAACACACTATTACAATAACTACCTATATGGTTTTCAAAATCATGTTGATTTTTAATTCTTGTTACTAATGTCCAATAATGTACATTTTTTGGTATTGGTACTAGTTTATCACATGTATTAACAACGTTAAAAGAAACTTGATCTTTTTCAACGTGAAAAAAACTCTTTTCACTTGAATCACTTTAAGACGTGTCCCCCAACATTTCTTCAGCATCGGGTATAATTCGTCGAACTCGATATATTTTCTTCTTTGAATCGTTCCAAATATTCTTCTTCAAAACTCATTTTTTGTTTTTTAAAAAAAACGTACTTTTGTTTTCTAGTATTCTTTTTCTACATGTGTTTTTTGCACACACGCTCAAAGAAATATGTTCCAACACACGAAGTGTAAGAATATTTAAATAAATATCGTCGTCGTCGTGATGATTATTTTCTTTTAATTTCTGGTCAAAAAATTTTTGTGTAGCGCAACATACTTCACAAGTTCCTTTTCCAACCAATCAACGATGTAAAGGCAAATATCATGATCAATTGTCCCCCCATGTTTAAAAACTGAACGACTCCTCCTTTGTTCTTTTAATCAACTACATAACTGGTTTTATAACAAAAAAATTTATTTTTTCCCCTATTTACATCCCATAATAGTTAGTAAAAAAACCCTTCAATAACATAAAAAATAATTCAAAAAAATTGTTTAAGGTATTATTTAACTTTTGTTGTTTTTGTTTTTTTCTTCTAATTTACATGTATCTCCTGATCCTGATGTAAAAGTAAAAAAATTCACATCTATTACAGCATCTTCTTTATCCGTAAAAAAAACTTCATCTATACTGTCACGTTTAACCGTTGGATTTTTTTCCATCTCGTACAATTTTAAACGGCTTATTTTCACCGCAACCATCAATGAGATATTGAAAAATATTTCAAGTTCTTTCTCCAAAATTTCAAGTTTTTTTGTCTTCTTCTTTAAAACGAACCCCTGCATCATTTGTTCTTTCATATCTTTTATAGACGACATTAAAGTTTATCTCAACAGGATCATAACCGTTTTCTTTTAGTCTTTCATCTACACGTCTCTTCAATTCATCATTCACATGTATCATTTCTTCTTCGATAATTTCCAAAATTACCGATTTGCTTACTTCAACCATTCTGAACGCTGCTTACAAAATGTTTCCTAATGCTTTTGCGAAAAGCTGCCATCCAGCAGGGTTGAAATTCTTTCGTTGACGTAGAGAATCGTTGACCAAGTCGACAACATTTGTACCTGGAATGGGTCGTCCTTTAAATACCATCTGTCCTTGGTCAGTCCATCCTATGAGGTCTTATTTGCTTTAAGTTTCTTAACCAACTGTCGAGCTCTTGATTTCATTGTTACGGGTACACTTTCTAAAATGTCAGTTTCTATCTCCCCAGGCAACTCAGAGGGTTCGGTTTCAGCAGTCTGGTTCTTCAGGAGTGAGTGTCGTAGGCGGTATGACGCTTACACGTACTGGTCTACTCATTCGTTTATCGTAATAATTCAGATAACGTTGAAGCGACTGATCGTACATTTTCACTTTCTCGTCTTGTGTTATAACTTGACGTTTAAGAAGATTTTGCATTTCTGAATCTAGTTCATTCACCTGCGCTGTTCAAAGAGTGACCAAGGGTTTCCTTCGATATGTCATATGTTCTGGAACTAGTACCAATCTCCTGACGTGTTCCATTATTTGGTTAAAAAACTTGCCAATTGTTCAAGTACCGGAGCTAAGAGAAACGGTAGAAAACCTTCACCTTCTTGTAGAACAACTTTCTTTCTTTTTGTTACTGGATTACGTTTATCAGCTACAAACGTAATATGATCGTTATAAAGGGGCTAGTTTCCTTGCTGTTTTCGGAGTAATCTTAATGTTTCACACCACACGTTCAAAAGACACTGTCTAATGGCTTCTAATATATCGTCGTCGGCAGCTTTTATAATTGCGTTTCGCAGTTGAGGATTACACTTTGCCAATACTTTTAAAACGTCGCAGTTCCTTCTTATACAAGCAGGCATTGTAAAATGATCGCATTGTCACTGAACAGCCCCTATTATACTCTGGGCTGGTACACGTAGTGGGTGTCAGTCGGAAAGATCCCGGATCTTACTCGGATTTCATCGGGACAGGTCCGAGTGAGATCGACAAACAGATACGAGTAAGGTTCTTTAGTCGCCATCTGATAGGCTTGCTGGAAAAATTTAGTGTTGCTTGGATACAAATGTTTGGCCAGATGAATTACTTGACTAGCATCGCGGACATTTTTCGTGAGGACTAAGTAACTAGCGTTGAGAGAGATGGTACGGTGATCTTTGCTTTGATGAAATAAGTTTTGCACGATATAAATTACACTGAGATTCCCATGGTGCGATTTTTTAGTAAAAAGTTTAGCAATTTCAGCGTCTTTTTCTCCCATCATATCATCAATTATAAATAGATTTCTTGTTTGGGGGTTAATGCTATCCAACATCGATTGGGGCAAACCTTGGACAAACTGAATCCCTGGAATTAGGGTTTCTATTTCAGCAAATGTATCTTGATATTCCGAGTAGAAATACATGATATTTTCTGGAGCAGGGTCGATCATGATTTGGGCGTTGGCTAACAATTCCTTGACAAAGGATATCTTCCCCGTCTTGGTCCCCCCAGAGACCATTAGCCCGAAAGGATGTGTTAACTGTATGGAGTTCATAGTTAAACTGAACAGAACGCCTGTGAAATCTTATTTATACCATTTTGGCCGCTTCGTACATTGTAACCGTTTTGTGTACTTAGTATTTCGGATAAGTCTGTGCAATTCTTTTAACAAAGTTTCTAAATCTATAGGAGAAGCTTTAGCGCGAATCAAATACGATTGTCTATCTTTTGAGGACAATTGATGGAAGTCAGCCAAATGGTTGGACAATTTGCGTAAGCTTTTCTTTCCACAGATGGGGTAGTCCTTACGCTTCCGAGGCATGATGTACACTAAACGTTGAGAGATTTAGCAACAACTTAAATTACGTTAGATTCTCAAGGACTTATGTGTCCCGGAAGGACTTTTATTTGATAATTAGCCCCGTTTGAATAATACAACATGTGCCCTCTCTGATCCCCCAGGAGCTTATGTTACCCCATTATCAAATTGTGTATAAACCGTGAATCATTGAATCATTGAATCCTAAGATTGAATCATTGAATCCTAAGATTGAATCATTGAATCCTAAGACTGAATCATTGAATCCTAAGATTAAATTATTGAATCCCAGGGCTGAATCCTAAGGGTTTTATATTCGCCCCGTTTGAATAATACATCATGTACCCTTTCTGATTCCGCAAGGAACCCATGATCCTTTTTTTTTATAAAGAGAAAATATAGAACCTTGAATGTAAGCGCGAGGGTGGCCGAATGGTTAAGGCGCTGGGTTTAAAGTCCCCAGAAGGCGTGGGTTCGAATCCCACACCTTGCAATCATTTTCCTTCAAAACAAGACAACAGATAGTGTTAATAAAAGATATATTATTAAATTTCCTATTTACAAGCACACAAAGTTAAAATTATTAATTATCAGTACACAAAGTTAAAATCTCTATATATTTACAATTATTTACAGATCCCAGGTGCAAAAATTAGTAACCGTACGGAATGGTGTTGAAATTTTCTACAATTACTCGTTTATTGTACACTATCCTATAATCCTTGTGTTGTTGTTTTGTGATAACCTGCTTCGTGCGAGTGTCCCTAGTAATTTTGAACGGTATATCTACAGCAACTTTCGGTGGACCTGTGCTTTCCATATCACACAGGATATTAAGATACACGAGATCACACATAACATTAAAATTAATTTTCTCCAATGTTTGGAAATTTAAAGTTATACCTCGTATCTTACAACACGTCTTACCATTGTTCATTTCATACGCGTAATTCTTAGGATCCCCAGAAACGAAAGTCGTGATGTGACCACCCTCTAGCTCGTCCGTCAATTCGCCCAAATAAACGCCGGTCTCCGGTTCTGGCTCTCCCGGTCTACTTAGGTAAATCACTGAGTCCGTGTCGTAATATAGAACTCTTTATCCCAGCTGTTCCAGCGTATTGTAAAGCTTTAGCCGAGCGTGAGCAGTTGTGAACGCAGCAATCACCACATTGGTGTTGGCATTCGGCTGGATGAAGTTGCCTTTGTACTCGTATCGTAGTTCTACGACGTCGTCACTTACAAACGAGGCGTCCGTCACCTCAATCTCATCGGATGTCAACATGTCGAAATACACTTGCGGATCTGTAATAAGTTTTACTTGGGTCATGTTGGTTCTCTGCGCAAATTTCCCTGCAAAAACAAACAAAAAAAAAAGATAACCGTATCAACATTGTGTTAAATTTAACTTACTTCCCTCTTTTTTACCAGTAAGTTGTTACACTTACCCCAGAACGAGTTTAACATCAACTTCGCCAGTGCACGTAGGCCAGGGTTTTTCTCGATCTTGTTCCAATCCATCAGGATGCCTTCGCGTTGATAGTACTCGTCGATATACTGCTGCTTTTTCTCATCGGTGTCGCAACCCTCGGGAAACCACTGGATTCTTGCTTAATCTTCAGGAATGTATCGATGTACTCGCTGAAGAGCTCGTTGCTCTGTCCAAGGAAATGCCATACTTCGTGAACGTTACCAAACGATAACCCTTCTCCAACGCTTTCTCTAATTCATTGGTTACCCAAGTACCCTGAATTGCACGCTCCTGGTCTGTATGATTGCATGGCTCTTGGTTCAATCCGTCAGCACAAGTTTGGCACAGCGGGAACATAAGCTTTCCGTGAGCACGATACGGTAGAACCGGGTGGTAAAGACCACGTGGGGGGAGAACGGTACATTTAACCAAACCGAAATACTCTGTGATATCGCCAAAGTTTTCCGTAATAATCTCAGGATGACCAACGGGATAGGTACAATACTTATTGGTCCATGGATAGAGACTGGTAAAGTCAACATAATGTATCTTCTCGTTTTCTCGGCGCTCATGAAATAATTTCGCCGCGTTCGTGCGCCCCCCGTACACCCCGTACAGATGTCTCGGCTCGAGAGGCTCTGCGATTTCGAAACTATCGAAATAGGATTTCATTTTCGGCTTCGACTTGACGTCTCAAGTCACACTCCCACATCTCGACGAGATTGTAACCTTGCGCTCGGAGGTAGCGCGTCTTCTCTAGGGTGCGCTGGTGTAGATCTTGCATGGTTTGTTGGCTGACGGGATTTATTGTATCTCTGGAATAGCATCTAATGCATCCGTGCCAGAAACAACCCTGCAATTTCGAAGCACGTTTTGCTCTCAGCATGATAACCATCGATTCGATATTTCCCTACGCGTTGTTCGCCAGAATTACGCGCATGACGGATGGAGATATTGTTGGACTGTGCGGTGTATGCGAGCCACTTTAAGGCAATTACTGATTGTTTGTCTTGAGGTCTGTAGCCATGTGGAGGGATCACATTTCATGCTGAAGCGATCGTCAAACATTTCTCGAACGGATCAATATTGGTAACCGAGCGAAATAGTTCACGGAACTCAAGACAACAGCGTCGCAGGATATCGACGTCCGAACGGTAATACTTTAGAATTTCTTCTTGAAAATCAAAAACGTAATCGCTAGCTTCCAAGGGGTTATACCATTCATAAAATTTGGTTCTATCATCAGGACTCATTCCGTCTGGATCATCATAATACTTTGCGGCGGGAATAGGGCCCACGTAACTCTGGTTGGCGTCGATGTTAAAATGATGTGGAAAATAACCTTTGGCAAGTTCAGTTAGGCCGAATGTTTTTGGGAAACTTGCAAGTCTCACCGGAATAAAACATAATGAATCGACAAACTTAATCTTTAACACTGGCACGTTAAGTGTTAAAATCTTCGCTCCAGGCATGATTACTTCCGGTACCAAGCCATTCTTATGTAGATACTGTAAAATGAAATAACCATCATAGCCTTGAAAATTATGAGCCATTACTATACTGCCGGCGTGTTGCTCCTGGAAAAGCCATTCGCAAAATTCATCGCGTGTATTTGGAACACCCATTCTTGACCGCTTTCATTGTGTACAACGCAAAGATTTGGGATATGATCGCCATCTTCTTGTGTACATCCAAAGTCAAAGAATAATAACTGATTCTAGTCGCTTTCAGTAACTTGTTCTACGCCTACGGCCGCCTCGTCATCGAATAAATTTGTATCACACTGAGTTCCCGAATCGGTTTTTCTTTGCTTTACGGGTTGAATATAACATTGATGACCCTCAACATCGACGTATTTCTGACATACTGTACATCGCACAAGCCCACAGTTATGGTTCTGAGGGAGTTCGTTAGCTCTTTTCACCACTCGATTACATTGTTTACATTTGACGAGGGATGCACAAATCGATCGTCTTTCGCCTTCGGTTGTTTTATGTCGATCAAAACATTCTTTGCTTTTAAAGAAACGGTTACAATCTTCGCAATGAACCCAACTCGTGATCGGACAGTTTTGTGTGTAACAAAGCTTACACGTGTCACCGCAAAGATGGTCTTCGATTTTGTCGTAGCCTTTCTTACATACATAGCAGTACTTCGTGCGAGCGAGGAATGCTGGCATGTTTGAAATCACATCATAGTGATTATCGTGGGCGTAGAGATAGATGTGTTGGGATACTTCAGGACCAGAATAAATTATGGTATTCAGATGTTCTTTGGATACAATGTTAATTTGATAGTCGTTTAAATAGGTTTGAAACTTTTTCACTTCTTCGATACCGCACTGACCTACGGAACGTTGGCTTTTTCGTGTAGTTCGCGAGCAAGATTGGCTTGTATCGCCGCGTTGGTATTCTTAATGTAAGGATATCTCTCATCATTGTCGACTTTGGCTTTCGCGACGACAATGGCTCGTGCGAGACATAAATTATCTTTGTTTTGAATACGAACAATACAGTGTTTTCTTTCTAAATATTTGTCTAAATTGGGGATGTATCGCTTCTTTCCTACCCCTCCGTTCGGCATCTCAACATGGATAATGTTAACAGTAATCGAATCGTCTAACGTAAAAGTATCGTTTGACTGAATAACTCTTTCGACTTCGGCCAAAATTCTTTCAGCGGTCAATCTTTTACGAGGTATGAACGGTAACGAAATTGGATACTCAAGTTGAGGCGAATGCATGATGAATCGGACTTGATCGTGCATAGCAACGCCGTCGGTGACACGATCTAGCACGAAGCCAAAGGACATCAGGTAAACCCCGCACTTGAAAATCATGGAATTGAACTCGGTAATCAAGGCCCGTGGTCTTAAACTTCTTCACCCTTACTTGTTTAACAGACTTAACAGTAAATAACGGAACAGTTTTGATTTCGTACTTGTTGATGCTACATCGTTTACCTCTGCCGGTCGCTTACGGCTTCCTTCTTCGGTCTGGGTAGCTTCGGGCATTACTTCAGGCGTTGGGGGTAGATTGCCGAGGAAAGAATCGTCGTCCCATTCAGCGTTGCGCCCCTCGGGCATAATTTCAGGGGTTGACGGTAGATCGTCGATGAAGGAATCGGCGTTCCAATCGGCGTAGAACAAGGCGTGTTCTTCAGTTGACCAACCAGTGAACATGTCAGGATATATTCCACGTCTCTCAACCTCCAAATCTCGCTCCAATTCGTTTGATAAGATCACAATGCGCTGGTTGAAAGCCGCTTCCTTCTGCCCTTCATCGAGATTAAACAGCCACTCTAACGCCTCTTCCTGGACGGTTGTACATCCTTTGATTACCTCAACAAAATCCATTACTATCAAAGAAAAAAATATGTATATAATACCTGGATAAAATATATAAACACACACATAATGACCATACACATGCAATTTGCCTTAAGGAAATCGATTAACGTTACAACAATCACAAACTTACCGTTTCCTAAATCACGATTAGACTTCGAAAATAAATCCAAACAACGATAGAACATGAAAACTCCAGAAACCACGAGTGAAACACTGTAGGCAAAATGTCTGAATGGATGAAAACGCTGGGTTTATATCACCCACTCTCTGTCCATTAATTACCCGCGTGCATCACACCGTGCATCACACCGTGCATCACACCGTGCATCACACCGTGCATCACACCGTGCATCACACCGTGCATCACACCGTGCATCACACCGTGCATCACACCGTGCATCACACCGTGCATCACACCGTGCATCACACTGTGCATCACACCGAATATTTAATGAGGCGGCATCCCTTTGAATGCTGAATGAGGGGGGGGGGGTTACCTACTAATGGGATTTAAATACTGAATTTCGAAACGTACGATTGAGTTGTTTGACTAGCAGAATTTCGTGCTAGTTCCGTGTCGTTTTCATTGACATCTTGAACACTGAGTGCAGAGAATCTATTTTCAATATGGATGTTCGGATTTAGTACTTCTCTCATCTGTTGTTCGTTACTGTCTGCTTCACCAGAATCAATTTGTTCTTCCACATCATTACCATTTGAAGGTTGATTTTCTTCCGATTCTTTCGCTACCTTCGCTACTTTTGTTACGTTCGCTTTCGCTACCCTCGCTACCTTTGCTACCTTCGCTACCCTTGCTACCGTACCTTCGCCACCTTCGCTACCCTTCCTACCGTACCTTCGCCACCTTCGCTACCTTCGCTACCCTCGCTACCGTACTCCTAAGTTTTTAAAGTTTAAAAGTAATAAAATGGTTGATGTTCAAATGGCCGTGTTTATTGAAAGCAATGTTAAAATTGTTAAATATCTGATATATATATATAATAAAAGATATTTAACAATTTTAACATTGTTTTCAATAAACACAGCCATTTGAACATCAACCATTTTATTACTTTTAAACTTTAAAAAGTTAGTAGTGCGATTGACATGTTACCATGTTAAAATAAATAAATAACTAGAACCCAAGGATAGTGCAAATTTTCGTAGAGCAATTAACAGTGTTACTGTATTTCGACATAAAAAAAATACTTGTGAGAGCCTTTTACATTTCAAATTATTTATTTTGCTTTAAATTGGACGATACATTATGTACATGTAATACATTGTACAATTCAATGAAAAGTCTTGAGGATACAGCATGAAAAAATCTTTCTGATAGTTACACATTTCAATTTAACTGCTGTATTAGTTCTAGTTTACATTATTGATTAATCCAGCATTAATTAGTACAGCTAAAATTTTCCTCGTTTTGTTGGAACATGTGGAATGTTATTAACTTTTCCCGAGTAGTCAGTAAGGAATCAAATGTGTCATAGTTCAATTTTTTAGCCATTTTAAATGATTGGTGTTGACTAATCCTTCATCTGTATATAGTTGCTAGTTTTTAAATAGAATGAATCGTAGGAATCTTAACGTTTATACAGGCAAAATCCACAATCTTTGAGGTTGATTGGTCATCTTTCTCATTGCTGTACAGTACATGAATGGTACACTATTTTCATTAAAGGCGGTGCTTTTAGCATTATATGCGGTGCTTTCGTCATTATATGCAGCGCTTTTAGCATTATATGCTGTGCTTTCGTCATTATATGCGGTGCTTTCGTCATTGTATGCAGTGCTCTTAGCATTATATGCTGTGCTTTCATCATTATATGCGGTGCTTTCGTCATTATATGCGGTGCTTTTAGCATTATATGCGGTGCTTTCGTCATTATATGCGGTGCTTTTAGCATTATATGCAGTGCTTTTAGCATTATATGCTGTGCTTTCGTCATTATATGCGGTGCTTTCGTCATTATATGCGGTGCTTTCGTCATTATATGCGGTGATCAATGGAATACTACGGTGGCCCACAAGGGACATGCTGCTAATAAAAATATTGCTGCAATTATATTAAAATTGCTGCAATTATATTAAAATTGCTGCAATTATATTAAAATTGCTGCAAATTAAAACTAAAGTTGCTGCAAATTAAAAATAAAGTTGTTGCAAATTAAAACTAAAGTTGCTGCAAATTAAAATTAAAGTTGATGCAAATTAAAACTAAAGTTGCTGCAAATTAAACTTAAAGTTGCTGCAAATTAAAACTAAAGTTGCTGCAAATTAAAATTAAAGTTTCTGCAAATTAAAACTAAAGTTGCTGCAAATTAAAACTAAAGTTGCTGCAATTAAAATTAAAGTTAATGCAAATTAAAACTAAAGTGGCTGCAAATTAAAACTAAAGTTGCTGCAAATTAAAATTAAAGTTAATGCAAATTAAAACTAAAGTGGCTGCAAATTAAAACTAAAGTTGCTGCAAATTAAAATTAAAGTTGCTGCAAATTAAAACTAAAGTTGCTGCAAATTAAAAACCCAGATTTATGCACGCACAGCCACACCCGGTGGACTGGAGAGAGAAGACGCCATGTTGAAAAAGTGCCAAAGCGGAGAGAATGTAAATTTAGTGTAAGATGTTCTGCTGTCGTTGTGGTAAATCTTGTGTGACTAACGCGAATTATTGCCACGGGTGTGGAAGTAAAATAACTGGGAATAAAGAAGTAAACATCCCTGGTAGTAAGAGTGGCGACGCTAACAGCAAACGTGCAAGCACAAGTACATGTAGTTCGAGTTGTGCAACTGGGAATGGTACCTCTACCTCAACACCGCCAGTCACTTTTTCCCAATTTCGCGCACGCAAAGAAAATGATCGGAACAAACATTTTAAGAAAAAAGATGGAAAAAGAGTGAAACTCGACAGTAAAGCTGAAACATCCACAGAGGTTAAAATCAACATCGGAATTATGTCAATAAAGGATGAAGTAATATGCGTTAAGAGAGGTACAACTCTCCCACTCACCGTACCAGCGACTATAACGTACGACGAGCTGTTAACTAAAGCAGTAGAGAAACATCACCGTTTTAATAAAGATATCATAAAAACCAGTAAGAAAATATTTTATTATCTTCTATATGGCGACAAGAGTAAAGCAAATACTCTGCCTGGTTGCGACGAGCCATTTACGCTAAGAAGGTATAAAGAAGAAATAGACAAACCAAACACCAGGATTACTATGTATCTGTGCCCGTGTTCAGACCACCTGACCAGCATCTGGAATGACTTTGAGTGCTTTGAATGTGATTCTGACATTGACACTGACACTGACAGAGCAAGTTATGATGCACATCAAGGAATGGACACCTTGTGTGAGGTAGAAGACAGTGTGAAGACACCTGTTCTAGAAGACAGCGAAAACAAAGATGTGAAACCACTGTGTTCAGTGTTGATAATTGACGAGCCCAAGCCACAACAGCCACTTATGGCAATTGAGTCAGTGTCACAATGCCCGATTTGTTTTGTGCGATTCCCCATACAGCAAATTGAAGAACATGCTGATAACTGTTCCTTATGGCTGATGGAATCTGAGCAATCAGCAGATTTATTTGGAAATAGTGTGTCTGTTGTTGAAGAATTGAGAGAGCCTGATGTGTCTCAGCACAAGAGATTGCTGAAAGAGCAGATTGGAAAGTGTGCTAGTAGATTGTCATCTGAAACTAAGCGTGTAACCGTGCGAAGAAAGTTTATTTGGGATGACTTTAAGACTGCTAGGAAAGGTAAAATCACGCCACTTTCCAATTTAAAAGTTGTTTTTGCAGGAGAACCATCCATTGATGATGGTGGGCCAAAGCGAGAGTTTTTTTCTGGTAAGTAATGATGAATATTATTAACCTTATTATCATTTGCAATTATTTTGCATGTATAATATTCAATACTGTAAGTTATTAGATGAAACTAGCTGATGTATTACTTTAGTCTACCCATAGATAACCCATATTGTACTGTATGCAAATTATATGGCAAAGTAATGTTTAATTATAAATTAGTCTTTTTCAGTCCAAATGTGATATACCGGTATGTTAATGTCACACTGTACTAATTAAATAATAATTGAAACAAAAAAATATTTGTGCATCATTGTAAATCTATGTGTGCTCATCCTCTCCCTCTCCTGATCCAAGGCATTTGTTTTGATATCTTTAAATATGCTGCAAAGTCCTTGTGGGTGTGGCTTAAAATCTGTGACAAATCCCCCACTCCAAGGAAACTTGAAAACAACAACACATTAATTTTCAATGTTTTCAAATGTCGACTTATTGAATACTCTTTATCCAATTATAAAGAAAATTTAAAAAATGAATGTTTACCTGTAATCAGTATTAATTTTTAAATGTTAATCATGATTTGGAAGTCAATTTGTAAATGATTTGTAAATTCCATTCAATTTTCTTGGTTTCAATGCCCCAAGTATCCAGGGGGGCACACTTGGATTTGATTTTGATTAATACATCATAGTTCAGATGTTACATTGTACTTGCAACCATGTAGTATTAATCATGCAATCCTCTGAATTCTCTCAACAGAATTGTTGACAGTAATGCAGCACAAGTACTTTAACAATGGGTATCCTGTGCTGTCAACTATGGCTATAAATGGTGGAGAATACAAAACGTGTGGAGAAATAATGGGTATGTCTGTGGTGCAAGGTGGTCCTGCACCTAACTTTTTAGCTCCACCAGTAGTTGCCTACCTTGTTGGTAAACCACTTTCAACTGAAGGAAACAAAAATCAGCAGTACAAATCAGCTTGTGAAAGTGTGAGTGTGATTTATTAAATTTGTGATATGATGATACTGTAGAGGTTTTTCAATCATAATTTTCATAGGGTTTAAATTATTATTTTTTGATCCAGGCCAAATGTAGCCTAGGTAATTTTAATTTGTTGGCAACTATCCAACAACTAATTTTATTTCTAACAGACCACATATTATTTGGCTGCATAATAAACTAATTGAACATTCACTAATTAATGCTCTTGATCGAACCTTTCAGCCTTGTATAGCTGGCAATTTTAAATAATGTCTGCCTAAAAGCCATGTGTTTTTGAATGAAACTAAGGTTATACATGTAACTTTAAGGTAATACCTTTTTCAAACTTTAAATATTTACATGTAATAGGCAGATTTTAAAAAAATTATGTAGATCAAATTTTTAAAAAGAATTAAAAAACCTAGAAATAATGGATCTTCAGAATTTTTAAATCTGCCTATTTAAGAAATGTATTAATGCAAGAAAATTTTGAGGGGATCTGCCTCACTGAGCTTGTTTGCAAAATTGCTTAAAATGTTAATTTGCAGCCATTTTGAGATGTCACTTTATCCATTAACACTTACAGTATTTGATGTCCTGGAAAATTTTCTATGCCTAACTTTAGTTTCATTTCCCCCTGAAATATCCATGGGCACTTTCTGTGGTTGAAATTTGTATTTTTAGTTTTCAAGAAACCGTAGGATACTGAGAGTTACTTAACCTTTGGCAGGTTAATTTCAGAAATCTCCAAGCGAATTTCAGATAATTCAGGTCAATTTCAGAAGTTTCTCAGTGAATTTACAATAGTGCAACTCATCCAACTGCATTTCAGAATACTCCAAATTAAATTTAGAATTACTTATTTTATTACATATCAATCTGGAAAACTCTATATACAAACAAAATGAAACAAATAACCAATAACAAATATTGAAATACCCATACCAAAACAACCGAAACCAGCTGTACTGTACGGGAAGCATTATAATACATGTTCACAAATCCACACATTTATACCCCGCTTCATAAATCACATAATGAAGGCTAATTCAGTTTAAAATTATATAATGTGTGAACATCAAACTGTGAACACATGTTTCACTGCATGAACTAAATTGTTGTAATGGTTCATAATTGCAAACATCTTTTGGAAATGTCTGTAATTCATTTGGACAGTTACTGAATTTGGCAACAAGGGTGTAGATGCAGCATAGTATGGAATGCAAAAATATAATTTATATTTCTTGCTCAATTTATAGTTGTCCAGGGCATCAAGCGATGAACAAGTGAAAGAACTTCTCACTAGTGATGCCATCTTAGATGTACTGGATAAAATAGGTTACACAGGAATTCCACAGAAAGAAACCTTATCTACCGTGAAAGGCATTGTGCAGTAAGTCAATGTAAAAAAACTGAAATGAGTTTCACATGACCTGCAAAACCAACATTTTCTTTTAAAAACATTTTTAGTTACTGCATGCAGTCTATTTAATTTAAATGCTGACTAATTTGACATTTGGCTACTCGTGGTTGTAGGGCAATATGTCTGAAGGATCAGATGAGTGAATTTCTGCCAGCACTCCTTCAAATTGCACATGGTATGGAAGGATGTGGATTGTTGGAAGTTGTAAGAAGATTTCCTGATATATGGCAACCAGTATTTGGGGTTGGTAATTCATTTCAGGTTACGGCTGAAGAATTTCTAGAGAATCTGGATGCAGAATACAGTTTTTCTCAAATAAAGAAAAATGCTGAGATAGACACTTTCAAGTTTTTTGTGATGCTATTGAGAATATTGATGGAGGTAGGTAGTTTCATAGTGATAATTTAGCAAATTTTCAAATGAAATAACACAATGACTTCACAAATGACACATACTGTACAGTACAAGTGGGCTGAACATGGAAAAATACTGAGCTTTACACAATGCGGTTATTTAACTTACTAAAATAAAATAGGAAACATTGACAACTTTGAAGTTTAGCTGCATGAACACATCAACTACATGAAAACAAAAACATTGAAAACAACAAATTCCACCATTAAATGATGTGGACAATTTTGGCTTTCAAACTTATTTCAGGTACATCTACAACAAATTTCCAGCTGAGAGATTTTATCAAGTGGCTTACAGGATCCTATAACATACCTCCACTAGGCTTCCCCAAAAGGTTTTCTGTCAAATTTGTTCATGGTTGTCCACCAGGATGTGCATGCAGACCAACAGCCTCAACATGTGACATAACCATCAAACTGCCGGTCCACATCAACAATGAAAATACCATGGATGAATGAGATGATTGCATCTGCTGTTGAAGAATCATATGGCTTTGGACTGGTCTAGAACTTTTTAGCCACTGTGTTTCACTGTTCAAATTAATATATTTACCAACAGTTTTTTTACACTTTACATGTATACAAACTTTGGTTACAAGATTATTATGTCCAAGATTGTAGCATACAGTACAACATGTACTTAATATTATTGAACATCAATATTTTTGTATCTGCACCAAAAGCATTTATGTCTCCAAATGACTAAAGCCTGGCATACACAATGATACACTGGAGAAGATTTCGGAAACAAGTTACTGAAACACAATTTCAGAAACAAGTTTCCAGACTGTGTATTGCTGAAAAGTTTCCAAAACATTGTTTCAGAAACAAAGTTTCCCTGATTAGAGCAATGTTTTTTTTAAACAAGTTTCAGAATCTTTTTTGAAAATGTGTTTCGGAAACTTTGTTTCAGCGTATGCTGGGCTTAAGGTGGCTCCCTACTGTTTCTTCCAAAGTTGTATGCAGGTTTCATGAATATTTTGGAAAAGAGTAAAACTAATGTTATGCATAAAATAACGTTCAAGGCATCAAATACCGTTAACAGATAAAGTGTTTCAGCTGATGCTATGACAACAGTGATGTTTCAAAATGGCTGCAAAAATTCTGTAGATCCAAGTTTTTTATCGAAAGAAAATTATTCTTAGAACTCTATTTTTCAAAAAATTGGATCTACATAATTTTTTAAAAATCTTCCTATTGATTACTTAATTCAAAGAAACGTTTTAATGCAAAAAAAGAAAAGAAAAAAAAGGGGGGTCATTGAACTCATTTTGAAATAAATTGGATTAAAATAATGTAAATTTACAGCCATTCTAAAATGTCACTGTTATCATAGCAGTGACGATAACACTATCTGTTAACAGTATTAGATGCCTTGAACGTTATTCCATCATTTCTATGCATAACAGTTCACGCTCTTCCAAAGTATTCATGGGCAATTTCTGTGGTTCAAACTTGCATTTTGTCAACGTTTGAAGAAACAGTAGGGAGCCACCTTAGGCATGGATTTGAGAAATATTAGAAATTACTCGAGATATGGACTTTTCCAATAATAATTACAGTCAAACGTGTTGAAAATCAATGTTATTTGTGCAATTAAGTAACAAACATGCTCTGGCACTGAGCCATCTGGAGATAGTTGCTACTTCATGTAAAATGATTATGAAAATAGTTGTATCTCTAGTTTTGAAAATTTATGAGTGTTTGAATTAACTTTCCTCCATTTTAATAATCTAGTAACAGGACAAAAATAGATCTACATATGTCTAAAGACCCTTAAAAATCTAAACATCACGTTGTACATTGTTGAAGCTTTGAAAAAGATTAAAAGCATCTTCCACATTAACAGGATACTCCCAGTCTTCTGTTTCCATAATGTACTCAAAATAATCTTTATAGAAGTCCTCCTCTACATCCATATCGCATTGTGGTTGAACTTCATATATGTTAGCTTGAGAAACAGGAACAAGACAGTCAACAGCACCAGAGTTTTCTTGAAGGTAATACAGGATATCAGGCACCCCAGGGACTGTGTCATGACGAGATCTTCTTATATGACTGTTCCATTTATCCATTACTTTGTCAAGTTCATTTTGAATTAATTTTGAAAAGCAGAACCATAAACATTGCATATGAAAATTGTTGCCAAGTTCCAGAACTCCAGATTCACACATGTCTTTAAATAAATTAATCCACCAACTTGAGTTGCTTCTCCGAAAAAAAGACCACCAACCTTCTATACGTTGGTTTGATGGTGATGATCCGTACTGGTGAGCTTTTGTGCCTGCAAATTCATCATTTCCATTAGCTCTAAAGTAAGACTGCATCCCAGCAATAAGAACATTCTCTGTACCACAATCTGATCGTACAACTTGGGGACACCCTTTTAAATTCTCAACAGCATCAAGGTACAATCTGGCAGGAATCTTGGGGTTGTTGTTAGATTTCACAAGTTCCAGCCAAATGATCCTTCTGCTATATCCACAATACACCCGTGGATAGGAAACCCGTAAGGTTTCAGCTTATCATACCCTGCAATGCAAAGTTTAATAACACAAAGGTAAATAAAATAAAGACATTAAAGTAAGTTATAAGTGATATTGGGCACTTCACTCGATTACATAGCATGTTCTACAGATTTTTGGTGAAGGAAAATTCGAGTGTAGGATATATACATTTTAAGACCTAACCGGGACCAGTTGTGAAAAATGCAACTACACAGGCCTTCCGGCAGGAGTTGAACCCACGACCTTGCGATTATAGTGCAATGCTCTGACCACTGAACCACGGAGGGCGTTACCCTGAGCTTGATCGCGAGTTCTGTATATATAATAAGGTGGTAATGCCAGGAGAGAATTGGGTATATTATAAGTAATATTGGGCATTTCACTCAAAAATCTTTAAAGTAAGTTATACCAAAAATCTTTAAAGTAAGTTATATATTTAGAATAGCTAAATTCTAATAATGTATACAATATGTCAACAAAAATACATACCATGAATATGCCAGGCAAAATTTGGCCCAAGGGAAACGTAGTTTCTTCTTGTCAAACGCCTGGCCTTTCTCTCCCTAACTCCATCAGGGTCGATCTCATTCATAATGGCCGAAACCAGTCGTCGTGGGACATTTAGGTGATGTCTTAATCTTAGGGCATGCCAGATATAATGATACCCAGCCAGGGTACCTGCTTCTTGCATCTCCTGCTCAATGCACTGGCGAACAGTTGCTTTGTCATAATTAGCTTCTCTTCTTCTTAATCCAAACTCCCTGAGTTTCCTTTTAAGTGTTCGTACGTGAATCTGTACTCCATGGTGCTTTTTAAGCAAACCTACAATAGCACTATACTGATAACCACGATAAAAATAATCCCTTATTATATCATCAATATCACTAGTTCTTGTACCCTCCACGATGTCAATGTTAACTCTATAACCACACGCATGACAAAAATTTGCGTCAGGCACACAAAGCACACCACATTAAGTGCAAAACATCACTTTGATCCTTGTACTATATTCTGTGCTTGTACTTTCTAATAATTTTCAAAAATCAAAATGGCGGTACTTTGCCCTAGTCCACACGAAATCAGTGCGCGGCTGCGTGCGCATAAATCAATTTAGTTTTAATTTGCAGAAGCTTTATAAGTTTTAATTTGCAGCCACTTTAGTTTTAATTTGCAGCAACTTTATTTTTAATTTGCAGCAATTTTAGTTTTAATTTGCATCAACTTTGATTTTAATTTGCAGCAACTTTAGTTTTAATTTGCAGCAACTTTAATTTTAACTTGCAGCAACTTTAGTTTTAATTTGCAGCAACTTTAATTTTAATTTGCAGCAACTTTAGTTTTAATTTGCAGCAACTTTAATTTTAATTTGCAGCAACTTTAGTTTTAATTTGCAGCAACTTTAGTTTTAATTTGCAGCAACTTTAGTTTTAATTTGCAACAACTTTAGTTTTAATTTGCAACAACTTTAGTTTTAATTTGCAGCTACTTTAGTTTTAATTTGCAGCAACTTTAGTTTTAATTTGCAGCAACTTTAGTTTTAATTTGCAGCAATTTTAATATAATTGCAGCAATTTTAATACAATTGTAGCAATATTTTTATTAGCAGCATGTCCCTTGTGGGCCACCGTAGAATACTTCTTTATACGTATCAAAATTTGTATTTTGGCCAGCGGGGGCGCAGTGAATTACCGGTACTACTTCATGTAATTAGGTATGGATACTGGTTTGGTGGACCTTACATGAAGTCCTGGCCAAATTTCCAATGACCAATGCGGGGGCGCAGTGAATTACCGGTACTACTTCATGTAATTAGGTATGGATACTGGTTTGGTGGACCTTACATGAAGTCCTGGCCAAATTTCCAATGACCAATGCGCCGGCCCAACCCAAAAAATAAAAAGATGGCATCTTCTAACGACATGTCCGAAGTCTTGCGAAAACTACATATGGAACACCTATTGGAGAATTTCGCTAGGGAGAAGATAACTCCGGACATTATAGGAAAACTTTCATCATATGAGATGGAATGTTTGGGAGTAAATTGCAGAAACCGGATGATGGCGTTGAGAAGGGAGTGCATCAAATATGGTTGTAAGCCTCCTGATAAACATTATCATTCAGTTGGCGCTCCTAGTTATAACATACCAAAAAGCGTTGTCGAAGATCTCTTGGTGGACGGATTTTCAATAAAGGAAATAGCAATGCTTTTATCGGTATCCGAGAGGACGATTTATCGTCGGATGAGTATCTATGGTTTGAGGAAGCAGGAGTTTTCTGTGATCAGCGATAGAGAACTGGACATGAAAGTGGATAAGATAACGAAGGAGTTTCCTCATTGTGGTGAAAATATGATACGACAGATCTTACTGGATACAGAAGGTATCGTTGTTCAAAGGTATCGTTTACCAGAAAGTTTACACCATGTTGATGAAGATGGCGTTGCAGAGAGATCGAAGGGGCAGTTACATCGAAGAATTTACAATGTCAGAGGTGCCAACCAATTGTGGCACGTTGACCACTAATCATAAATTAATTCGTTGGAATTTCATTGTGTTTGGAGCTATAGATGGGTTTAGCCGTTTGCCAGTGGCTCTAGAATGTTTTAACAACAACAAGCCTGATACTCTGCTTGAATGCTTCACAAGTGCTGTCAACAATTATGGACTGCCAAGTCGCGTCTGCTCAGACATGGGCATGGGAAATGTGAAAATAGCAGACTACATGATTGAAAAACGAGGGGTCGCCCGTGGTAGTATGATTACTGGAAAAAGTAGTCACAATCAAAGGATTGAACGTTTATGGCGTGATGTATACACTGGTGTCCTTGGGGTTTTTTTTATCAAATGTTTCATTTATGGAAGATAATGGCATTTTAGATCCACTTGATGACAATCATATTTCCGCATTGCATCATGTATTTTTACCTAGAATTAATCAGAAGTTGGGAATCTGTCAACGTGCTTGGGCAAATCACAGAATACGCACCACACGAAGAAGTCCTATGCAGTTATGGATGTCAAGCCAAATACAGAATCCTGTTGGGCTTCATCTTGGCGAAGAGGATTTGGCGTACTATGGAACAGAAGGATTTCTTGACAATGATAAGCAAGAAATTGATAACAGGCCAATAGTAAACCCACCCATTCTCTTGTTAGGTGAACGCTGTCTAGCACAATTACAAAGTGATGTCCCTGAAAATATTTCATCTCCCAACTATGGAATTGATTTATACCTAAATACATTGCAAATAGTAGAAGGATATAGGTTGTAATCTTTTTTTGAAAAACTTGTTGAAACACAAAATAAGTCAACAATAAATAGATGAACTTTAAATTTGAACAATTTTTACAAGTTTAAACAGTAACACTATATTAAAACTAGTACTAATGCATTAATTAAGATGATTCCTTAGCTTCATATTGTTTCAATACTCTCCAGTCCATTGTATATATAATTCAAATGTTCAATGTAAATAAGAAATTAGGTCATACATTTACAATTTGTTTAGACAGTTGTAGTACATAAAATTTCAAAGTTGTTATACTGAGGTTTCAACTACTAGTGGTTCTTTATTCACTGTTGTTTTCTTTAACCGTAAACTATTTTAACCGTAAACTATTTTTGTTTTCTTTAACCGTAAACAGCAACTATTTCCAAATGTACAGAACATTTACATGTAAAGTATGTAAATAAATCATTGATATACAGTAATTGGAAAATAATACCGTTGCATAATTTGTAGTTCTTGTGCATGTATATACCATGAAATTAAGGGGGTTCCATATACTTTCTAGAAAAGTGGAACACAAGTTTAATGCCCAAATGTTAGTACATGAATTTCTTTTTAGAAAAATTCTACTGTCTTGTACAGAGAAGCATTATTGTACTGTCTTGCACAGAGCAGCATTTTGAGAATAAGAAACTGTTACAAAAATCTATGGTTGCTATAGCAAAAATAACATTTCAAAATGAGCATTAACATTTCCTGTAATGAGGTATATGTACTAGCCCTTAAAGGTACTTTGAAGCAAATACTAAGGAACCATCTTAACCACCATCAAGCAATAGCACACAATCTAACTCGAATAATACTGCTAAAAATCACAATAATTATGTAGTAAGGATGAATGTTTAGGTATTACGGCACTAGGGTAATACCATGATTACTTGAATTCTCTTGTTCTCATAGGTGATCCTTGATGTATGCTTATAATAAGACACTTGCAGATGTTGTTTGTAAGGGTTGATGCACCTTGGAGGAAGCGGCATATTCACAATTAACCATTATGAGAGCTGCCAGTCCCCCATGGTTTGTTAATCCCAGACAAATCAAACATACACATTTGTTTGTTTGTTATTAAGCAATACACCTGATTTCGTGCTATTGCAGTCTGCAATTATGTCTTCAATGTCTGGGTGTAAAAAATAAAATAACATCAGTATTCTACTGTTATAGAAACTTATTCAGTCACTATCTGGAAATGAATAAACTTAACTTTGCAGTACATGACTTGTCTTTCATTTTGTGTTGTATTGCAACTTATGCCACACACAGTATCACGGTATAGTTACACATTTCCAAAATATGTGTGCAGAAATACAAAATCATATAACCCAAATAGTTGTTCCTGCTGTGGAAGTGGATTATCCCTGGTTGGATGAGGAATAGTGATACTACTGATGCATGTGTTTGCCATGGGTAAAAATGATGTTACTGGAGTGAACTTCAGGCTTGGTGGGCAGACAAAGCCAAGGACTGGCTCTTTATCACTCCTGTACCAAATTGCATAATATGGGCAAGCGTCATACTGCCTCTTCTGCCACCTTAAATACAAAAATTATAGCTTTTATTAATACCTTGCAATAGTTGTGAATTCCCTACATGATATTTTTTTATTCATTGTTTGTATGTGTGTAGTGACATATGGCCAATTACTGCACTGCCTGAAAGAATAAGACTGACTATAACAATAAGTTATAAGCACGGGTGGTGTGTGCTGTTAGTGCGCTGCCTCTCACCAGTAGTTAAGCCCGGTTCGACGGGGTTAGTACTTGGATGGGTGACCGCTTGGGAATGACCCCGTTGTCCGGCTTGGACTCATGTGAGTAGAGTTGTAGTTGATCTCTCCTGTGCTTCGAGGGTTTTTCACCGGGTTCTCCAGTTTTCCTCCCTCCATAAAATCAACACCTAACATCTCAGCTGTGATCCGTGGTCTGAACTGTGTCATTGGTGGCTGCTTCGAGCGCCTTGATATGCCTCGACACGGCCACGTTGATCTGCGTCCTTTGCAATTCAGCCACTGGCTGCAAGTAAGGATGATTAGCCCCCAGCCCTTACTTACTTACCTTACTTACCTATATTGTAACAAGCAATAATTTCTAAAAATAGTAAAGTGAATAATAAAGTTTAACCCTCTCCTTTCTGAGTCAAGTAAATTATAGTTCTATTTTTGGCTACAGTAACTCCAGATGGTTTTGTTTAACAGAGTAAATAGGCTTCGGCAGTGTAGAGTGGTCTATGAGTAAATAAGTTAAATATAAATAATATGAACACTATAAGTATAATCAAATATAATATACATAATAATAAACATGGTGTTTCCACTAATTATAACTTATTGTTATAGTCAGTCTTATTCTTTCAGGCAGTGCAGTAATTGGCCATACGCTGTTGCGGTCACCCTGCCATTTCTATTATTCTTGTGTATTTAGTTAGTTTATATTTTTCTTACATGGCAAATCTAATAAAATAAAATAAATAAACAAGATTCTTAGAGAAATTACAACAATGTATACGACTGTACTTGGGACTTAAGGTTACATGAGAATATCTTAGAATGTAATTTCAGATTTGCTACTGCACGCTGATTTTTTAACCGATATCTCTCAAATTGGCACTGAATGTAGCCAGATAAGTGAAGAACACCATTGCATTATGAAACAAGTAAGAAATAAAATTTTTCATCAGTAGCAAATTTCATGAAACTAATTTCTAGGGTATCCTGTAACCTTAATTAACATTCCTGATGTTGATGTTGACTAATGTATCTCACAACCACTCAATTTAGCAGATTATCGTACTTGCAGTTTGTCATATATACTTCAATAAAGCTGAGTATACAGATTTCTCCAAAGTGAAGTTATTTGACCCTTCTGCACTAAATATTGGTTTGAAGCAGTTAACCAACTTTTTAACTGTGAGGATGGCATATTCACTCGGCAAAAACAGATACTTCATAATAGGCAATCTCCTCACAATCCATAAACAAATTTTACAAATGAGACCAAGATTACCGGTAGGTCTCAATCTAAATTAAAATTATTTGCATTCTTTGCTTCATTCTCCCGAAGGCTTGCCAAAAGCATCATACATAATTTTTGTTGACGAGCTGTGAGCATCACTATTCCTTATACTCTACCCTTCAACATGTACAGTATGCTTATGCACATTGACCAATTGGTTATCATTACACATCAGTATGTACAAAGTGATCAAAATAAAAAAGCACCTGATAAATTCCAAGTTTTGCAAGTCCATTTTGCAGTTTAATCATGCTTGGCTGTGGAGATGTCTCGTTGAAGATTTCGTCCATAAGCACTTGATCAAAAAACTTCGAAATTGGACCGTTCTGTAGAATGCTGAGCCCTAGCAATTTTAAAAGAGAGAAATAAATATTTGCCATCATACAAAGTCGATCTAAAAAGCTAACCCATAGTAGTATTATCCCCGAGCCCGGGCGTAGGGCCGAAGGCCCGGAGCCCGGGTGAGGGTGCTAATCTCGACACGCGTGGAGTACACGCGAATTTACAGCAAATGGGAAAGAAATTCTGCGAGATGTTTATATATATATGTCAACAAATCCGCAACTTTCGCAGTTCAGAATTCGAATAGCAGGGTTACTGGTAGACCGAAAACGACACTGTGTCCTAAAACTGGTCGAAGCCTGTAAAGAAATCTGCTCTGGTGTATTCTACTTAACTCGAGGGAGAACGATGAAGAAATCAGTTTGAAAACAAACGGCTTTTTAGATCTTGAAGAGAACTGAATGATGCCTGGTCACGGAGAAACCGAAAGAAACCGAACGAGAAAAACAATCTGAATTCTGAAAAGAGTATAGACTGAATTGGCAGTGTTTGTGGTGACAAAAGCAGAAGAAAGTTTAACGGTAGGAGATTCATATTTACCAGTTTAGCTGAGTCTTGAAAAAGAAAATCATGCAATATAAATAATATTCTTGTCTACAGTTGTCTTTGGACGCTAGGACGTGGCATTGTGTCTTTTCTTGGCCAATATTATCTATTTTGAATGAAAATTTGTTATTTGGTTCATCTCGTTGTTATAGGACTGTAGTCTTAGTCTTAGGACTATAGTCTTAGGACTATAATCTTAGTCTTAGGACTATAATCTTAGTCTTAGGACTATATATAGTCTTAGGACTATAGCCTTAGGACAATAGTCTTATAAATTTAGTCAGGACTATATATAGTCTTATAAATTTAGTCTTAGGACTATAGTCTTATAAATTTAGTCTTAGGGCTATAGTCTTAGACTTAGGACTATAGTCTTAGTTTAGGGTTATAGTTTCTTTTTTAATATTGACTTTGTATGCTCTTTCGGTGTGTCAATACTTAATACTACAGTACATGACTACAGCCAGGTGAACTTTGCCAATGAATTTTCTTTGATGTTATACTGGTTTGTTTCTCTCTTTCTATTCAAAATTTTTCAGGCTGTTAATTTTATTATTACATAGACTAAATATAAAAACTATAATAGACTTAAATAAAAAAACAAACAACCAAAACCAGAAAGTGTGTGTGATGGTGGTGGTGGGGGTGGTTTACAAAAATGTATATATTAAAAGTGGGCGAGGGGTTGTTGCGATCATGTATTTCTAGTTTTAGTTTGTATGGGGTTTACAGGGGTAACATGTGACGTAATTTCTGAAATTGGATTGGCTGCAAAACTCATGAATTAGTAATGAATTTCACAAATATATATGTATATATATATATATATAAGTGAGTTTTGGTTCACGAAATGTTAGAGTGCTCAATACCATATAGATAGAGTCGCCTGATGATCCCGTTTAGGGTGAAACGTCTCGTAGCGAAGACTTTAAGGTAACTATACCTCATGCTTTATATATATATGTATATATATATATATACATATATATATATACATATATGTATATATATATATATATACATACATACATACATACATAAACATGCACAACTCGTAAAAATATACCGCGATACTACACACGAAAACATCTAATAAGATATATATATATATAAAAATATTACCAGGGTTAAGTCACGTTGGCCTGAAAAACAGAGAAAAATCTTCTCGACGTTTCGAGCGAAGGCCCTTCGTCAGGAGAAATTAGTAAACAACTCACATGTGGTCACGCGCATTTATAGCAGAGCTACAATGGGAATCACGTGAACACATGTAAGCCAATAAAAACAAAGTAAACAAATAAATTAATATGTAATTTTAGCATGTGTGCAGGTGCTGACCCAATTTGTGGGTCAGCTACCTGCAAATAGGCAAAGAAACAGGTTATAAATTACTATTTAAATCATCAGAAAAAAGGTTAAGGAAAAGGTGTGGAATATGGTGGTGGAGTGAGCTCAATGAAAGAGAATCGCTCATTGAGGCCGTGAGGGTGAATGGCACCAAGTTTGTAAATGAGACGCATTTCTTGTTTACGACGAGTATCGTTACAACCTGTAATGGGCTGAATAGCACAGATTTTCATGTTGGAAAAGGAGTGGTTGGCACTGTTGAAGTGCCTGGCAACAGGTTTGTTTGGCACATTGTTTTTGACATCACGAAGGTGTTCAACAAACCTGTCACCTAAACGTCTTCCAGTTTCTCCGATGTAAAGCATGGGACATTTACTGCAAGAGATACAGTAAATGAGGTTGGAGGAAGTCAAAGTGAAACTGTGGGTTATGTTGAACCTACATTTTGGAGCCGAAATTGAAATTGAGGAGTCTAAGTATTTACAGGTGTTGCACCTACCACGACAGCAAGAGCTGGTGCCAACATGTGATACCAAGGCCTGCTGCAGTGAGCTCTGAACAACGTTTTCCCAGATGTCTTTGCTATGCCGAAAAGATACTAGGGGTTTCTCAGAAAATGGAAGATGTTTCTGGGTCATTTTTAATGAGGTCGAAATTGCGGCTAATGATGTCCCTTACTTTGAAATTGAAGGGATGAAAAGTGAGAACTAGAGGTACTTTTTCATTAGAAATGGTAGCCAAAGGTTCGCTTAAGGTGTCTGAACGGGAAATGTTGGAGACCTTGTATAAGGCAGTGTCTAAGAGGTGGGAAGGATAACCGCGATTAACAAAAAAGTTTCTCATTTCCAAACATTTGGCATTGAAATCATCATCTTCACTGCAGAGGCGGCGAAGACGAAGAAATTGAGATAAAGGAATGGAAGTTTTGGTGTGTTTAGGATGATGAGAGGAGAAGAGGAGGTAGCTATGAGAGTCAGTGGTCTTGTAAAAGACAGAAGTGCTCAGCTTATTACCATTAATGGAGACGAGAATATCTAAGAACGACACACTAGTCTCACTGATCTCCCATGTGAATTGGAGTGCTGGGTGGAAGTCATTAACATAGTTAATAAAGCAAACCAGGTCAGCGCGCGAACATGACGCAGTGCCTAAGCAATCATCAATGAACCGACCATAGTAGTCAGGTAGGAAACCAGTGTATTGTTCAAAGATTTGTTTTTCCACATAACCAACAAATAAGTTGGCATAGTTAGGGCCCATTTTGGTACCCATGGCTACACCACTAACTTGTTGGTAATGCTCACCATCAAATGAAAAATTGTTGAGGGTGAGCACTAACTCGGCCAGGCGTAACAAAGTAGTGGTCGATGGCTCCCGAGTTGTGCGTTGATCAAAGAAATATTTAAGTGCTTGAAGACCATCGTGATGCGGGATGACAGTGTAGAGTGATTTGACATCCATGGTGAAGATGAAATGATGTGAACCCTGAAAACTAATGTGGTCACAAGTTTTCAGAGCATGTTTGGTGTCCTTGATAGAAGGTAAATTCTTAACCAAGGGCGCCATGATGTGGTCAAGGTAGGATGAAATGGCTTGGGTAGGGCAACCACAAGCAGATACTATAGGTCTACCTGGGTTGTTGGGTTTGTGAATTTTGGGAAGGAAGTACATGACAGGTGTGCGTGGAGTGGTGGTTAGGAGATTGCTTGCTGTATCAGGCAATTCCCCAGTGGTGATGAGGTTGTTGACGGTGGATCGAATGGTGGTGTTGTGTTGGGATGTCAAATCACCATCAACTCTGCTGTAAAAAGCGGTGTCGTTTAGTTGCCTTTGAGCCTCTTCGCGGTACAAATCAGCTGTCCAGACAACCAAAGCACCACCTTTGTCAGCAGGTTTGATGACAATATCATTCCGGCTACGCAATGATTTTAAAGCACTTAATTCACTGGAGCTGAGATTAGATGGCTTTTTGGGCCTAAAGGGTGGGAGCTGATCTATATCATGTCGACATTGTCGAATGAAAAGATCAAGGGAGCCAAATTGGCCTTCCGGAGGAGACCAGGAAGATTTTTTAGGATTAGCAGCCTCAAAACATCCTTTTGTTGGACGGAGGACATATTTTCACTTAAGGCACATTTCCACAATAATTCCTCCATCCAACAAAAGGATGTTTTTGAGGCTGCTAATCCTAAAAAATCTTCCTGGTCTCCTCCGGAAGGCCAATTTGGCTCCCTTGATCTTTTCATTCGACAATGTCGACATGATATAGATCAGCTCCCACCTTTTAGGCCCAAAAGGCCATCTAATCTCAGCTCCAGTGAATTAAGTGCTTTAAAATCATTGTATAGCCGGAATGATATTGTCATCAAACCTGCTGACAAAGGTGGTGCTTTTGGTTGTCTGGAGAGCTGATTTGTACCGCGAAGAGGCTCAAAGGCAACTAAACGACACTGCTTTTTACAGCAGAGTTGATGGTGATTTGACATCCCAACACAACACCACCATTCGATCCACCATCAACAACCTCATCACCACTGGGGAATTGCCTGATACAGCAAGCAATCTCCTAACCACCACTCCACGCACACCTGTCATGTACTTCCTTCCCAAAATTCACAAACCCAACAACCCAGGTAGACCTATAGTGTCTGCTTGTGGTTGCCCTACCCAAGCCATTTCATCCTACCTTGACCACATCATGGCGCTCTTGGTTAAGAATTTACCTTCTTACATCAAGGACACCAAACATGCTCTGACAAATTTGTGACCACATTAGTTTTCAGGGTTCACATCATTTCATCTTCACCATGGATGTCAAATCACTCTACACTGTCATCCCGCATCACGATGGTCTTCAAGCACTTAAATATTTCTTTGATCAACGCACAACTCGGGAGCCATCGACCACTACTTTGTTACGCCTGACCGAGTTAGTGCTCACCCTCAACAATTTTTCATTTGATGGTGAGCATTACCAACAAGTTAGTGGTGTAGCCATGGGTACCAAAATGGGCCCTAACTATGCCAACTTATTTGTTGGTTATGTGGAAAAACAAATCTTTGAACAATACACTGGTTTCCTACCTGACTACTATGGTCGGTTCATTGATGATTGCTTAGGCACTGCATCATGTTCGCGTGCTGACCTGGTTTGCTTTATTAACTATGTTAATGACTTCCACCCAGCACTCCAGTTCACATGGGAGATCAGTGAGACTAGTGTGTCGTTCTTAGATATTCTCGTCTCCATTAATGGTAATAAGCTGAGCACTTCTGTCTTTTACAAGACCACTGACTCTCATAGCTACCTCCTCTTCTCCTCTCATCATCCTAAACACACCAAAACTTCCATTCCTTTCTCTCAATTTCTTCGTCTTCGCCGCCTCTGCAGTGAAGATGATGATTTCAATGCCAAATGTTTGGAAATGAGAAACTTTTTTGTTAATCGCGGTTATCCTTTCCACCTCTTAGACACTGCCTTACACAAGGTCTCCAACATTTCCCGTTCAGACACCTTAAGCGAACCTTTGGCTACCATTTCTAATGAAAAAGTACCTCTAGTTCTCACTTTTCATCCCTTCAATTTCAAAGTAAGGGACATCATTAGCCGCAATTTCGACCTCATTAAAAATGACCCAGAAACATCTTCCATTTTCTCTGAGAAACCCCTAGTATCTTTTCGGCATAGCAAAAACATCCGGGAAAACGCTGTTCACAGCTCACTGCAGCAAGCCTTGGTATCACATGTTGGCACCAGCTCTTGCTGTCGTGGTAGGTGCAACACCTGTAAATACTTAGACTCCTCAATTTCAATTTCGGCTCCAAAATGTAGGTTCAACATAACCCACAGTTTCACTTTGACTTCCTCCAACCTCATTTACTGTATCTCTTGCAGTAAATGTCCCATGCTTTACATCGGAGAAACTGGAAGACGTTTAGGTGACAGGTTTGTTGAACACCTTCGTGATGTCAAAAACAATGTGCCCAACAAACCTGTTGCCAGGCACTTCAACAGTGCCAACCACTCCTTTTCCAACATGAAAATCTGTGCCATTCAGCCCATTACAGGTTGTAACGATACTCGTCGTAAACAAGAAATGCGTCTCATTTACAAACTTGGTACCATTCACCCTCACGGCCTCAATGATCGATTCTCTTTCATTTAGCTCACTCCACCACCATATTCCACACCTTTTCCTTAACCTTTTTTCTGATGATTTAAATAGTAATTAATAACCTGTTTCTTTGCCTATTTGCAGGTAGCTGACCCACAAATTGGGTGCATGATCATGCAACTCGTGTATAGAATAGTTATGGCATCATCAACAGTTTCCCAGGGCCCCCCATCTCGTCTTGCATCCAGAGCTGAGCCTGTAATCCTTCATTGGCTTCACTTTTTTCTTGACGAGTTAGCATTCCAGTTATCTGCATTGTGTGCACTGGTACACACTGACTGCTGATATATATATATATATGTATATATATATATATATATATATATATATATATATATATATATCAGCAGCCAGTGTGTACCAGTGCACACAATGCAGATAACTGGAATGCTAACTCGTCAAGAAAAAAGTGAAGCCAATGA